>JARWKJ010000212.1:0-29743 GCA_029959095.1 Rhinichthys osculus | reverse complement strand
GGAGTGTTTGTGGGTGTATGTATAGAGTTATAAAAATTAGAGATGAATTTTAAAACAACAAAGTTGATAGCAGAAAAACGATTTATGAAGCATATACATGCTGATGGTGTTTAGAGAAAGTGGGAGGGGCCCCGCCCTCGGTATTACTATAAAGTACAGAGGGAATGAGACACCCTAGTCATTCGAACTCGCCTGATGAGAGCCGTAGGATGGCCGAAACGCGTCGCGAGACAGTTCCTGAATGACACAGACCGTAAAATCTGTAATGGTCGCCATCATATGTGTGGGATGATGTTGCTGAACCAAAAAATAATTTTTCTCGCAGCCCAAACAGGCTAAGAGTTGGTCTGGATAATGTTTCTGAATGATGCAGACTTTAGAAAATAGAATGGCCACCATCACTAGTGGTGTGGTGATGTTGTTGAGCCACAGATATTTTTCTCATCGCCCAAACAGGCGTTGAGTTAGTCTGTTTAATGTTTTGAGCTCATGGAATGCCCTTTCCATCTCTTTTCTAACACCTACCCTTCGTGTTTTCTGTGATTCAGCCCTTATTGGAGTACCCCGTGGCAATTTAGCCCTTTTATAATTTTATACATCTCTCTAGACAATATTTGGGTTCATTTTGGTGTCTGTATTTGAAGCGGCCAGAAGCACGATGGACAGTGCACAGCCAGATTCAGACCTCAGGTTTGGATCTTGGATCGATTTCCCCTAATCCAGCCCGTGCCTCGGACTCTGGACTTCATTTTGGGCATTGGGATGTTCCTGGAGTGTTTGTGGGTGTATGTATAGAGTTATAAAAATTAGAGATGAATTTTAAAACAACAAAGTTGATAGCAGAAAAACGATTTATGAAGCATATACATGCTGATGGTGTTTAGAGAAAGTGGGAGGGGCCCCGCCCTCGGTATTACTATAAAGTACAGAGGGAATGAGACACCCTAGTCATTCGAACTCGCCTGATGAGAGCCGTAGGATGGCCGAAACGCGTCGCGAGACAGTTCCTGAATGACACAGACCGTAAAATCTGTAATGGTCGCCATCATATGTGTGGGATGATGTTGCTGAACCAAAAAATAATTTTTCTCGCAGCCCAAACAGGCTAAGAGTTGGTCTGGATAATGTTTCTGAATGATGCAGACTTTAGAAAAATAGAATGGCCACCATCACTAGTGGTGTGGTGATGTTGTTGAGCCACAGATATTTTTCTCATCGCCCAAACAGGCGTTGAGTTAGTCTGTTTAATGTTTTGAGCTCATGGAATGCCCTTTCCATCTCTTTTCTAACACCTACCCTTCGTGTTTTCTGTGATTCAGCCCTTATTGGAGTACCCCGTGGCAATTTAGCCCTTTTATAATTTTATACATCTGCTCTAGACAATATTTGGGTTCATTTTGGTGTCTGTATTTGAAGCGGCCAGAAGCACGATGGACAGTGCACAGCCAGATTCAGACCTCAGGTTTGGATCTTGGATCGATTTCCCCTAATCCAGCCCGTGCCTCGGACTCTGGACTTCATTTTGGGCATTGGGATGTTCCTGGAGTGTTTGTGGGTGTATGTATAGAGTTATAAAAATTAGAGATGAATTTTAAAACAACAAAGTTGATAGCAGAAAAACGATTTATGAAGCATATACATGCTGATGGTGTTTAGAGAAAGTGGGAGGGCCCCGCCCTCGGTATTACTATAAGTACAGAGGGAATGAGACACCCTAGTCATTCGAACTCGCCTGATGAGAGCCGTAGGATGGCCGAAACGCGTCGCGAGACAGTTCCTGAATGACACAGACCGTAAAATCTGTAATGGTCGCCATCATATGTGTGGGATGATGTTGCTGAACCAAAAAATAATTTTTCTCGCAGCCCAAACAGGCTAAGAGTTGGTCTGGATAATGTTTCTGAATGATGCAGACTTTAGAAAAATAGAATGGCCACCATCACTAGTGGTGTGGTGATGTTGTTGAGCCACAGATATTTTTCTCATCGCCCAAACAGGCGTTGAGTTAGTCTGTTTAATGTTTTGAGCTCATGGAATGCCCTTTCCATCTCTTTTCTAACACCTACCCTTCGTGTTTTCTGTGATTCAGCCCTTATTGGAGTACCCCGTGGCAATTTAGCCCTTTTATAATTTTATACATCTCTCTAGACAATATTTGGGTTCATTTGGTGTCTGTATTTGAAGCGGCCAGAAGCACGATGGACAGTGCACAGCCAGATTCAGACCTCAGGTTTGGATCTTGGATCGATTTCCCCTAATCCAGCCGTGCCTCGGACTCTGGACTTCATTTTGGGCATTGGGATGTTCCTGGAGTGTTTGTGGGTGTATGTATAGAGTTATAAAAATTAGAGATGAATTTAAAACAACAAAGTTGATAGCAGAAAAACGATTTATGAAGCATATACATGCTGATGGTGTTTAGAGAAAGTGGGAGGGGCCCGCCCTCGGTATTACTATAAAGTACAGAGGGAATGAGACACCCTAGTCATTCGAACTCGCCTGATGAGAGCCGTAGGATGGCCGAAACGCGTCGCGAGACAGTTCCTGAATGACACAGACCGTAAAATCTGTAATGGTCGCCATCATATGTGTGGGATGATGTTGCTGAACCAAAAAATAATTTTTCTCGCAGCCCAAACAGGCTAAGAGTTGGTCTGGATAATGTTTCTGAATGATGCAGACTTTAGAAAAATAGAATGGCCACCATCACTAGTGGTGTGGTGATGTTGTTGAGCCACAGATATTTTTCTCATCGCCCAAACAGGCGTTGAGTTAGTCTGTTTAATGTTTGAGCTCATGGAATGCCCTTTCCATCTCTTTTCTAACACCTACCCTTCGTGTTTTCTGTGATTCAGCCCTTATTGGAGTACCCCGTGGCAATTTAGCCCTTTTATAATTTTATACATCTCTCTAGACAATATTTGGGTTCATTTTGGTGTCTGTATTTGAAGCGGCCAGAAGCACGATGGACAGTGCACAGCCAGATTCAGACCTCAGGTTTGGATCTTGGATCGATTTCCCCTAATCCAGCCCGTGCCTCGGACTCTGGACTTCATTTTGGGCATTGGGATGTTCCTGGAGTGTTTGTGGGTGTATGTATAGAGTTATAAAAATTAGAGATGAATTTTAAAACAACAAAGTTGATAGCAGAAAAACGATTTATGAAGCATATACATGCTGATGGTGTTTAGAGAAAGTGGGAGGGGCCCCGCCCTCGGTATTACTATAAAGTACAGAGGGAATGAGACACCCTAGTCATTCGAACTCGCCTGATGAGAGCCGTAGGATGGCCGAAACGCGTCGCGAGACAGTTCCTGAATGACACAGACCGTAAAATCTGTAATGGTCGCCATCATATGTGTGGGATGATGTTGCTGAACCAAAAAATAATTTTTCTCGCAGCCCAAACAGGCTAAGAGTTGGTCTGGATAATGTTTCTGAATGATGCAGACTTTAGAAAAATAGAATGGCCACCATCACTAGTGGTGTGGTGATGTTGTTGAGCCACAGATATTTTTCTCATCGCCCAAACAGGCGTTGAGTTAGTCTGTTTAATGTTTTGAGCTCATGGAATGCCCTTTCCATCTCTTTTCTAACACCTACCCTTCGTGTTTTCTGTGATTCAGCCCTTATTGGAGTACCCCGTGGCAATTTAGCCCTTTTATAATTTTATACATCTCTCTAGACAATATTTGGGTTCATTTTGGTGTCTGTATTTGAAGCGGCCAGAAGCACGATGGACAGTGCACAGCCAGATTCAGACCTCAGGTTTGGATCTTGGATCGATTTCCCCTAATCCAGCCCGTGCCTCGGACTCTGGACTTCATTTTGGGCATTGGGATGTTCCTGGAGTGTTTGTGGGTGTATGTATAGAGTTATAAAAATTAGAGATGAATTTTAAAACAACAAAGTTGATAGCAGAAAAACGATTTATGAAGCATATACATGCTGATGGTGTTTAGAGAAAGTGGGAGGGGCCCCGCCCTCGGTATTACTATAAAGTACAGAGGGAATGAGACACCCTAGTCATTCGAACTCGCCTGATGAGAGCCGTAGGATGGCCGAAACGCGTCGCGAGACAGTTCCTGAATGACACAGACCGTAAAATCTGTAATGGTCGCCATCATATGTGTGGGATGATGTTGCTGAACCAAAAAATAATTTTTCTCGCAGCCCAAACAGGCTAAGAGTTGGTCTGGATAATGTTTCTGAATGATGCAGACTTTAGAAAAATAGAATGGCCACCATCACTAGTGGTGTGGTGATGTTGTTGAGCCACAGATATTTTTCTCATCGCCCAAACAGGCGTTGAGTTAGTCTGTTTAATGTTTTGAGCTCATGGAATGCCCTTTCCATCTCTTTTCTAACACCTACCCTTCGTGTTTTCTGTGATTCAGCCCTTATTGGAGTACCCCGTGGCAATTTAGCCCTTTTATAATTTTATACATCTCTCTAGACAATATTTGGGTTCATTTTGGTGTCTGTATTTGAAGCGGCCAGAAGCACGATGGACAGTGCACAGCCAGATTCAGACCTCAGGTTTGGATCTTGGATCGATTTCCCCTAATCCAGCCCGTGCCTCGGACTCTGGACTTCATTTTGGGCATTGGGATGTTCCTGGAGTGTTTGTGGGTGTATGTATAGAGTTATAAAAATTAGAGATGAATTTTAAAACAACAAAGTTGATAGCAGAAAAACGATTTATGAAGCATATACATGCTGATGGTGTTTAGAGAAAGTGGGAGGGGCCCCGCCCTCGGTATTACTATAAAGTACAGAGGGAATGAGACACCCTAGTCATTCGAACTCGCCTGATGAGAGCCGTAGGATGGCCGAAACGCGTCGCGAGACAGTTCCTGAATGACACAGACCGTAAAATCTGTAATGGTCGCCATCATATGTGTGGGATGATGTTGCTGAACCAAAAAATAATTTTCTCGCAGCCCAAACAGGCTAAGAGTTGGTCTGGATAATGTTTCTGAATGATGCAGACTTTAGAAAAATAGAATGGCCACCATCACTAGTGGTGTGGTGATGTTGTTGAGCCACAGATATTTTTCTCATCGCCCAAACAGGCGTTGAGTTAGTCTGTTTAATGTTTTGAGCTCATGGAATGCCCTTTCCATCTCTTTCTAACACCTACCCTTCGTGTTTTCTGTGATTCAGCCCTTATTGGAGTACCCCGTGGCAATTTAGCCCTTTTATAATTTTATACATCTCTCTAGACAATATTTGGGTTCATTTTGGTGTCTGTATTTGAAGCGGCCAGAAGCACGATGGACAGTGCACAGCCAGATTCAGACCTCAGGTTTGGATCTTGGATCGATTTCCCCTAATCCAGCCCGTGCCTCGGACTCTGGACTTCATTTTGGGCATTGGGATGTTCCTGAGTGTTTGTGGGTGTATGTATAGAGTTATAAAAATTAGAGATGAATTTTAAAACAACAAAGTTGATAGCAGAAAAACGATTTATGAAGCATATACATGCTGATGGTGTTTAGAGAAAGTGGGAGGGGCCCCGCCCTCGGTATTACTATAAAGTACAGAGGGAATGAGACACCCTAGTCATTCGAACTCGCCTGATGAGAGCCGTAGGATGGCCGAAACGCGTCGCGAGACAGTTCCTGAATGACACAGACCGTAAAATCTGTAATGGTCGCCATCATATGTGTGGGATGATGTTGCTGAACCAAAAAATAATTTTTCTCGCAGCCCAAACAGGCTAAGAGTTGGTCTGGATAATGTTTCTGAATGATGCAGACTTTAGAAAAATAGAATGGCCACCATCACTAGTGGTGTGGTGATGTTGTTGAGCCACAGATATTTTTCTCATCGCCCAAACAGGCGTTGAGTTAGTCTGTTTAATGTTTTGAGCTCATGGAATGCCCTTTCCATCTCTTTTCTAACACCTACCCTTCGTGTTTTCTGTGATTCAGCCCTTATTGGAGTACCCCGTGGCAATTTAGCCCTTTTATAATTTTATACATCTCTCTAGACAATATTTGGGTTCATTTTGGTGTCTGTATTTGAAGCGGCCAGAAGCACGATGGACAGTGCACAGCCAGATTCAGACCTCAGGTTTGGATCTTGGATCGATTTCCCCTAATCCAGCCCGTGCCTCGGACTCTGGACTTCATTTTGGGCATTGGGATGTTCCTGGAGTGTTTGTGGGTGTATGTATAGAGTTATAAAAATTAGAGATGAATTTTAAAACAACAAAGTTGATAGCAGAAAAACGATTTATGAAGCATATACATGCTGATGGTGTTTAGAGAAAGTGGGAGGGGCCCCGCCCTCGTATTACTATAAAGTACAGAGGGAATGAGACACCCTAGTCATTCGAACTCGCCTGATGAGAGCCGTAGGATGGCCGAAACGCGTCGCGAGACAGTTCCTGAATGACACAGACCGTAAAATCTGTAATGGTCGCCATCATATGTGTGGGATGATGTTGCTGAACCAAAAAATAATTTTTCTCGCAGCCCAAACAGGCTAAGAGTTGGTCTGGATAATGTTTCTGAATGATGCAGACTTTAGAAAATAGAATGGCCACCATCACTAGTGGTGTGGTGATGTTGTTGAGCCACAGATATTTTTCTCATCGCCCAAACAGGCGTTGAGTTAGTCTGTTTAATGTTTTGAGCTCATGGAATGCCCTTTCCATCTCTTTTCTAACACCTACCCTTCGTGTTTTCTGTGATTCAGCCCTTATTGGAGTACCCCGTGGCAATTTAGCCCTTTTATAATTTTATACATCTCTCTAGACAATATTTGGGTTCATTTTGGTGTCTGTATTTGAAGCGGCCAGAAGCACGATGGACAGTGCACAGCCAGATTCAGACCTCAGGTTTGGATCTTGGATCGATTTCCCCTAATCCAGCCCGTGCCTCGGACTCTGGACTTCATTTTGGGCATTGGGATGTTCCTGGAGTGTTTGTGGGTGTATGTATAGAGTTATAAAAATTAGAGATGAATTTTAAAACAACAAAGTTGATAGCAGAAAAACGATTTATGAAGCATATACATGCTGATGGTGTTTAGAGAAAGTGGGAGGGGCCCCGCCCTCGGTATTACTATAAAGTACAGAGGGAATGAGACACCCTAGTCATTCGAACTCGCCTGATGAGAGCCGTAGGATGGCCGAAACGCGTCGCGAGACAGTTCCTGAATGACACAGACCGTAAAATCTGTAATGGTCGCCATCATATGTGTGGGATGATGTTGCTGAACCAAAAAATAATTTTTCTCGCAGCCCAAACAGGCTAAGAGTTGGTCTGGATAATGTTTCTGAATGATGCAGACTTTAGAAAAATAGAATGGCCACCATCACTAGTGGTGTGGTGATGTTGTTGAGCCACAGATATTTTTCTCATCGCCCAAACAGGCGTTGAGTTAGTCTGTTTAATGTTTTGAGCTCATGGAATGCCCTTTCCATCTCTTTTCTAACACCTACCCTTCGTGTTTTCTGTGATTCAGCCCTTATTGGAGTACCCCGTGGCAATTTAGCCCTTTTATAATTTTATACATCTCTCTAGACAATATTTGGGTTCATTTTGGTGTCTGTATTTGAAGCGGCCAGAAGCACGATGGACAGTGCACAGCCAGATTCAGACCTCAGGTTTGGATCTTGGATCGATTTCCCCTAATCCAGCCCGTGCCTCGGACTCTGGACTTCATTTTGGGCATTGGATGTTCCTGGAGTGTTTGTGGGTGTATGTATAGAGTTATAAAAATTAGAGATGAATTTTAAAACAACAAAGTTGATAGCAGAAAAACGATTTATGAAGCATATACATGCTGATGGTGTTTAGAGAAAGTGGGAGGGGCCCCGCCCTCGGTATTACTATAAAGTACAGAGGGAATGAGACACCCTAGTCATTCGAACTCGCCTGATGAGAGCCGTAGGATGGCCGAAACGCGTCGCGAGACAGTTCCTGAATGACACAGACCGTAAAATCTGTAATGGTCGCCATCATATGTGTGGGATGATGTTGCTGAACCAAAAAATAATTTTTCTCGCAGCCCAAACAGGCTAAGAGTTGGTCTGGATAATGTTTCTGAATGATGCAGACTTTAGAAAAATAGAATGGCCACCATCACTAGTGGTGTGGTGATGTTGTTGAGCCACAGATATTTTTCTCATCGCCCAAACAGGCGTTGAGTTAGTCTGTTTAATGTTTTGAGCTCATGGAATGCCCTTTCCATCTCTTTTCTAACACCTACCCTTCGTGTTTTCTGTGATTCAGCCCTTATTGGAGTACCCCGTGGCAATTTAGCCCTTTTATAATTTTATACATCTCTCTAGACAATATTTGGGTTCATTTTGGTGTCTGTATTTGAAGCGGCCAGAAGCACGATGGACAGTGCACAGCCAGATTCAGACCTCAGGTTTGGATCTTGGATCGATTTCCCCTAATCCAGCCCGTGCCTCGGACTCTGGACTTCATTTTGGGCATTGGGATGTTCCTGGAGTGTTTGTGGGTGTATGTATAGAGTTATAAAAATTAGAGATGAATTTTAAAACAACAAAGTTGATAGCAGAAAAACGATTTATGAAGCATATACATGCTGATGGTGTTTAGAGAAAGTGGGAGGGGCCCCGCCCTCGGTATTACTATAAAGTACAGAGGGAATGAGACACCCTAGTCATTCGAACTCGCCTGATGAGAGCCGTAGGATGGCCGAAACGCGTCGCGAGACAGTTCCTGAATGACACAGACCGTAAAATCTGTAATGGTCGCCATCATATGTGTGGGATGATGTTGCTGAACCAAAAAATAATTTTTCTCGCAGCCCAAACAGGCTAAGAGTTGGTCTGGATAATGTTTCTGAATGATGCAGACTTTAGAAAAATAGAATGGCCACCATCACTAGTGGTGTGGTGATGTTGTTGAGCCACAGATATTTTTCTCATCGCCCAAACAGGCGTTGAGTTAGTCTGTTTAATGTTTTGAGCTCATGGAATGCCCTTTCCATCTCTTTTCTAACACCTACCCTTCGTGTTTTCTGTGATTCAGCCCTTATTGGAGTACCCCGTGGCAATTTAGCCCTTTTATAATTTTATACATCTCTCTAGACAATATTTGGGTTCATTTTGGTGTCTGTATTTGAAGCGGCCAGAAGCACGATGGACAGTGCACAGCCAGATTCAGACCTCAGGTTTGGATCTTGGATCGATTTCCCCTAATCCAGCCCGTGCCTCGGACTCTGGACTTCATTTTGGGCATTGGGATGTTCCTGGAGTGTTTGTGGGTGTATGTATAGAGTTATAAAAATTAGAGATGAATTTTAAAACAACAAAGTTGATAGCAGAAAAACGATTTATGAAGCATATACATGCTGATGGTGTTTAGAGAAAGTGGGAGGGGCCCCGCCCTCGGTATTACTATAAAGTACAGAGGGAATGAGACACCCTAGTCATTCGAACTCGCCTGATGAGAGCCGTAGGATGGCCGAAACGCGTCGCGAGACAGTTCCTGAATGACACAGACCGTAAAATCTGTAATGGTCGCCATCATATGTGTGGGATGATGTTGCTGAACCAAAAAATAATTTTTCTCGCAGCCCAAACAGGCTAAGAGTTGGTCTGGATAATGTTTCTGAATGATGCAGACTTTAGAAAAATAGAATGGCCACCATCACTAGTGGTGTGGTGATGTTGTTGAGCCACAGATATTTTTCTCATCGCCCAAACAGGCGTTGAGTTAGTCTGTTTAATGTTTTGAGCTCATGGAATGCCCTTTCCATCTCTTTTCTAACACCTACCCTTCGTGTTTTCTGTGATTCAGCCCTTATTGGAGTACCCCGTGGCAATTTAGCCCTTTTATAATTTTATACATCTCTCTAGACAATATTTGGGTTCATTTTGGTGTCTGTATTTGAAGCGGCCAGAAGCACGATGGACAGTGCACAGCCAGATTCAGACCTCAGGTTTGGATCTTGGATCGATTTCCCCTAATCCAGCCCGTGCCTCGGACTCTGGACTTCATTTTGGGCATTGGGATGTTCCTGGAGTGTTTGTGGGTGTATGTATAGAGTTATAAAAATTAGAGATGAATTTTAAAACAACAAAGTTGATAGCAGAAAAACGATTTATGAAGCATATACATGCTGATGGTGTTTAGAGAAAGTGGGAGGGGCCCCGCCCTCGGTATTACTATAAAGTACAGAGGGAATGAGACACCCTAGTCATTCGAACTCGCCTGATGAGAGCCGTAGGATGGCCGAAACGCGTCGCGAGACAGTTCCTGAATGACACAGACCGTAAAATCTGTAATGGTCGCCATCATATGTGTGGGATGATGTTGCTGAACCAAAAAATAATTTTTCTCGCAGCCCAAACAGGCTAAGAGTTGGTCTGGATAATGTTTCTGAATGATGCAGACTTTAGAAAAATAGAATGGCCACCATCACTAGTGGTGTGGTGATGTTGTTGAGCCACAGATATTTTTCTCATCGCCCAAACAGGCGTTGAGTTAGTCTGTTTAATGTTTTGAGCTCATGGAATGCCCTTTCCATCTCTTTTCTAACACCTACCCTTCGTGTTTTCTGTGATTCAGCCCTTATTGGAGTACCCCGTGGCAATTTAGCCCTTTTATAATTTTATACATCTCTCTAGACAATATTTGGGTTCATTTTGGTGTCTGTATTTGAAGCGGCCAGAAGCACGATGGACAGTGCACAGCCAGATTCAGACCTCAGGTTTGGATCTTGGATCGATTTCCCCTAATCCAGCCCGTGCCTCGGACTCTGGACTTCATTTTGGGCATTGGGATGTTCCTGGAGTGTTTGTGGGTGTATGTATAGAGTTATAAAAATTAGAGATGAATTTTAAAACAACAAAGTTGATAGCAGAAAAACGATTTATGAAGCATATACATGCTGATGGTGTTTAGAGAAAGTGGGAGGGGCCCCGCCCTCGGTATTACTATAAAGTACAGAGGGAATGAGACACCCTAGTCATTCGAACTCGCCTGATGAGAGCCGTAGGATGGCCGAAACGCGTCGCGAGACAGTTCCTGAATGACACAGACCGTAAAATCTGTAATGGTCGCCATCATATGTGTGGGATGATGTTGCTGAACCAAAAAATAATTTTTCTCGCAGCCCAAACAGGCTAAGAGTTGGTCTGGATAATGTTTCTGAATGATGCAGACTTTAGAAAAATAGAATGGCCACCATCACTAGTGGTGTGGTGATGTTGTTGAGCCACAGATATTTTTCTCATCGCCCAAACAGGCGTTGAGTTAGTCTGTTTAATGTTTTGAGCTCATGGAATGCCCTTTCCATCTCTTTTCTAACACCTACCCTTCGTGTTTTCTGTGATTCAGCCCTTATTGGAGTACCCCGTGGCAATTTAGCCCTTTTATAATTTTATACATCTCTCTAGACAATATTTGGGTTCATTTTGGTGTCTGTATTTGAAGCGGCCAGAAGCACGATGGACAGTGCACAGCCAGATTCAGACCTCAGGTTTGGATCTTGGATCGATTTCCCCTAATCCAGCCCGTGCCTCGGACTCTGGACTTCATTTTGGGCATTGGGATGTTCCTGGAGTGTTTGTGGGTGTATGTATAGAGTTATAAAAATTAGAGATGAATTTTAAAACAACAAAGTTGATAGCAGAAAAACGATTTATGAAGCTATACATGCTGATGGTGTTTAGAGAAAGTGGGAGGGGCCCCGCCCTCGGTATTACTATAAAGTACAGAGGGAATGAGACACCCTAGTCATTCGAACTCGCCTGATGAGAGCCGTAGGATGGCCGAAACGCGTCGCGAGACAGTTCCTGAATGACACAGACCGTAAAATCTGTAATGGTCGCCATCATATGTGTGGGATGATGTTGCTGAACCAAAAAATAATTTTTCTCGCAGCCCAAACAGGCTAAGAGTTGGTCTGGATAATGTTTCTGAATGATGCAGACTTTAGAAAAATAGAATGGCCACCATCACTAGTGGTGTGGTGATGTTGTTGAGCCACAGATATTTTTCTCATCGCCCAAACAGGCGTTGAGTTAGTCTGTTTAATGTTTTGAGCTCATGGAATGCCCTTTCCATCTCTTTTCTAACACCTACCCTTCGTGTTTTCTGTGATTCAGCCCTTATTGGAGTACCCCGTGGCAATTTAGCCCTTTTATAATTTTATACATCTCTCTAGACAATATTTGGGTTCATTTTGGTGTCTGTATTTGAAGCGGCCAGAAGCACGATGGACAGTGCACAGCCAGATTCAGACCTCAGGTTTGGATCTTGGATCGATTTCCCCTAATCCAGCCCGTGCCTCGGACTCTGGACTTCATTTTGGGCATTGGGATGTTCCTGGAGTGTTTGTGGGTGTATGTATAGAGTTATAAAAATTAGAGATGAATTTTAAAACAACAAAGTTGATAGCAGAAAAACGATTTATGAAGCATATACATGCTGATGGTGTTTAGAGAAAGTGGGAGGGGCCCCGCCCTCGGTATTACTATAAAGTACAGAGGGAATGAGACACCCTAGTCATTCGAACTCGCCTGATGAGAGCCGTAGGATGGCCGAAACGCGTCGCGAGACAGTTCCTGAATGACACAGACCGTAAAATCTGTAATGGTCGCCATCATATGTGTGGGATGATGTTGCTGAACCAAAAAATAATTTTTCTCGCAGCCCAAACAGGCTAAGAGTTGGTCTGGATAATGTTTCTGAATGATGCAGACTTTAGAAAAATAGAATGGCCACCATCACTAGTGGTGTGGTGATGTTGTTGAGCCACAGATATTTTTCTCATCGCCCAAACAGGCGTTGAGTTAGTCTGTTTAATGTTTTGAGCTCATGGAATGCCCTTTCCATCTCTTTTCTAACACCTACCCTTCGTGTTTTCTGTGATTCAGCCCTTATTGGAGTACCCCGTGGCAATTTAGCCCTTTTATAATTTTATACATCTCTCTAGACAATATTTGGGTTCATTTTGGTGTCTGTATTTGAAGCGGCCAGAAGCACGATGGACAGTGCACAGCCAGATTCAGACCTCAGGTTTGGATCTTGGATCGATTTCCCCTAATCCAGCCCGTGCCTCGGACTCTGGACTTCATTTTGGGCATTGGGATGTTCCTGGAGTGTTTGTGGGTGTATGTATAGAGTTATAAAAATTAGAGATGAATTTTAAAACAACAAAGTTGATAGCAGAAAAACGATTTATGAAGCATATACATGCTGATGGTGTTTAGAGAAAGTGGGAGGGGCCCCGCCCTCGGTATTACTATAAAGTACAGAGGGAATGAGACACCCTAGTCATTCGAACTCGCCTGATGAGAGCCGTAGGATGGCCGAAACGCGTCGCGAGACAGTTCCTGAATGACACAGACCGTAAAATCTGTAATGGTCGCCATCATATGTGTGGGATGATGTTGCTGAACCAAAAAATAATTTTTCTCGCAGCCCAAACAGGCTAAGAGTTGGTCTGGATAATGTTTCTGAATGATGCAGACTTTAGAAAAATAGAATGGCCACCATCACTAGTGGTGTGGTGATGTTGTTGAGCCACAGATATTTTTCTCATCGCCCAAACAGGCGTTGAGTTAGTCTGTTTAATGTTTTGAGCTCATGGAATGCCCTTTCCATCTCTTTTCTAACACCTACCCTTCGTGTTTTCTGTGATTCAGCCCTTATTGGAGTACCCCGTGGCAATTTAGCCCTTTTATAATTTTATACATCTCTCTAGACAATATTTGGGTTCATTTTGGTGTCTGTATTTGAAGCGGCCAGAAGCACGATGGACAGTGCACAGCCAGATTCAGACCTCAGGTTTGGATCTTGGATCGATTTCCCCTAATCCAGCCCGTGCCTCGGACTCTGGACTTCATTTTGGGCATTGGGATGTTCCTGGAGTGTTTGTGGGTGTATGTATAGAGTTATAAAAATTAGAGATGAATTTTAAAACAACAAAGTTGATAGCAGAAAAACGATTTATGAAGCATATACATGCTGATGGTGTTTAGAGAAAGTGGGAGGGGCCCCGCCCTCGGTATTACTATAAAGTACAGAGGGAATGAGACACCCTAGTCATTCGAACTCGCCTGATGAGAGCCGTAGGATGGCCGAAACGCGTCGCGAGACAGTTCCTGAATGACACAGACCGTAAAATCTGTAATGGTCGCCATCATATGTGTGGGATGATGTTGCTGAACCAAAAAATAATTTTTCTCGCAGCCCAAACAGGCTAAGAGTTGGTCTGGATAATGTTTCTGAATGATGCAGACTTTAGAAAAATAGAATGGCCACCATCACTAGTGGTGTGGTGATGTTGTTGAGCCACAGATATTTTTCTCATCGCCCAAACAGGCGTTGAGTTAGTCTGTTTAATGTTTTGAGCTCATGGAATGCCCTTTCCATCTCTTTTCTAACACCTACCCTTCGTGTTTTCTGTGATTCAGCCCTTATTGGAGTACCCCGTGGCAATTTAGCCCTTTTATAATTTTATACATCTCTCTAGACAATATTTGGGTTCATTTTGGTGTCTGTATTTGAAGCGGCCAGAAGCACGATGGACAGTGCACAGCCAGATTCAGACCTCAGGTTTGGATCTTGGATCGATTTCCCCTAATCCAGCCCGTGCCTCGGACTCTGGACTTCATTTTGGGCATTGGGATGTTCCTGGAGTGTTTGTGGGTGTATGTATAGAGTTATAAAAATTAGAGATGAATTTTAAAACAACAAAGTTGATAGCAGAAAAACGATTTATGAAGCATATACATGCTGATGGTGTTTAGAGAAAGTGGGAGGGGCCCCGCCCTCGGTATTACTATAAAGTACAGAGGGAATGAGACACCCTAGTCATTCGAACTCGCCTGATGAGAGCCGTAGGATGGCCGAAACGCGTCGCGAGACAGTTCCTGAATGACACAGACCGTAAAATCTGTAATGGTCGCCATCATATGTGTGGGATGATGTTGCTGAACCAAAAAATAATTTTTCTCGCAGCCCAAACAGGCTAAGAGTTGGTCTGGATAATGTTTCTGAATGATGCAGACTTTAGAAAAATAGAATGGCCACCATCACTAGTGGTGTGGTGATGTTGTTGAGCCACAGATATTTTTCTCATCGCCCAAACAGGCGTTGAGTTAGTCTGTTTAATGTTTTGAGCTCATGGAATGCCCTTTCCATCTCTTTTCTAACACCTACCCTTCGTGTTTTCTGTGATTCAGCCCTTATTGGAGTACCCCGTGGCAATTTAGCCCTTTTATAATTTTATACATCTCTCTAGACAATATTTGGGTTCATTTTGGTGTCTGTATTTGAAGCGGCCAGAAGCACGATGGACAGTGCACAGCCAGATTCAGACCTCAGGTTTGGATCTTGGATCGATTTCCCCTAATCCAGCCCGTGCCTCGGACTCTGGACTTCATTTTGGGCATTGGGATGTTCCTGGAGTGTTTGTGGGTGTATGTATAGAGTTATAAAAATTAGAGATGAATTTTAAAACAACAAAGTTGATAGCAGAAAAACGATTTATGAAGCATATACATGCTGATGGTGTTTAGAGAAAGTGGGAGGGGCCCCGCCCTCGGTATTACTATAAAGTACAGAGGGAATGAGACACCCTAGTCATTCGAACTCGCCTGATGAGAGCCGTAGGATGGCCGAAACGCGTCGCGAGACAGTTCCTGAATGACACAGACCGTAAAATCTGTAATGGTCGCCATCATATGTGTGGGATGATGTTGCTGAACCAAAAAATAATTTTTCTCGCAGCCCAAACAGGCTAAGAGTTGGTCTGGATAATGTTTCTGAATGATGCAGACTTTAGAAAAATAGAATGGCCACCATCACTAGTGGTGTGGTGATGTTGTTGAGCCACAGATATTTTTCTCATCGCCCAAACAGGCGTTGAGTTAGTCTGTTTAATGTTTTGAGCTCATGGAATGCCCTTTCCATCTCTTTTCTAACACCTACCCTTCGTGTTTTCTGTGATTCAGCCCTTATTGGAGTACCCCGTGGCAATTTAGCCCTTTTATAATTTTATACATCTCTCTAGACAATATTTGGGTTCATTTTGGTGTCTGTATTTGAAGCGGCCAGAAGCACGATGGACAGTGCACAGCCAGATTCAGACCTCAGGTTTGGATCTTGGATCGATTTCCCCTAATCCAGCCCGTGCCTCGGACTCTGGACTTCATTTTGGGCATTGGGATGTTCCTGGAGTGTTTGTGGGTGTATGTATAGAGTTATAAAAATTAGAGATGAATTTTAAAACAACAAAGTTGATAGCAGAAAAACGATTTATGAAGCATATACATGCTGATGGTGTTTAGAGAAAGTGGGAGGGGCCCCGCCCTCGGTATTACTATAAAGTACAGAGGGAATGAGACACCCTAGTCATTCGAACTCGCCTGATGAGAGCCGTAGGATGGCCGAAACGCGTCGCGAGACAGTTCCTGAATGACACAGACCGTAAAATCTGTAATGGTCGCCATCATATGTGTGGGATGATGTTGCTGAACCAAAAAATAATTTTTCTCGCAGCCCAAACAGGCTAAGAGTTGGTCTGGATAATGTTTCTGAATGATGCAGACTTTAGAAAAATAGAATGGCCACCATCACTAGTGGTGTGGTGATGTTGTTGAGCCACAGATATTTTTCTCATCGCCCAAACAGGCGTTGAGTTAGTCTGTTTAATGTTTTGAGCTCATGGAATGCCCTTTCCATCTCTTTTCTAACACCTACCCTTCGTGTTTTCTGTGATTCAGCCCTTATTGGAGTACCCCGTGGCAATTTAGCCCTTTTATAATTTTATACATCTCTCTAGACAATATTTGGGTTCATTTTGGTGTCTGTATTTGAAGCGGCCAGAAGCACGATGGACAGTGCACAGCCAGATTCAGACCTCAGGTTTGGATCTTGGATCGATTTCCCCTAATCCAGCCCGTGCCTCGGACTCTGGACTTCATTTTGGGCATTGGGATGTTCCTGGAGTGTTTGTGGGTGTATGTATAGAGTTATAAAAATTAGAGATGAATTTTAAAACAACAAAGTTGATAGCAGAAAAACGATTTATGAAGCATATACATGCTGATGGTGTTTAGAGAAAGTGGGAGGGGCCCCGCCCTCGGTATTACTATAAAGTACAGAGGGAATGAGACACCCTAGTCATTCGAACTCGCCTGATGAGAGCCGTAGGATGGCCGAAACGCGTCGCGAGACAGTTCCTGAATGACACAGACCGTAAAATCTGTAATGGTCGCCATCATATGTGTGGGATGATGTTGCTGAACCAAAAAATAATTTTTCTCGCAGCCCAAACAGGCTAAGAGTTGGTCTGGATAATGTTTCTGAATGATGCAGACTTTAGAAAAATAGAATGGCCACCATCACTAGTGGTGTGGTGATGTTGTTGAGCCACAGATATTTTTCTCATCGCCCAAACAGGCGTTGAGTTAGTCTGTTTAATGTTTTGAGCTCATGGAATGCCCTTTCCATCTCTTTTCTAACACCTACCCTTCGTGTTTTCTGTGATTCAGCCCTTATTGGAGTACCCCGTGGCAATTTAGCCCTTTTATAATTTTATACATCTCTCTAGACAATATTTGGGTTCATTTTGGTGTCTGTATTTGAAGCGGCCAGAAGCACGATGGACAGTGCACAGCCAGATTCAGACCTCAGGTTTGGATCTTGGATCGATTTCCCCTAATCCAGCCCGTGCCTCGGACTCTGGACTTCATTTTGGGCATTGGGATGTTCCTGGAGTGTTTGTGGGTGTATGTATAGAGTTATAAAAATTAGAGATGAATTTTAAAACAACAAAGTTGATAGCAGAAAAACGATTTATGAAGCATATACATGCTGATGGTGTTTAGAGAAAGTGGGAGGGGCCCCGCCCTCGGTATTACTATAAAGTACAGAGGGAATGAGACACCCTAGTCATTCGAACTCGCCTGATGAGAGCCGTAGGATGGCCGAAACGCGTCGCGAGACAGTTCCTGAATGACACAGACCGTAAAATCTGTAATGGTCGCCATCATATGTGTGGGATGATGTTGCTGAACCAAAAAATAATTTTTCTCGCAGCCCAAACAGGCTAAGAGTTGGTCTGGATAATGTTTCTGAATGATGCAGACTTTAGAAAAATAGAATGGCCACCATCACTAGTGGTGTGGTGATGTTGTTGAGCCACAGATATTTTTCTCATCGCCCAAACAGGCGTTGAGTTAGTCTGTTTAATGTTTTGAGCTCATGGAATGCCCTTTCCATCTCTTTTCTAACACCTACCCTTCGTGTTTTCTGTGATTCAGCCCTTATTGGAGTACCCCGTGGCAATTTAGCCCTTTTATAATTTTATACATCTCTCTAGACAATATTTGGGTTCATTTTGGTGTCTGTATTTGAAGCGGCCAGAAGCACGATGGACAGTGCACAGCCAGATTCAGACCTCAGGTTTGGATCTTGGATCGATTTCCCCTAATCCAGCCCGTGCCTCGGACTCTGGACTTCATTTTGGGCATTGGGATGTTCCTGGAGTGTTTGTGGGTGTATGTATAGAGTTATAAAAATTAGAGATGAATTTTAAAACAACAAAGTTGATAGCAGAAAAACGATTTATGAAGCATATACATGCTGATGGTGTTTAGAGAAAGTGGGAGGGGCCCCGCCCTCGGTATTACTATAAAGTACAGAGGGAATGAGACACCCTAGTCATTCGAACTCGCCTGATGAGAGCCGTAGGATGGCCGAAACGCGTCGCGAGACAGTTCCTGAATGACACAGACCGTAAAATCTGTAATGGTCGCCATCATATGTGTGGGATGATGTTGCTGAACCAAAAAATAATTTTTCTCGCAGCCCAAACAGGCTAAGAGTTGGTCTGGATAATGTTTCTGAATGATGCAGACTTTAGAAAAATAGAATGGCCACCATCACTAGTGGTGTGGTGATGTTGTTGAGCCACAGATATTTTTCTCATCGCCCAAACAGGCGTTGAGTTAGTCTGTTTAATGTTTTGAGCTCATGGAATGCCCTTTCCATCTCTTTTCTAACACCTACCCTTCGTGTTTTCTGTGATTCAGCCCTTATTGGAGTACCCCGTGGCAATTTAGCCCTTTTATAATTTTATACATCTCTCTAGACAATATTTGGGTTCATTTTGGTGTCTGTATTTGAAGCGGCCAGAAGCACGATGGACAGTGCACAGCCAGATTCAGACCTCAGGTTTGGATCTTGGATCGATTTCCCCTAATCCAGCCCGTGCCTCGGACTCTGGACTTCATTTTGGGCATTGGGATGTTCCTGGAGTGTTTGTGGGTGTATGTATAGAGTTATAAAAATTAGAGATGAATTTTAAAACAACAAAGTTGATAGCAGAAAAACGATTTATGAAGCATATACATGCTGATGGTGTTTAGAGAAAGTGGGAGGGGCCCCGCCCTCGGTATTACTATAAAGTACAGAGGGAATGAGACACCCTAGTCATTCGAACTCGCCTGATGAGAGCCGTAGGATGGCCGAAACGCGTCGCGAGACAGTTCCTGAATGACACAGACCGTAAAATCTGTAATGGTCGCCATCATATGTGTGGGATGATGTTGCTGAACCAAAAAATAATTTTTCTCGCAGCCCAAACAGGCTAAGAGTTGGTCTGGATAATGTTTCTGAATGATGCAGACTTTAGAAAAATAGAATGGCCACCATCACTAGTGGTGTGGTGATGTTGTTGAGCCACAGATATTTTTCTCATCGCCCAAACAGGCGTTGAGTTAGTCTGTTTAATGTTTTGAGCTCATGGAATGCCCTTTCCATCTCTTTTCTAACACCTACCCTTCGTGTTTTCTGTGATTCAGCCCTTATTGGAGTACCCCGTGGCAATTTAGCCCTTTTATAATTTTATACATCTCTCTAGACAATATTTGGGTTCATTTTGGTGTCTGTATTTGAAGCGGCCAGAAGCACGATGGACAGTGCACAGCCAGATTCAGACCTCAGGTTTGGATCTTGGATCGATTTCCCCTAATCCAGCCCGTGCCTCGGACTCTGGACTTCATTTTGGGCATTGGGATGTTCCTGGAGTGTTTGTGGGTGTATGTATAGAGTTATAAAAATTAGAGATGAATTTTAAAACAACAAAGTTGATAGCAGAAAAACGATTTATGAAGCATATACATGCTGATGGTGTTTAGAGAAAGTGGGAGGGGCCCCGCCCTCGGTATTACTATAAAGTACAGAGGGAATGAGACACCCTAGTCATTCGAACTCGCCTGATGAGAGCCGTAGGATGGCCGAAACGCGTCGCGAGACAGTTCCTGAATGACACAGACCGTAAAATCTGTAATGGTCGCCATCATATGTGTGGGATGATGTTGCTGAACCAAAAAATAATTTTTCTCGCAGCCCAAACAGGCTAAGAGTTGGTCTGGATAATGTTTCTGAATGATGCAGACTTTAGAAAAATAGAATGGCCACCATCACTAGTGGTGTGGTGATGTTGTTGAGCCACAGATATTTTTCTCATCGCCCAAACAGGCGTTGAGTTAGTCTGTTTAATGTTTTGAGCTCATGGAATGCCCTTTCCATCTCTTTTCTAACACCTACCCTTCGTGTTTTCTGTGATTCAGCCCTTATTGGAGTACCCCGTGGCAATTTAGCCCTTTTATAATTTTATACATCTCTCTAGACAATATTTGGGTTCATTTTGGTGTCTGTATTTGAAGCGGCCAGAAGCACGATGGACAGTGCACAGCCAGATTCAGACCTCAGGTTTGGATCTTGGATCGATTTCCCCTAATCCAGCCCGTGCCTCGGACTCTGGACTTCATTTTGGGCATTGGGATGTTCCTGGAGTGTTTGTGGGTGTATGTATAGAGTTATAAAAATTAGAGATGAATTTTAAAACAACAAAGTTGATAGCAGAAAAACGATTTATGAAGCATATACATGCTGATGGTGTTTAGAGAAAGTGGGAGGGGCCCCGCCCTCGGTATTACTATAAAGTACAGAGGGAATGAGACACCCTAGTCATTCGAACTCGCCTGATGAGAGCCGTAGGATGGCCGAAACGCGTCGCGAGACAGTTCCTGAATGACACAGACCGTAAAATCTGTAATGGTCGCCATCATATGTGTGGGATGATGTTGCTGAACCAAAAAATAATTTTTCTCGCAGCCCAAACAGGCTAAGAGTTGGTCTGGATAATGTTTCTGAATGATGCAGACTTTAGAAAAATAGAATGGCCACCATCACTAGTGGTGTGGTGATGTTGTTGAGCCACAGATATTTTTCTCATCGCCCAAACAGGCGTTGAGTTAGTCTGTTTAATGTTTTGAGCTCATGGAATGCCCTTTCCATCTCTTTTCTAACACCTACCCTTCGTGTTTTCTGTGATTCAGCCCTTATTGGAGTACCCCGTGGCAATTTAGCCCTTTTATAATTTTATACATCTCTCTAGACAATATTTGGGTTCATTTTGGTGTCTGTATTTGAAGCGGCCAGAAGCACGATGGACAGTGCACAGCCAGATTCAGACCTCAGGTTTGGATCTTGGATCGATTTCCCCTAATCCAGCCCGTGCCTCGGACTCTGGACTTCATTTTGGGCATTGGGATGTTCCTGGAGTGTTTGTGGGTGTATGTATAGAGTTATAAAAATTAGAGATGAATTTTAAAACAACAAAGTTGATAGCAGAAAAACGATTTATGAAGCATATACATGCTGATGGTGTTTAGAGAAAGTGGGAGGGGCCCCGCCCTCGGTATTACTATAAAGTACAGAGGGAATGAGACACCCTAGTCATTCGAACTCGCCTGATGAGAGCCGTAGGATGGCCGAAACGCGTCGCGAGACAGTTCCTGAATGACACAGACCGTAAAATCTGTAATGGTCGCCATCATATGTGTGGGATGATGTTGCTGAACCAAAAAATAATTTTTCTCGCAGCCCAAACAGGCTAAGAGTTGGTCTGGATAATGTTTCTGAATGATGCAGACTTTAGAAAAATAGAATGGCCACCATCACTAGTGGTGTGGTGATGTTGTTGAGCCACAGATATTTTTCTCATCGCCCAAACAGGCGTTGAGTTAGTCTGTTTAATGTTTTGAGCTCATGGAATGCCCTTTCCATCTCTTTTCTAACACCTACCCTTCGTGTTTTCTGTGATTCAGCCCTTATTGGAGTACCCCGTGGCAATTTAGCCCTTTTATAATTTTATACATCTCTCTAGACAATATTTGGGTTCATTTTGGTGTCTGTATTTGAAGCGGCCAGAAGCACGATGGACAGTGCACAGCCAGATTCAGACCTCAGGTTTGGATCTTGGATCGATTTCCCCTAATCCAGCCCGTGCCTCGGACTCTGGACTTCATTTTGGGCATTGGGATGTTCCTGGAGTGTTTGTGGGTGTATGTATAGAGTTATAAAAATTAGAGATGAATTTTAAAACAACAAAGTTGATAGCAGAAAAACGATTTATGAAGCATATACATGCTGATGGTGTTTAGAGAAAGTGGGAGGGGCCCCGCCCTCGGTATTACTATAAAGTACAGAGGGAATGAGACACCCTAGTCATTCGAACTCGCCTGATGAGAGCCGTAGGATGGCCGAAACGCGTCGCGAGACAGTTCCTGAATGACACAGACCGTAAAATCTGTAATGGTCGCCATCATATGTGTGGGATGATGTTGCTGAACCAAAAAATAATTTTTCTCGCAGCCCAAACAGGCTAAGAGTTGGTCTGGATAATGTTTCTGAATGATGCAGACTTTAGAAAAATAGAATGGCCACCATCACTAGTGGTGTGGTGATGTTGTTGAGCCACAGATATTTTTCTCATCGCCCAAACAGGCGTTGAGTTAGTCTGTTTAATGTTTTGAGCTCATGGAATGCCCTTTCCATCTCTTTTCTAACACCTACCCTTCGTGTTTTCTGTGATTCAGCCCTTATTGGAGTACCCCGTGGCAATTTAGCCCTTTTATAATTTTATACATCTCTCTAGACAATATTTGGGTTCATTTTGGTGTCTGTATTTGAAGCGGCCAGAAGCACGATGGACAGTGCACAGCCAGATTCAGACCTCAGGTTTGGATCTTGGATCGATTTCCCCTAATCCAGCCCGTGCCTCGGACTCTGGACTTCATTTTGGGCATTGGGATGTTCCTGGAGTGTTTGTGGGTGTATGTATAGAGTTATAAAAATTAGAGATGAATTTTAAAACAACAAAGTTGATAGCAGAAAAACGATTTATGAAGCATATACATGCTGATGGTGTTTAGAGAAAGTGGGAGGGGCCCCGCCCTCGGTATTACTATAAAGTACAGAGGGAATGAGACACCCTAGTCATTCGAACTCGCCTGATGAGAGCCGTAGGATGGCCGAAACGCGTCGCGAGACAGTTCCTGAATGACACAGACCGTAAAATCTGTAATGGTCGCCATCATATGTGTGGGATGATGTTGCTGAACCAAAAAATAATTTTTCTCGCAGCCCAAACAGGCTAAGAGTTGGTCTGGATAATGTTTCTGAATGATGCAGACTTTAGAAAAATAGAATGGCCACCATCACTAGTGGTGTGGTGATGTTGTTGAGCCACAGATATTTTTCTCATCGCCCAAACAGGCGTTGAGTTAGTCTGTTTAATGTTTTGAGCTCATGGAATGCCCTTTCCATCTCTTTTCTAACACCTACCCTTCGTGTTTTCTGTGATTCAGCCCTTATTGGAGTACCCCGTGGCAATTTAGCCCTTTTATAATTTTATACATCTCTCTAGACAATATTTGGGTTCATTTTGGTGTCTGTATTTGAAGCGGCCAGAAGCACGATGGACAGTGCACAGCCAGATTCAGACCTCAGGTTTGGATCTTGGATCGATTTCCCCTAATCCAGCCCGTGCCTCGGACTCTGGACTTCATTTTGGGCATTGGGATGTTCCTGGAGTGTTTGTGGGTGTATGTATAGAGTTATAAAAATTAGAGATGAATTTTAAAACAACAAAGTTGATAGCAGAAAAACGATTTATGAAGCATATACATGCTGATGGTGTTTAGAGAAAGTGGGAGGGGCCCCGCCCTCGGTATTACTATAAAGTACAGAGGGAATGAGACACCCTAGTCATTCGAACTCGCCTGATGAGAGCCGTAGGATGGCCGAAACGCGTCGCGAGACAGTTCCTGAATGACACAGACCGTAAAATCTGTAATGGTCGCCATCATATGTGTGGGATGATGTTGCTGAACCAAAAAATAATTTTTCTCGCAGCCCAAACAGGCTAAGAGTTGGTCTGGATAATGTTTCTGAATGATGCAGACTTTAGAAAAATAGAATGGCCACCATCACTAGTGGTGTGGTGATGTTGTTGAGCCACAGATATTTTTCTCATCGCCCAAACAGGCGTTGAGTTAGTCTGTTTAATGTTTTGAGCTCATGGAATGCCCTTTCCATCTCTTTTCTAACACCTACCCTTCGTGTTTTCTGTGATTCAGCCCTTATTGGAGTACCCCGTGGCAATTTAGCCCTTTTATAATTTTATACATCTCTCTAGACAATATTTGGGTTCATTTTGGTGTCTGTATTTGAAGCGGCCAGAAGCACGATGGACAGTGCACAGCCAGATTCAGACCTCAGGTTTGGATCTTGGATCGATTTCCCCTAATCCAGCCCGTGCCTCGGACTCTGGACTTCATTTTGGGCATTGGGATGTTCCTGGAGTGTTTGTGGGTGTATGTATAGAGTTATAAAAATTAGAGATGAATTTTAAAACAACAAAGTTGATAGCAGAAAAACGATTTATGAAGCATATACATGCTGATGGTGTTTAGAGAAAGTGGGAGGGGCCCCGCCCTCGGTATTACTATAAAGTACAGAGGGAATGAGACACCCTAGTCATTCGAACTCGCCTGATGAGAGCCGTAGGATGGCCGAAACGCGTCGCGAGACAGTTCCTGAATGACACAGACCGTAAAATCTGTAATGGTCGCCATCATATGTGTGGGATGATGTTGCTGAACCAAAAAATAATTTTTCTCGCAGCCCAAACAGGCTAAGAGTTGGTCTGGATAATGTTTCTGAATGATGCAGACTTTAGAAAAATAGAATGGCCACCATCACTAGTGGTGTGGTGATGTTGTTGAGCCACAGATATTTTTCTCATCGCCCAAACAGGCGTTGAGTTAGTCTGTTTAATGTTTTGAGCTCATGGAATGCCCTTTCCATCTCTTTTCTAACACCTACCCTTCGTGTTTTCTGTGATTCAGCCCTTATTGGAGTACCCCGTGGCAATTTAGCCCTTTTATAATTTTATACATCTCTCTAGACAATATTTGGGTTCATTTTGGTGTCTGTATTTGAAGCGGCCAGAAGCACGATGGACAGTGCACAGCCAGATTCAGACCTCAGGTTTGGATCTTGGATCGATTTCCCCTAATCCAGCCCGTGCCTCGGACTCTGGACTTCATTTTGGGCATTGGGATGTTCCTGGAGTGTTTGTGGGTGTATGTATAGAGTTATAAAAATTAGAGATGAATTTTAAAACAACAAAGTTGATAGCAGAAAAACGATTTATGAAGCATATACATGCTGATGGTGTTTAGAGAAAGTGGGAGGGGCCCCGCCCTCGGTATTACTATAAAGTACAGAGGGAATGAGACACCCTAGTCATTCGAACTCGCCTGATGAGAGCCGTAGGATGGCCGAAACGCGTCGCGAGACAGTTCCTGAATGACACAGACCGTAAAATCTGTAATGGTCGCCATCATATGTGTGGGATGATGTTGCTGAACCAAAAAATAATTTTTCTCGCAGCCCAAACAGGCTAAGAGTTGGTCTGGATAATGTTTCTGAATGATGCAGACTTTAGAAAAATAGAATGGCCACCATCACTAGTGGTGTGGTGATGTTGTTGAGCCACAGATATTTTTCTCATCGCCCAAACAGGCGTTGAGTTAGTCTGTTTAATGTTTTGAGCTCATGGAATGCCCTTTCCATCTCTTTTCTAACACCTACCCTTCGTGTTTTCTGTGATTCAGCCCTTATTGGAGTACCCCGTGGCAATTTAGCCCTTTTATAATTTTATACATCTCTCTAGACAATATTTGGGTTCATTTTGGTGTCTGTATTTGAAGCGGCCAGAAGCACGATGGACAGTGCACAGCCAGATTCAGACCTCAGGTTTGGATCTTGGATCGATTTCCCCTAATCCAGCCCGTGCCTCGGACTCTGGACTTCATTTTGGGCATTGGGATGTTCCTGGAGTGTTTGTGGGTGTATGTATAGAGTTATAAAAATTAGAGATGAATTTTAAAACAACAAAGTTGATAGCAGAAAAACGATTTATGAAGCATATACATGCTGATGGTGTTTAGAGAAAGTGGGAGGGGCCCCGCCCTCGGTATTACTATAAAGTACAGAGGGAATGAGACACCCTAGTCATTCGAACTCGCCTGATGAGAGCCGTAGGATGGCCGAAACGCGTCGCGAGACAGTTCCTGAATGACACAGACCGTAAAATCTGTAATGGTCGCCATCATATGTGTGGGATGATGTTGCTGAACCAAAAAATAATTTTTCTCGCAGCCCAAACAGGCTAAGAGTTGGTCTGGATAATGTTTCTGAATGATGCAGACTTTAGAAAAATAGAATGGCCACCATCACTAGTGGTGTGGTGATGTTGTTGAGCCACAGATATTTTTCTCATCGCCCAAACAGGCGTTGAGTTAGTCTGTTTAATGTTTTGAGCTCATGGAATGCCCTTTCCATCTCTTTTCTAACACCTACCCTTCGTGTTTTCTGTGATTCAGCCCTTATTGGAGTACCCCGTGGCAATTTAGCCCTTTTATAATTTTATACATCTCTCTAGACAATATTTGGGTTCATTTTGGTGTCTGTATTTGAAGCGGCCAGAAGCACGATGGACAGTGCACAGCCAGATTCAGACCTCAGGTTTGGATCTTGGATCGATTTCCCCTAATCCAGCCCGTGCCTCGGACTCTGGACTTCATTTTGGGCATTGGGATGTTCCTGGAGTGTTTGTGGGTGTATGTATAGAGTTATAAAAATTAGAGATGAATTTTAAAACAACAAAGTTGATAGCAGAAAAACGATTTATGAAGCATATACATGCTGATGGTGTTTAGAGAAAGTGGGAGGGGCCCCGCCCTCGGTATTACTATAAAGTACAGAGGGAATGAGACACCCTAGTCATTCGAACTCGCCTGATGAGAGCCGTAGGATGGCCGAAACGCGTCGCGAGACAGTTCCTGAATGACACAGACCGTAAAATCTGTAATGGTCGCCATCATATGTGTGGGATGATGTTGCTGAACCAAAAAATAATTTTTCTCGCAGCCCAAACAGGCTAAGAGTTGGTCTGGATAATGTTTCTGAATGATGCAGACTTTAGAAAAATAGAATGGCCACCATCACTAGTGGTGTGGTGATGTTGTTGAGCCACAGATATTTTTCTCATCGCCCAAACAGGCGTTGAGTTAGTCTGTTTAATGTTTTGAGCTCATGGAATGCCCTTTCCATCTCTTTTCTAACACCTACCCTTCGTGTTTTCTGTGATTCAGCCCTTATTGGAGTACCCCGTGGCAATTTAGCCCTTTTATAATTTTATACATCTCTCTAGACAATATTTGGGTTCATTTTGGTGTCTGTATTTGAAGCGGCCAGAAGCACGATGGACAGTGCACAGCCAGATTCAGACCTCAGGTTTGGATCTTGGATCGATTTCCCCTAATCCAGCCCGTGCCTCGGACTCTGGACTTCATTTTGGGCATTGGGATGTTCCTGGAGTGTTTGTGGGTGTATGTATAGAGTTATAAAAATTAGAGATGAATTTTAAAACAACAAAGTTGATAGCAGAAAAACGATTTATGAAGCATATACATGCTGATGGTGTTTAGAGAAAGTGGGAGGGGCCCCGCCCTCGGTATTACTATAAAGTACAGAGGGAATGAGACACCCTAGTCATTCGAACTCGCCTGATGAGAGCCGTAGGATGGCCGAAACGCGTCGCGAGACAGTTCCTGAATGACACAGACCGTAAAATCTGTAATGGTCGCCATCATATGTGTGGGATGATGTTGCTGAACCAAAAAATAATTTTTCTCGCAGCCCAAACAGGCTAAGAGTTGGTCTGGATAATGTTTCTGAATGATGCAGACTTTAGAAAAATAGAATGGCCACCATCACTAGTGGTGTGGTGATGTTGTTGAGCCACAGATATTTTTCTCATCGCCCAAACAGGCGTTGAGTTAGTCTGTTTAATGTTTTGAGCTCATGGAATGCCCTTTCCATCTCTTTTCTAACACCTACCCTTCGTGTTTTCTGTGATTCAGCCCTTATTGGAGTACCCCGTGGCAATTTAGCCCTTTTATAATTTTATACATCTCTCTAGACAATATTTGGGTTCATTTTGGTGTCTGTATTTGAAGCGGCCAGAAGCACGATGGACAGTGCACAGCCAGATTCAGACCTCAGGTTTGGATCTTGGATCGATTTCCCCTAATCCAGCCCGTGCCTCGGACTCTGGACTTCATTTTGGGCATTGGGATGTTCCTGGAGTGTTTGTGGGTGTATGTATAGAGTTATAAAAATTAGAGATGAATTTTAAAACAACAAAGTTGATAGCAGAAAAACGATTTATGAAGCATATACATGCTGATGGTGTTTAGAGAAAGTGGGAGGGGCCCCGCCCTCGGTATTACTATAAAGTACAGAGGGAATGAGACACCCTAGTCATTCGAACTCGCCTGATGAGAGCCGTAGGATGGCCGAAACGCGTCGCGAGACAGTTCCTGAATGACACAGACCGTAAAATCTGTAATGGTCGCCATCATATGTGTGGGATGATGTTGCTGAACCAAAAAATAATTTTTCTCGCAGCCCAAACAGGCTAAGAGTTGGTCTGGATAATGTTTCTGAATGATGCAGACTTTAGAAAAATAGAATGGCCACCATCACTAGTGGTGTGGTGATGTTGTTGAGCCACAGATATTTTTCTCATCGCCCAAACAGGCGTTGAGTTAGTCTGTTTAATGTTTTGAGCTCATGGAATGCCCTTTCCATCTCTTTTCTAACACCTACCCTTCGTGTTTTCTGTGATTCAGCCCTTATTGGAGTACCCCGTGGCAATTTAGCCCTTTTATAATTTTATACATCTCTCTAGACAATATTTGGGTTCATTTTGGTGTCTGTATTTGAAGCGGCCAGAAGCACGATGGACAGTGCACAGCCAGATTCAGACCTCAGGTTTGGATCTTGGATCGATTTCCCCTAATCCAGCCGTGCCTCGGACTCTGGACTTCATTTTGGGCATTGGGATGTTCCTGGAGTGTTTGTGGGTGTATGTATAGAGTTATAAAAATTAGAGATGAATTTTAAAACAACAAAGTTGATAGCAGAAAAACGATTTATGAAGCATATACATGCTGATGGTGTTTAGAGAAAGTGGGAGGGGCCCCGCCCTCGGTATTACTATAAAGTACAGAGGGAATGAGACACCCTAGTCATTCGAACTCGCCTGATGAGAGCCGTAGGATGGCCGAAACGCGTCGCGAGACAGTTCCTGAATGACACAGACCGTAAAATCTGTAATGGTCGCCATCATATGTGTGGGATGATGTTGCTGAACCAAAAAATAATTTTTCTCGCAGCCCAAACAGGCTAAGAGTTGGTCTGGATAATGTTTCTGAATGATGCAGACTTTAGAAAAATAGAATGGCCACCATCACTAGTGGTGTGGTGATGTTGTTGAGCCACAGATATTTTTCTCATCGCCCAAACAGGCG
>JARWKJ010000211.1:22500-29753 GCA_029959095.1 Rhinichthys osculus | reverse complement strand
GCTACTTTTTTGGGCGTGCCGTGTTTCTTAGTGTGCCAGAGATGGGCGGGGATAGTGAAAGCGTCGACGCTCATACTCAATGTACGAGACGGAAGAGTATTGAACTGTTTCCTGTCAGAGCTGTATTTATAAATGGCTTCCACGGCCGACGAGGAAATGACACGCGGGCCGACGCCACATAGTCGTTGCAGCTCCTCCGATTGGCCGTCGAGGGTGTAGATGGCGCGGAACTGACAGTTGGAATCACGCATGAGAATCAGAAAGTGGCTGGCGGAGCTCTTCTCCATCTCCTAGGGAGAAAACGGACTGTCAGAATGTGAAAGTCACGACTGTGGAGAAAGATGAACAGTGACGCACCTCTACAATCTTGTTTTTCTGGGATTCGTTGACCTTCCCGGCGAGGCAGCAGCGTGAAAGCGCGCTGTGAACGATGAACTTGTTGGATTTAAAACTGGGTTCCTTGAATAATTTAGGACCTGAAAAAGAAGATAAAACTGACTGTGAGTGAAAACCACACAGATCAAATAAGGTCAGACTACAGCCATCAAATAAGGTACTGACTACAGCCATCAAATAAGGTCAGACTACACCCATCAAATAAGGTACTGACTACACCCATCAAATAAGGTACTGACTACACCCATCAAATAAGGTACTGACTACACCCATCAAATAAGGTACTGACTACAGCCATCAAATAAGGTATGGACTACGCCCATCAAATAAGGTACTGACTACAGCCATCAAATAAGGTACTGACTACACCCATCAAATAAGGTACTGACTACAGCCATCAAATAAGGTACTGACTACAGTCATAAAATAAGGTACTGATTACAGTCATCAAATAAGGTACTGACTACACCCATCAAATAAGGCACTGACTACAGCCATCAAATAAGGTACTGACTACACCCATCAAATAAGGTACTGACTACACCCATCAAATAAGGTACTGACAACAAGCATTAAAAAAATAAGGTACTGATTACAGTCATCAAATAAGGTACTGACTACACCCATCAAATAAGGTACTGACTACAGCCATCAAATAAGGTACTGACTACAGTCATAAAATAAGGTACTGATTACAGTCATCAAATAAGGTACTGACTACACCCATCAAATAAGGCACTGACTACAGCCATCAAATAAGGTACTGACTACAGCCATCAAATAAGGTACTGACTACACCCATCAAATAAGGTACTGACTACACCCATCAAATAAGGTACTGACTACACCCATCAAATAAGGTACTGACTACACCCATCAAATAAGGTACTGACAACAAGCATTAAAAAAATAAGGTACTGATTACAGTCATCAAATAAGGTACTGACTACAGCCATCAAATAAGGTACTGACTACACCCATCAAATAAGGTACTGACTACAGTCATAAAATAAGGTACTGACTACAGTCATAAAATAAGGTACTGATTACAGTCATCAAATAAGGTACTGACTACACCCATCAAATAAGGTACTGACTACAGCCATCAAATAAGGTACTGACAACAAGCATTAAAAAAATAAGGTACTGATTACAGTCATCAAATAAGGTACTGACTACAGCCATCAAATAAGGTACTGACTACACCCATCAAATAAGGTACTGACTACAGCCATCAAATAAGGTACTGACTACACCCATCAAATAAGGTACTGACTACACCCATCAAATAAGGTACTGACTACAGTCATCAAATAAGGTACTGACTACAGCCATCAAATAAGGTACTGATTACAGTCATCAAATAAGGTACTGACTACACCCATCAAATAAGGTACTGAATACAGTCATAAAATAAGGTACTGATTACAGTCATAAAATAAGGTACTGATTAAATCTTCTCAAATTAGGTCAAATCACTTTGTCTTCATACTTAAACCTGTTCTACACAGTGCAGTTAAACCACTATGATTTAATATTATTATAAATTGGCTTGACAAAGTCAGCATACTTAAACATTATTAGACAGCATCTAGACTACATTCAGTTTGCTCTGACTGTGTGTTCTATATTTTTCAATTGACCAGACTTTTATTCCCATTATTAATCTAAAATCTTACACAGAGTTCAAACTAGCCTTGACTGGTTCTTGTCAAGTGTGACTTCACAAACCTCCTTTAGTTGTAATTATTTTCAAATGTGGAAGCTGATCATAAAAACAACAAACCTGTGTATTCTGGGAGTGAGGCTGGAGAGGAGGCATTTAAGGCTTGTTCCCAGTCTTTCTCTCCATTCTGATTGGCCTGTTTCCCTGATGATATCACCTTTGAGGGTGACTCTGAACGACTGAGTTGTTGGATGAGAGAGAAAGTGTTTAAATACAGACAGAGATGTATGGAAGGCAGAAGACAAAAGCATGGCTAAGCAGCAGTGTACAGTACCTTGCTGGTTTTTCAGCTGGTAGAGATCCGCCATCTTTCTGGTTAGCTACAACTAAAAGAAAACACAACTGTTTTTTAGGGCATGCTAATGAAATCTTGAAAGCAGCAGTGTGTGTAATTTCTGCACCACTAGCACTAGCACTACCAACCAGAACTGAAAAAACACAACTTTCAAACACTACTGCAATCTGACAAACAGTTTGAGAGTCCTGCCCCAAACTCCATTTATTGGTTGAGCATGTTGCAGTTTCGTTCATACAGGCAGATCGCAATTCTGATTGGTGACAAGATACTTGTGATGTTAGTGGTTACCTGTTCTGTTCTTCCCTGGCGAGCGTGTGTGAGTAATCTCATGGTTGTTGTGCGGTTTGTGTGTGAGCTGGTTTTTGCCACTGTGCTTAGCTGGTTTCTGTTTGAGAACCTTCCCTAGATCAGACATTATCTTCAGCTGGTGGCGCCTTTCATACTCTGCCCGTGTGAACGCTCCCCGACGCAGGGGTGTTCCTGGGGGCGTGGCCTTTGAAGGAGGGGGCGGGGTGTATGAGGTGGGTAGTGACTGTGAAAGCGGTGGAGTTTGAGAGGGTCGTAGGTCCTCCACAGAAACCTGTTGACTGTAAGAGGAAGCAGAGGTAAGTAAGTCCTGAATGCAGGTCCCGAATGAGAGGGTTTGGATATTTGGGTGTTCTTACCTGTTCTCAGGATCTTGCCCGTATCTTGTCCGTTTCTTGATCTCTTGCGCTCGTCTTTGCTGCCGCTCAAATAGCAGAGCCCTTTTCAGGGCCATCTCCTCCTCCGAGAGACCCTCCTCCTGAACGCCCACAAATACACACGTTACAAACACCTCAGACACGTACCATTAACCAAACAACATGCAGACCTTCACACACACCTTGAAGAACACATCGAGTCCCAGCCTGCTCTCATTCTCTGTCTGGTCACTCATGGAATCCGATGAGAATATTTCTGCACCCTGTTCCAGATCTGTGTCGTCTCCCACTGTCCCCGCACCCTCTGTTTCATCTTTCACCAGGGCGCTGCTCAGGAACATGTCGCTTTCAAATGAGCACTCTGACGGGGCTCCCGAACTGCTCCCCCCGCCTAAGAGTTCAGCTGGGAGCGCAGACGGAGGTCCAGCCTCAAGCTCCAGGGTGAAGATCGGGGTGTGATGCTCGCTGGAGCCTGATTCTGATGTGCTCTCTTGAGGCCGAGTAGATTGCAGCGGAGAGTCCTGAGGTGTGCGTGGACCTCCGAATCGCAGTGAGGAGCAAGTCTGCACCTGACACTGACTCGGAGAGACTCGCCGCAGATGGGGAAGCGTGTCCACGTTCCGTGGGGGCGTTAGGACACGTGTGAGAGGCTGGAAGCCGAGTTCTGTGGGGCGGGAGGGACGTTGACGTTTGGGGCTCTTAGGAGTAGCTCCATGGGATCTCCGTGGAGCAGATGATGCTGAGCTTTTAGGGGATCTTGGTGTGTCAGAAGGTTGTGCAGAGCGTGAAGGAGATCTAGAGGGTGAAATGATACGGGTGGAGTCTCTAGAAAGATGAGGAGATTTGGGACCCGCTGGGATGACCCAGGCCTTACTGGAGGCAGTTGTCTTATTTGAAGAGGCGTTTTTCGGAGAACTCAGCATTTTCTTTCCCATGAGCCTTTGCTGCTGTTCTGTAAGGAGCTGCATGTCCCTTTGTAAGGTCTGTAGGGTGGAGCTTAGCTTAGCTACTGCCTCATTATATTCCTCCAACGGAGGCTCTTTCTCCACCTCTTTCTTTGTATCAACAGAGAAGGTCACCTGTTTCTCCAGTTTAGGCGGGGATACTACATCGCTGGTGTTCTTCTTCTGTTCCCCATCCTTTTCTTTCTTATTCTCCTCCAGTTTACTCTTCTCCTCCTCCTTCTCTTTGTCCTCCTCTCGTTGAAGCTGTTGCTCCATTTGTGTCAGTCGTTCATCCAGCGTAAGGGACTGTCCGTCGTCTCCCACTTCTTCCCCTGTTTTCTTCTGGAGGTGAAGGAAAGCAGTTTTGCCCAGCCTCTGCCTGTGCTTGGTAAAGATGGCCTCAATCCGCCTCTTTTGTGCTTCAATTGCTTTGCGTTTCTCCTCTAGACGTGCACCCAGTTCCTGCGCTTCCACTGCCCCAACAGGGCTCATCTCTGCAGGGCTGCACAACAACACTACCTCCTGGGACCTGGAGTTACTTGGGGATTCTGGCATCATCTTCCTGCGTTCAGCAAAGTTTGTCATGCGGCCAGTCTTGGGTCCGTTGGCTGGACTGGAGGAGGTTTTGGGGGAGTTTTCAGGTGTGTCACACTCTAAACCTCCATTGTGTTCTTGTGAACCTACAGGTTGCCGTTTTCGGTTCCCGCTGCTATTAATCCATCCTCCCATTGGTCGATGCATCATCCCAGTCCGGCATGGGGCAGAGCTGCTCAGTTTGGCTCCACCCTCCTCCGGCGAGTGGAGGTAAAAGCCAGACGGCGCCCCCTCTGGCCGCATACGAGGCTCATTGTGTACCGGCCGGCCAGAATGAATGATTTGTAAACCTTCTTCTATGGTAGGCAACTCTCCTAGAGGAGCCTGACCAATGAGCTTACTCAGATCCTCTGGGGGCGTGTAAGAGCCAGGGTCGGTTACCCTAGTGAGGCTGTCCGTGCTGACGGAACGATAGAGAGGGTTGCCCATTACAACATCAACATCACTGTCCAGTGGGAATGGGATGCTGAAGGATACGGCCGAGAGGGGGCGGCTGAGACAGAGAAAGTGAAAATTACTGAAGATTCATAGTGCTTGATGAAGGTGAAGTTATATAAATTTAAAAAATGAATTATTTAGACTAATAAATCACAGAATTTGTATAATAAAAATGAGATTAGTTGTACTTTCTGGAACTGAAGGAGAGACATACCTAATTTGCTTTTTGCTCCAACCCCGTCCATCTACACAACAACAAATGTAGAAATAATAATTTAGTTACATACACAAAGAGCATAATTTCAAATATCAAACCACAAATCCAACAAGTCAAGTCAAGTCACCTTCATTTATATAGCACTTTTAACAATACAGATTGTTTCAAAGCAGCTTTACGGTGATAATAGGAAATTAAAGTAACAGAGATTGTTTTGGCTTTACAGCAGCTCTAGAATAAAGTTATTGTCCAGCTAACGTTAGTTTTTGATTGATTCACTTCCGTTGCAAAGATTATTAGTTATTAACTTAGGGGCCGTTCATTTGCAAAAGAAAATAGCCTGTAGTCTAAACCCAAACTGAGATTACAAACTCCACATGCAAATATTCACTTAAAACAAGACATTGCCACACACAGCAAGACCTACAAGTACCACAAATCTCACAATCTCAGCTCTTACCGGACACAGAGGGGGACTGAGGCAGGAGGGACTGCTTCAGAAGGAAAGAAGGGGAGCCACTACAAGAAAAACATCAGATCCCATGATGCAGTTCAACATAAAGAGTCTGCTAACATAATGTAAGTGTTCTGATAGGAGCGCTTACCTATTGCCACTGATCGGACTCGTGCAGTCAACCAGATCAGATGCATCTGTAACACAAGACAGAACTCCTGTAGGATCTGAATGCACTGTGTGTTTTTGTGTCCGCTCATATGTTTATTTCTACCTGTTAGGTCCAGTGTGTGTGTGGGTTTGACGAAATCTGGTTTATCCACTTCTAAGGCGGCAAACAGCTCAGAAAGGAAGCACATAATGTTCACCTTTAGGGTTAAAGAGAAAACTCTTACATATTGTTTTTTTTAACCATTATTACATATTATAAAACGGTTAAAATATAAAAAAATCTAATTCTAATCCTTGATTCTGATTGGTCAATAGCTGTGTTTTATTCACGATAAAACACGACTAAGACCACTTCACCCAACGGTTCTAGTATACATCACTACACAACACCCCTAGGAACCACTCTTAGCAACGTAAACATATGTTTGTTCTCATTGATATTGTTTATTGATAAGCTAATAGAGTAGAGTATTGTGAGATCGAGTAAGCGAGTGCACCTGCATTTACAGCATACATTACATTTTCCTTCAGGTCAGTCCTATATTCGTAATATAATATCTGTTTGAATGTCCGCTGCAATATCTTGTGCTTTTAACAGTTAAGGGGTTTTCCTGTGACACGCTAGACATCTGTCAGTTGCGTCTTGCTTTTCCGTGATCACAAGTTTGAGTCCTTTCAATATAAAAGTCTTCTCTAGTCTTCACATATATTTAATAATTGTCAATGAACAAGATGATGCGCAATTTTTTGCCATATGTTTATCTTACTGCTAAATTGGGTAAAGATATCGCACCTGTAAAGTAGGCGGAGCATATCTCACCTGTAAAGTGGGCGGGGCATGTTGCACCTGTAAAGTAGGTGGGGCATATCTCACTGTAAAGTGGGCGGGGCATGTTGCACCTGTAAAGTAGGCGGGGCATATCTCACCTGTAAAGTGGGCGGGGCATACAGTAAATCCTCCACCTGTAGGGGGCAGCAGCTCTTCAGGTGACTTTCACAAAACTCTCTGATCAGCTGGAGATTGTACATACTGTCTGCCGTGGACATGGTGTCCTTCAAACACACATCTACAGAGAGAAGCAGAGAGAAGTGAGTTACATTTCTAAAAATCTGGAGAGTTTCCTTTAGGGTTTCTGTGTTTTACCCTCCAGAGGCAGAATCTGAGGGCAGTAGAAGTGAAGCGCAGCGGCGATGGCGCATCCATTGGACAGATCCTTCACTCCCGACACCACCACGAACACCGGAGTCTGTTTAGACTGAACCTTATCTTTCCTGTAACGGATCTGAGATGATACACAGAAAGCAGGAAAACGGCTCAGAAGTGCTCAAAAG
>JARWKJ010000211.1:0-17500 GCA_029959095.1 Rhinichthys osculus | reverse complement strand
GCACAAGAAATCAAGCGGTTTAATGTGTTTCTGACTTTCACTGCAGCATCAACACACCTGGAGTGGAACTTGGTTTGATTAAGAAAGCTGTATGCAATACGCTTGTACATATAGCAGTGTTTCCATCCGTGTGTTCAAGAGGACAGAATCATCACTTCCTGGGAAACTGGATCAATATATCAGTGATAAACTGTAAGTTTCTGCATTTGGCTGTTTCACCTCCATCATGAACGAGTGTGTGTCGAGCGTCATCATGAACGAGTGTGTGTCGAGCGTCATCATAAGCGAGTGTGTGTCGAGCGTCATCATGAACGAGTGTGTGTCGAGCGTCATCATGAACGAGTGTGTGTCGAGCGTCATCATAAGCGAGTGTGTGTCGAGCGTCATCATGAACGAGTGTGTGTCGAGCGTCATCATGAGCGAGTGTGTGTCGAGCGTCATCATAAACGAGTGTGTGTCGAGCGTCATCATGAGCGAGTGTGTGTCGAGCGTCATCATGAGCGAGTGTGTGTCGAGTGTGTGTCGAGCGTCATCATAAGCGAGTGTGTGTCGAGCGTCATCATGAACGAGTGTGTGTCGAGCGTCATCATGAGCGAGTGTGTGTCGAGCGTCATCATAAACGAGTGTGTGTCGAGCGTCATCATGAGCGAGTGTGTGTCGAGCGTCATCATGAGCGAGTGTGTGTCGAGTGTGTGTCGAGCGTCATCATGAACGAGTGTGTGTCGAGCGTCATCATGAACGAGTGTGTGTCGAGCGTCATCATAAACGAGTGTGTGTCGAGCGTCATCATGAGCGAGTGTGTGTCGAGCGTCATCATAAACGAGTGTGTGTCGAGCGTCATCATAAGCGAGTGTGTGTCGAGCGTCATCATAAACGAGTGTGTGTCGAGCGTCATCATGAGCGAGTGTGTGTCGAGCGTCATCATAAGCGAGTGTAAGTCGAGCGTCATCATAAGCGAGTGTGTGTCGAGCGTCATCATAAGCGAGTGTGTGTCGAGCGTCATCAAAAACGAGTGTGTGTCGAGCGTCATCATAAACGAGTGTGTGTCGAGCGTCATTATGAACGAGTGTGTGTCGAGCGTCATCATAAACGAGTGTGTGTCGAGCGTCATCATGAACGAGTGTGTGTCGAGAGTCATCATAAACGAGTGTGTGTCGAGCGTCATCATAAACGAGTGTGTGTCGAGCGTCATCATAAACGAGTGTGTGTCGAGCGTCATCATAAACGAGTGTGTGTCGAGCGTCATCATGAACGAGTGTGTGTCGAGCGTCATCATAAACGAGTGTGTGTCGAGCGTCATCATAAACGAGTGTGTGTCGAGCGTCATCATGAACGAGTGTGTGTCGAGCGTCATCATGAACGAGTGTGTGTCGAGCGTCATCATAAACGAGTGTGTGTCGAGCGTCATCATAAACGAGTGTGTGTCGAGCGTCATCATGAACGAGTGTGTGTCGAGCGTCATCATAAACGAGTGTGTGTCGAGCGTCATCATGAACGAGTGTGTGTCGAGCGTCATCATAAACGAGTGTGTGTCGAGCGTCATCATAAACGAGTGTGTGTCGAGCGTCATCATGAACGAGTGTGTGTCAAGCGTCGTCATAAACGAGTGTGTGTCGAGCGTCATCATGAGCGAGTGTGTGTCGAGCGTCATCATAAACGAGTGTGTGTCGAGCGTCATCATAAACGAGTGTGTGTCGAGCGTCATCATAAGCGAGTGTGTGTCGAGCGTCATCATAAACGAGTGTGTGTCGAGCGTCATCATAAACGAGTGTGTGTCGAGCGTCATCATAAACGAGTGTGTGTCGAGCGTCATCATGAACGAGTGTGTGTCGAGCGTCATCATGAACGAGTGTGTGTCGAGCGTCATCATAAACGAGTGTGTGTCGAGCGTCATCATGAACGAGTGTGTGTCGAGCGTCATCATGAACGAGTGTGTGTCGAGCGTCATCATAAACGAGTGTGTGTCGAGCGTCATCATGAACGAGTGTGTGTCGAGCGTCATCATGAACGAGTGTGTGTCGAGCGTCATCATAAACGAGTGTGTGTCGAGCGTCATCATAAGCGAGTGTGTGTCGAGCGTCATCATGAACGAGTGTGTGTCGAGCGTCATCATAAGCGAGTGTGTGTCGAACCTCATCATAAACGAGTGTGCGTCGAGCGTCATCATAAACGAGTGTGTGTCGAGCGTCATCATAAACGAGTGTGTGTCGAGCGTCATCATAAACGAGTGTGTGTCGAGCGTCATCATAAACGAGTGTGTGTCGAGCGTCATCATAAACGAGTGTGCGTCGAGCGTCATCATAAACGAGTGTGTGTCGAGCGTCATCATAAACGAGTGTGTGTCGAGCGTCATCATGAACGAGTGTGTGTCGAGCGTCATCATAAACGAGTGTGTGTCGAGCGTCATCATGAACGAGTGTGTGTCGAGCGTCATCATGAACGAGTGTGTGTCGAGCGTCATCATGAACGAGTGTGTGTCGAGCGTCATCATAAACGAGTGTGCGTCGAGCGTCATCATAAAGAGTGTGTGTCGAGCGTCATCATGAACGAGTGTGTCGAGCGTCATCATAAACGAGTGTGTGTCGAGCGTCATCATAAACGAGTGTGTGTCGAGCGTCATCATGAACGAGTGTGTGTCGAGCGTCATCATAAACGAGTGTGCGTCGAGCGTCATCATAAAGAGTGTGTGTCGAGCGTCATCATAAGCGAGTGTGTGTCGAGCGTCATCATAAACGAGTGTGTGTCGAGCGTCATCATGAGCGAGTGTGTGTCGAGCGTCATCATAAACGAGTGTGTGTCGAGCGTCATCATGAACGAGTGTGTGTCGAGCGTCATCATGAACGAGTGTGTGTCGAGCGTCATCATGAACGAGTGTGTGTCGAGCGTCATCATGAACGAGTGTGTGTCGAGCGTCATCATGAACGAGTGTGTGTCGAGCGTCATCATAAACGAGTGTGCGTCGAGCGTCATCATAAAGAGTGTGTGTCGAGCGTCATCATAAGCGAGTGTGTGTCGAGCGTCATCATAAACGAGTGTGTGTCGAGCGTCATCATAAACGAGTGTGTGTCGAGCGTCATCAAACACGAGTGTGTGTCGAGCGTCATCATGAACGAGTGTGTGTCGAGCGTCATCATAAACGAGTGTGTGTCGAGCGTCATCATAAACGAGTGTGTGTCGAGCGTCATCATAAACGAGTGTGCTTCGAGCGTCATCATAAACGAGTGTGTGTCGAGCGTCATCATGAACGAGTGTGTGTCGAGCGCCATCATGAGCGAGTGTGTGTCGAGCGTCATCATGAGCGAGTGTGTGTCGAGCGTCATCATGAACGAGTGTGTGTCGAGCGTCATCATGAACGAGTGTGTGTCGAGCGTCATCATAAACGAGTGTGTGTCGAGCGTCATCATAAACGAGTGTGTGTCGAGCGTCATCATGAGCGAGTGTGTGTCGAGCGTCATCATGAACGAGTGTGTGTCGAGCGTCATCATGAACGAGTGTGTGTCGAGCGTCATCATGAGCGAGTGTGTGTCGAGCGTCATCATGAGCGAGTGTGTGTCGAGCGTCATCATAAACGAGTGTGTGTCGAGCGTCATCAAACACGAGTGTGTGTCGAGCGTCATCATGAGCGAGTGTGTGTCGAGCGTCATCATGAACGAGTGTGTGTCGAGCGTCATCATAAACGAGTGTGCGTCGAGCGTCATCATAAACGAGTGTGTGTCGAGCGTCATCATGAACGAGTGTGTGTCGAGCGTCATCATGAACGAGTGTGTGTCGAGCGTCATCATAAGCGAGTGTGTGTCGAGCGTCATCATGAACGAGTGTGTGTCGAGCGTCATCATAAGCGAGTGTGTGTCGAGCGTCATCATGAACGAGTGTGTGTCGAGCGTCATCATGAACGAGTGTGTGTCGAGCGTCATCATGAACGAGTGTGTGTCGAGCGTCATCATAAGCGAGTGTGTGTCGAGCGTCATCATAAGCGAGTGTGTGTCGAGCGTCATCATAAACGAGTGTGTGTCGAGCGTCATCATGAACGAGTGTGTGTCGAGCGTCATCATGAACGAGTGTGTGTCGAGCGTCATCATGAACGAGTGTGTGTCGAGCGTCATCATGAACGAGTGTGTGTCGAGCGTCATCATGAACGAGTGTGTGTCGAGCGTCATCATAAGCGAGTGTGTGTCGAGCGTCATCATAAACGAGTGTGTGTCGAGCGTCATCATGAACGAGTGTGTGTCGAGCGTCATCATGAGCGAGTGTGTGTCGAGCGTCATCAAACACGAGTGTGTGTCGAGCGTCATCAAACACGAGTGTGTGTCGAGCGTCATCAAACACGAGTGTGTGTCGAGCGTCATCATAAACGAGTGTGTGTCGAGCGTCATCATAAACGAGTGTGTGTCGAGCGTCATCAAACACGAGTGTGTGTCGAGCGTCATCAAACACGAGTGTGTGTCGAGCGTCATCAAACACGAGTGTGTGTCGAGCGTCATCATGAACGAGTGTGTGTCGAGCGTCATCATAAACGAGTGTGTGTCGAGCGTCATCATAAAGGAGTGTGTGTCGAGCGTCCTCATAAACGAGTGTGTGTCGAGCGTCATCATGAACGAGTGTGTGTCGAGCGTCATCATGAACGAGTGTGTGTCGAGCGTCATCATGAACGAGTGTGTGTCGAGCGTCATCATGAGCGAGTGTGTGTCGAGCGTCATCATAAACGAGTGTGTGTCGAGCGTCATCATGAACGAGTGTGCTTCGAGCGTCATCATAAGCGAGTGTGTGTCGAGCGTCATCATAAACGAGTGTGTGTCGAGCGTCATCATGAACGAGTGTGTGTCGAGCGTCATCATAAACGAGTGTGTGTCGAGCGTCATCATGAACGAGTGTGTGTCGAGCGTCATCATGAACGAGTGTGTGTCGAGCGTCATCATGAGCGAGTGTGTGTCGAGCGTCATCAAACACGAGTGTGTGTCGAGCGTCATCAAACACGAGTGTGTGTCGAGCGTCATCATGAACGAGTGTGTGTCGAGCGTCATCAAACACGAGTGTGTGTCGAGCGTCATCAAACACGAGTGTGTGTCGAGCGTCAGGCGAAACACAGTAAACGCTGTCGTGTTCTCTGGCGTTCGGATGCTGGTGTGTGTGAACACACTCGTGTGTGTGAGACGCTTCTGGAGGGAATTACACCAGATCATTCTGATCACACACTTCCACTCCGGCGTTTCAGAAACACCAAACCAACATTAGAGACGCTGCGACGCCATTGGTCCACTGGCTACTCCAGTTATCCAATCACAGCTGATGCTGAGCCAAAAGTCACATGAGTTTATTTGGTAAATTTCTTTCCATCTTAGTTTATGCACATCTTCTTATCAGATTTAAACATTTCCACATCAATAATAAGATTTTTAAGCACATTTTTTTAATTTATGCGCATCTTGGCATTTCCATCCGGCATATTTTTACCCCAAAATTCCCATGAAAACAGGTGGATGGAAACACAGCTATAGTCTGTTGTTTTATTTGTGTCGTTTCCCTGTAATGCGTCCAGTTTATGTTTCTTTATAAGTTTTTGTCAAGTTTTGTCAAGCCTTTATCTTTCTGTTCTATAAAATTTATCTTTTCAGATCCTATTAGCCGCGTTTATACTGCAGTTGAATCCGGTTTCACTCCACTTCTGACTCTAGATCGGGCTTTAGGGTTCAAGATGGAGGAACCTTGTTGATCCAGAAGAGCAGAGCGTTTTCCCAGCTCTTGTCGGCCCCGAACTGATCCGTGTCCTTCGACATCTTGACCCGACCCACTGTTTCCATGGCGCTCAGTGACATCAGCGCATCAATCACGGCCAGATGGGCCCCCTGCAACCAATCAGAGAACAGACACACATCCGTCAGCCAATCGAATCACACGCTCGCAGTGAGTCAGTGTGTCGTTCCCTCACCATGTCGAACAACAACTTGTTTAGATTTATGCCTTTGATTTTCTCCCCTTTTTAGAGTAAAAGAGTTTTTGAAAATATATGTTTCATATAAAAATTGAAAATAGTATTTGTGCACATTTTTCATAACAATAAACGTAAAATTCTGTAATTTTTTTACGTTAATTTTGTAAAACTTTTTTCGCTTCAGCAATAATCTGCCAAGCGTCATCTTTGAAAAGAGAGCAATCTTAAGTCTGTCGCTTTAAAGCATTCAAGATTTACGACAGTTTAAGTTGGAAATGTAATTTATGCTCAAAAAGTGAATAAATGGATATAAATGCAGCGTAAATGTAATTTAGTACCATAAAATCCCCTAAAAATACAAAATATGAAATTTGAAATAATGAAACATTATCGGACTAAAATGTAGTACATCTATTTCATTGAAATGAAAAAAAAAATTCTGTCATTTTTGACCGACACGTGAAGAGCACCAGAGGCTAAAGCAGCGACAATTAGTGAACGAGTGAGCGATTTCGGACACAGCTAGTGTGTGTTTCACTCACCATGTCGATGGGTGTGTGGCTCAGCTGCGCGGCAGTGACCGGCTCCTGCCGGTGTGTGTGTAGCGGGATCAGGGCGTAGCGGTCGAGCAGCTGCAGCAGAGAGTCGTGGCCTGTAGGGGGCGCTGTGACACCGGCCAGAGCGGATGAGGAGAACACACTGCAGTACAGATCCGCGGACAGCAGGAGGCGCTCTACAGCGGGACACACTCCTCCGTCCTGATCGAGCCCAGTGGGAGCACTCTCTACACACACACACACACACACACACACACACACACACACACACACACACACACACACACTCAGGCCCTTAAGAGAGCAGCCAGAAAAATGGAGCACAACTGGAAGAAAACTAAACTAGAGGTATTTCGCATTTCATGGAAGGAGAGCTAGATTGCTTACAGAGAGGCTTTAAAAGCTGCTAGATCTGCTTATTTTTCAAACCTATTAGAAGAAAACAAACACAACCCAAGATATGTATTTGACACAGTGGCTACATTAATAAGAAAAGAGGCTTCTACTTCTGACATTTCCAAGCAACACAGCAGTGATGACTTTATGAACTTCTTCACTTATAAGATTGATAATATTAGAGAGAAACTGATAACTATGCAACCGTCTACCACAGTATCGCATCAGGAGTGCAGTGTAGTCTCCCTGAGGAAAAACTCCATTCATTCATCGCTAAAACAACGCAACTTGATCCAAGAGAATGTCAATTACAGGCCGATCTCGAATCTGCCTTTTCTGTCAAAGATACTAGAAAAGGCAGTATCCTATCCTCACAAGTCAAGTCAACAAACTTTGTTGCATTATTTTCCTGTTATCTCTGTAAAGCTGATTTGAAACAATCTGTATTGTAAAAAGCTCTATATAAATAAATGGGACTTGACTTGACACACACACACACACACACACACCACATCCTGAGTCTGAGCTCGCAAATGATCTGAGACGACACACACACACACACACACACACTGACCCACATCCTGAGTCTGAGCTCACAAATGATCTGAGATGAGGACACACACTCACACATCATGACATTAAGGCTAGATTATTGTAATGCTCTACTGGGTGGTTGCCCTGCACGCTTAATAAACAAACTACAGCTGGTTCAAAACGCAGCCGCTCGAGTTCTTACCAGAACCAGGAAGTATGACCATATTAGCCCGGTTCTGTCAACACTGCATTGGCTCCCTATTAAACACCGCAGTCCTGAAGTGTTCTAGTCTCTCCCTGTGAAGCCCTCCTCCTTCTCCTCTGTACAGATAATCGCTGTCGGGATAATTCCGGTTCTCGTGGCTTCGCCGAAGCGATACAATTCTGTATTATAAATGTTAAGGCCAGACAAGTAGTTTGTTGAGTGTTGGTTTTTTAGGGAAGGACTACATGCCTGCGCACATATATTCACACGCGCATCCCTATAGAGTGAACTCTAAATACACATGTGTGCGCCGTCAGCGTTCTCACAGGCTCGCGTTTATAAAGTTTGCGTAGAGAGAACTGAAGAGTTTTCTGTTAGAGCGGTGTCGTGTTAGCGGCGCCTAAGTTAATCACTAATGATCTTTGCGACGGAAGCGAATCAATAAAACTAACTTTAGCTGGACAATAACTTTATTCTAGAGCTGCTGTAAAGCCTAAACAATCTCTGTTACTGTAATCTCCTGTTATCACTGTAAAGCTGCTGTGGAACAATCTACAATGTTAAAAGCGCTGTATAAATGAAGATGACTTGACTTGACACACACTCACACACGAACACACACACACACGCACTCACACGCACTCACACTCACACACACTCACACGCATGCAAGCACACACACACACGCACACACACACACACACACTCAGGGCTTATAATGTTCACCACAGTAATAGGCTGCAGTGTAACCAATAACCAATTCCACATGTATTTTGTGTTTTTTTTTTCAAAATAAAATAATACTGTATTTGTACATTGTTTAACACAGTATTTGGTGTTGTAATTTTGATCCATTTCAACTGAGGTATTTTTATTCTAAAAACATTTTCATATATTTATAGGCCTACCCTACCCATCTCTCCATACATGTGTGTGTGTGTGTGTGTGTGTGTGTGTGTGTGTGTGTGTGTGTGTGTGTGTGTGTGTGTGTGTGTGTGTGTGTGTGTGTGTGTGTGTGTGTGTTCAGTGGTCTATAGCCTACTAACATCACTAGAGCTTCCCTCCTCCTGACCCACATCTGAGTGGCTTCAGTCACAGCTGTAGTCTCAGGGTTACTGGACAGAGTTCTGGTCACTACTGATGTTCATCATCCTGGAGGGGTAACTGTGGTGATGACGGACTGAATGCACATACCACATGCATATATGGACATGAATATTGATTTGAGTCTAAATTATCTTACAATTACAGAAGAAAGGGAACAGAGCGACTCAAGACTGAATGTTGCGATTGACCAATTTAGAGTATTTCCGAGTGACGTATAATTATACATAGGCTGTGTTAGTGTTAACACACATTAATGACATTCTTTAACTATAAATGCATTACAGAAAATGTCTTTGGACACGCGAAACGCACCGGGCCGCTTCAGACAATGACGCTCTGAAACTCCTGTTACGAGCGCGCGCGCGCGTGCACGTGCAAAAACAAAGACAATTCCATGTGCCAGTGTGTGTGTGTGTGTGTGTGTTAATATTTGGGGTTCGTGGCGATTGTGTCATAGGTGTGTTATAACTGCTGCTTCATCACAGTTTTATGATCAACCGCTGAATCACGCGTAAAGCCGCGGTGACGCCCTCATCACACACACACACACACACACACACACACACAGGCCCTCTGCCTCTGTTAAACCAGCTGTGGGAGGGCGCGCGCGGATGCTGAATGATGGTGCTGATGCTGCGGACACACACAAACACACACACACACACACACGCTGAGGTTTACCTCCAGGGCCCCGGCTCAGGATCCAGCTCACACTGGCCTGGGTCTTGGCTCGGGTGGGGTCGTACCGGTCCAGTGGGCAGAGGTCCGGCACCGGCGCGCTCTTCTTCACCGCGGACGCGTCCATCATGCGCGACGCGGCGCGAGCACGCGTTACCGGAGACGAGATCAAATGACGAGCGAAAACGCGAGTCTTACAGTGTCATTCTTCCGTCTAATGTCCGTGTCACCGAGAGAACCGCATCCCGGAGCCGCCCATCATCCCCGTGCGCCGCGCGCGTCAGGTGTCCTGCTGCAGCTGTCAATCAAACCCGCCGCGGCCAATCACAAGCGAGGGGGCGGGGCAACAGAAGAACCGAGAGAGAGAGAGAGAGAGAGAGAGAGAGAGAGAGAGAGAGAGAGAGAGAGAGAGAGAGAGGAAAGAAATAAAGAACTAAAGAAAGAAAAAAAAGAAAGAAAGAAAGAAAGTAAAAAGGGAGAAGGAAAGAAAGAACTAAAGAAATAAGGAAAGAAAGAAAAAAGACAGAAAAAAAGAAAGAAAGAAGGAAAGATGATTCGCAATGTCCAGTTTTCTTGTCGTGATTAGAACGTTTGTTAATACAACATTCTCATAACCTTATTTATTACAAGAAAATGACGTCAATATTCAGCAAATATGGTTCATCATAAGGAGCTTCTACACCTGTTTCAGACGGCTGTAATTATGCTGTTGTTTGTCAGCTCAACTGTGTTGAAAACTAAGTTGTCTGTCTGAAATAAACCTAACAGAATGTCGTTTTCTTAACGTCATACAGACAATAAAAACAGCGTTCTGATGTTTTCTCTCAACATCATGAGAAACCATGAAATATGAACCCTTTCACGCGTAGAGGTCTCACTACAGTGGACAAGCATTCAACAGGCATTTTCTATGAAAGAAAGAAAGAAAGAAAGAAAGAAAGAAAGAAAGAAAGAAAGATCGCAGTTTTCTGAGAGTTCACAGCACCTCACACACACACACACACACACACACACACGCACACAGCACCTCACACACATGATTATTTTATTTGGAATGACCAATACTGATTAAAACAACACAGCATCCAAATATTCACAAAGAGCCTGTTGTGTTTCACCTGACAATACACACATCGACAATAGTCACAACCACAGGAATATATAAATAAATAGACTATGGATAGAGGTGACATCGCCTTCTCCAAACATGCAGACTGCCTATGATTGCTCACTCTCACACACACACACACACACACACACACCTCCAGCAGAGGGCGCTTACTGTAACATGTAATGAACATCAACAGTGCGAGCTCGTGTAAGCTCAGATAGTTCAGGAGTTTACAGGGACCGTTCACAACCACACACGCTCGCCTGAAGCGATGAGACGAGAGAGTTCAGCTGGAAATGCAGAGTAACCCGTTTCAGATGAAGTAAACACACACACACACACACACACACACACACACACACACACACACACACACACACTGAAACCAGAACACTCTCAGTGCGAGTTTACTTGTATTAGCTGTGACTCGGGATCTTTTATTCGCTATTCACTCAGGGACTCGGACACACACGGACACCGGGACGCTACACACACGAACAGTAAATAAACGCTGAACTGTTTTCCTAATCGGTGCTCAGATTGATAGCACAGGTGTGTGCGTGTAAAATGTCTGCTAAAGATCGGCTAATCTGGGAGCATCTGCCGTGAAAAAACATCTGATAAACATCTTAGAAAAGGCAGTTTTACATATATTGTAAATCTTCTAAATGTCTATAAACTGTAAAAAAAAAAAAAAAAAAAATCCATTAAATTTACGGTAAATGGCCTTTAATGGCCTTTTCCTCCTCAAAGACCCGTCAGTCGGGATCCGGATTCGACCTGAGACCCGTCATGACCTGGGAGGCGCTCCAGGGGGCGATCTCTCCGCAGAAGAAGAAGAAGAGGAAGAAGGAGAAGCAGAAGAAGGAGAAGAAGAAGCAGACGAAGGAGAAGCAGAAGAAGAAGAAGGGGTCGGCGCTGCCGCTCGGCAACAGCAGAAGAGCATCGCTGTCTCCAAAGCAACTGTTGCTAGGCGACGGCAGGATGATGTCAGAGCTGCAGAAGAGATTCTCCACCAGTTGAACTGCAACTGGAAATAATTGTTCTCGATCCGTGAATCAAACCAAAGATTGTTTTACTTCCACAGCTAACAAATTTATGATCTAAAAACGTTGTGATTCGCCGTTTCTAAGACATTAAAATGTTTCTTGTCATGATTAGAACATTAATACAACATTCTCACAACCTTATTTTTACTCACAATATAACAGTCTTCGAGAGTTTCTTTCTAATATATTCCGAGACCATAACGTTAACATTCAGCAGATATCAATAATATCATAAGGAATGTTATTCATAAAACGTTTGCAATGTTGATCATCATTCCGAGGTTCCGAGGATGTTGTTCCCAGAACGTTTTCTCAACGTTCATCAAGTAAAAACAAAAATGCCAAGTGAAATATCCATCCATTCCGTCTATCATAGAAGACTCTTGCAGGTTCAGAAAGTTGTAGCATCAAGTAACATCTAAGGAGTCATCTCATTGTGCAATTTTACAAGTATTGATTTTAGATTCTGATTGAATTGATTGATTTTAGACACTAAATTGGACATCGTGCATCACCAGCTAATATTCAGCTACAATTCATACTATTACTGTGACTGTTGTTCTTGAAAATACTTAATCTGCAGTAACTTTTTTGGGCTGTAAAGACATGTATCCGTGTTATTAGAATATGTGCAGTTCAAAAAAGTAATGTGGTTATGTAATGCGTGTTACTTGTAATGCGTTAACTTACTTGTTTTAAAAAAGTAATCTGGTTATGTAATGCATGTTACTTGTAATGCGGTACTTGTTTTAAAAAAGTAATCTGGTTATGTAATGTGTGTTACTTGTAATGCGGTACTTGTTTTAAAAAAGTAATCTGGTTATGTAATGTGTGTTACTTGTAATGCGGTACTTGTTTTAAAAAAGTAATCTGGTTATGTAATGCGTGTTACTTGTAATGCGGTACTTGTTTTAAAAAAGTAATCTGGTTATGTAATGTGTGTTACTTGTAATGCGGTACTTGTTTTAAAAAAGTAATCTGGTTATGTAATGTGTGTTACTTGTAATGCGGTACTTGTTTTAAAAAAGTAATCTGGTTATGTAATGCGTGTTACTTGTAATGAGGTACTTGTATCAAAATATTAATCTGGTTATGTAATGCGTGTTACTTGTAATGCGTTACTTGTTTTAAAAAAGTAATCTGGTTATGTAATGTGTGTTACTTGTAATGAGGTACTTGTAGGGGTGGGCGGTATGACCAAAATTCTATTTCACGGTATGACTAATTTTGTTTCACGGGAACGATATATTTCACGATATAGTTATTTATATATGTAGTTATTCTCGAAAAATCGACAAAAAGGGCTTTGTATAATAAATAAACCCAAATACTTTAGAAATGAAAAGTACTTCACATTGTTTTCTGTTTCTCTTATTTGTTCAATTATTTCTTTGGTAAACAATTTTGATAGCTAAATATAAACAAAACACACTCATCAACTTTTAGATGAACTTCCCCCAACTGATTGATATTAAATACAACTCCTATCGGTGCAATTAAACTTTAAATAAAGTGTTGCTGAATAATTTTTCAATCTCATGTTATGCTTTACTTCATCAATCAGTTTATAATATCTGAATATTTTATATTGAACTATTCTATTCATAATAAATTAGTTATTTCCTTTTAATTTTGTAGGATAGTAATACTAGTTATGTTTAAATGTGTTCCCCGGTACATTTTTGCCATGTCTGCTTATACACTGCGTTTTTAAGGGGCTTGTTTTGCTCTTTTTGTGATATCTGGCAACCCATCACCCTGCGCTTTAATCAATATAAGTTCAGACGTGACTAGAAGGAGAGCAGCAGTTTGATAACCGAACAGCAGCTACTGTTAGTGTTGACAAAGTAGCCTAGTTTAAATTATACACACCTTGTAACTGCGTCATTATTTGACCATAGCCCGGTGAACACCGCGCTCCCTCAGTGCGTGTGCACGCGCGCGTCTTCTGCATCAGTAAAATGCGATCGGTTAATTTGAGTGTCAAGTTGTAATCACGTATCGAATCAAAGGAAGATTTTATCAGCTGGTTCGGTGGCCGATTGTTTGGACTTAGAAATATATAACTCCCGCTGCACATTTAGTAATTTTGCCTCAGATAGGCTACAGGATAGGCATTCACTTTAACAAGCCGGTTGTTCATTACCACGGCAAACTGTTTGCGTGTTTAAAAACTATAGATAAGAGACGGAAAGATACAGATAACTATACATTATTTAAGGATATTTCTATTTGTTACGATATTGATATATGAACTGTTGTTGTCAATTAATGCTTTGCGAGCATGCACTCTGTGGGTCATTCTATGAAAATGGTGGCTTTTTGAACAGACAACTTTTAAAAAATGTAATTCTTTTTTTTATACCAAAACTTATAGTCAGATAATAGTTAACCTCTTAACATTATAAATCAACTTAAATGACAGCTTAATGTATTTTTATATATTTACTATATTACATAAATTAATGCTTGAGCTGCCTTTTTGTCACTGGTGTTACCTATATTTTAGATGACAATTCAGGCTTTCCAGAATGTAATTTGACCATTTAATTTGCATACATAATCAAAGACAGAAAAAGTTAATGTAATATTAAGAAATTGTCTTGATTAGTAATAATTTGCTTTAACCAGGTGTGTGTAAAGTTCTATTGTGTGACATTTTTCTATTTCTACCATTGTGTTTTTTGTCGTAACATTAGAAATAATTGAGGTTGAGTGATCAAAATTGAATGATCATATCCTTAAAATGCTTACTAATGAACGCAGCAACAGCTAGGTAGATACAAAAACCATATTCTATAAAACTGGGCTACTCTGATGCCAGAACACCAATATCCCATGCAGTAACACCAGTGACACAATGTGAAACCAATGACATAACATAAGATTATTTCAAACAAATTTTTATCAATTTATTAGTAATATTTATTGTTGAGGCTTTTATGAAACCTTATGTTGAGAAAAACGTTAGTGGTGTTATTGATTGGCACTGGTGTTATCGTCATGTCACTGGTGTTACCAGCAGTAACAGTAACACCAGTGACGATAACACCAGTGACAAATCTGCAGACAAGATAACATATCTAAGATGGCTAGCACAGTAGCTCAAACCACACTTCTTAAATTGTAAATAAATTACTTAATCATGCAATTTGAACAATTATTTTAATCAAATTTCCTTTTCCCTTACTATAATCTGTAGAACACCAGTGACACATCTTAAGTCCTCGCATGAAATTATCAAATTATTTATCAAATTGCTAAAAGATGAAGAGAGAGTGCAAACTCACCATGTGCTTTTCAAAACAGCCCCGCCTCCAAATTAACCTTTGACCCAGAAAGAAGTTGGCAAGGATGTTGCATTATTTCAAAGTAGTGGTTTTTATAAATTGTAACACCAGTGACATGAAATTGAGGGACAGCTATTCCCTGTAAATTATTTATAATATTTAGTTAATATTTTAGTTTTTTAAGTAGTCCACTAAATAAATATACTACTTCTACTTGTATTATGACATTTAAAGGGGGAGAAAAATATATTTTTTAAATCAAAATACGTCACTAAACCACGACTCCTGACCAGAGGGACAAGCCAATTTCATGGTACTGACCGTGTTCTACAATATATTAAAAAAAATGTTTGGAATATAACTGTCTTACAAATGTTTTATTAACAATAAAACACTTCAATTAAAACAAAAAACAGATATTTTGTGTCATTATCTGACATTTTTAAGTGTTTTTCCTGGTGGTTAAGGCCGGGACAGGAAAGCCACCATTTTCGTAGAATGACCCCTGTAGCCTGGGTGCTGCACTGCTCTAGTTTAACTGCTGCGCGTGCGCCTTTCCCCCCGAAAATATCAGGTTAACAACAACAACCCTTTAGAAAATGTAATTCCTTTGTGGATCCTCTTGATCTGCTTTCTCCGTGTTTCTTTTTACAATTCTCAGTGTTTCAGTCTCACGCACGTTGCACGCGAGTTAACCACGCCCACTTATTTGCATTTTGCGGTATACACGGAATAAAAAAATCTGTTACGGTTGACATTTTCTACCGCGGTAACGATATACACTCACCGGCCACTTTATTAGGTACACCTGTCCAACTGCTCGTTAACACTTAATTTCTAAGCAGCCAATCACATGGCGGCAACTCAGTGCATTTAGGCATGTAGACATGGTCAAGACAATCTCCTGCAGTTCAAACCGAGCATCAGTATGGGGAAGAAAGTTGATTTGAGTGACTTTGAACGTGGCATGATTGTTGGTGCCAGAAGGGCTGGTCTGAGTATTTCAGAAACTGCTAATCTACTGGGATTTTCACGCACAACCATCTCTAGGGTTTACAGAGAATGGTCCGAAAAAGAAAAAACATCCAGTGAAAAAACTGGATGTTTTTTCTGGCCATAAAGTTCTGTGGGCGGAAATGCCTTGTTGATGCCAGAGGTCAGAGGAGAATGGCCAGACTGGTTCGAGCTGATAGAAGGGCAACAGTGACTGAAATAACCACTCGTTACAACCGAGGTATGCAGCAAAGCATTTGTGAAGCCACAACACGCACAACCTTGAGGCGGATGGGCTACAACAGCAGAAGACTCCACCGGGTACCACTCATCTCCACTACAAATAGGAAAAAGAGGCTACAATTTGCAAGAGCTCACCAAAATTGAACAGTTGAAGACTGGAAAAATGTTGCCTGGTCTGATGAGTCTCGATTTCTGTTGAGACATTCAGATGTTAGAGTCAGAATTTGGCGTAAACAGAATGAGAACATGGAACCATCATGCCTTGTTACCACTGTGCAGGCTGGTGGTGGTGGTGTAATGGTGTGGGGGATGTTTTCCTGGCACACTTTAGGCCCCTTAGTGCCAATTGGGCATCGTTTAAATGCCACGGCCTACCTGAGCATTGTTTCTGACCATGTCCATCCCTTTATGGCCACCATGTACCCATCCTCTGATGGCTACTTCCACCATGTCACAAAGCTCGAATCATTTCAAATTGGTTTCTTGAACATGACAATGAGTTCACTGTACTAAAATGGCCTCCACAGTCACCAGATCTCAACCCAATAGAGCATCTTTGGGATGTGGTGGAACGGGAGATTCGCATCATGGATGTGCAGCCGACAAATCTGCGGCAACTGTGTGATGCCATCATGTCAATATGGACCAAACTCCCTGAGGAATGCTTCCAGCACCTTGTTGAATCTATGCCACGAAGAATTGAGGCAGTTCTGAAGACAAAAGGGGGTCCAACCCGTTACTAGCATGGGGTACCTAATAAAGTGGCCGGTGAGTGTATACCGTCATACCGCCCAGCCCTAGGTACTTGTATCAAAATATTAATCTGGTTATGTAATGCGTGTTACTTGTAATGCGGTACTTGTTTTAAAAAAGTAATCTGGTTATGTAATGTGTGTTACTTGTAATGAGGTACTTGTATCAAAATATTAATCTGGTTATGTAATGCGTGTTACTTGTAATGCGGTACTTGTTTTAAAAAGTAATCTGGTTATGTAATGCGTGTTACTTGAAATGCGGTACTTGTTTTAAAAAAGTAATCTGGTTATGTAATGCGTGTTACTTGTAATGCGTGTTACTTGTAATGCATGTTACTTGTATCAAAATATTAATCTGGTTATGTAATGCATGTTACTTGTATCAAAATATTAATCTGGTTATGTAATGCATGTTACTTGTATCAAAATATTAATTTGGTTATGTAATGTGTGTTACTTGTAATGCATGTTACTTGTATCAAAATATTAATCAGGTTATGTAATGCGTGTTACTTGTAATGCATGTTACTTGTATCAAAATATTAATTTGGTTATGTAATGCATGTTACTTGTATCAAAATATTAATCTGGTTATGTAATGCATGTTACTTGTATCAAAATATTAATTTGGTTATGTAATGTGTGTTACTTGT
>JARWKJ010000210.1:0-29763 GCA_029959095.1 Rhinichthys osculus | reverse complement strand
TAAATCCTCACAATTAGAAGCTGGAAACCTTGAGACATTCGAGTCCCCTATGATGACATATCTTCGGTTCAAAGTGAGATTCCAATCACACATTTTCTTTTTTGTGGTCATATGTTTGTGGGGAAGACCCAGGGAAGCTCGTGCTCGTGAAGGAGTAATCTCTCCCGTCGCTTTTGTGAGCGGCGGGGGTGGTGAGTTTGTGGTCACCGAAAAGGGCACGAGTCTGGGTCTCTCAAAGACAGGAGATAATGGCTCTACTATGACAGCTACATGTTCATCCTTCCCTCTAACTTTCATTGGTGTTTCAGCTAACAGATCTTTTTCGTTTAAAAATTCAGACAACGGAGAGGGTGTTCTAGGATGTGGTTCAGAGTGGTCAGAAAAGAGAAGCTCACTGCTCTGAGGTGAGGCTGCTGTTTGATAAGGGCACGGATATGAGTCTTCGCTCACTGGGGCCATCAGGTCCCCTTGAGACCCCTCTGCTCGCCGTGGAAGGTCCGGCTCTACTCTTTGTTCCACGACAGCAGAGGGTTGGGTCTCAATGGGTCTGACTGGTGAAGGGGTGCAGTGCAACACTTTTTCCGTCCTTTTGTGGGGACGTTGTTGGAGAGGAGTGAGCTCTGTAGCCTGTATGGGCTGAAGAGTCTTCTGGAGACCAATTGGAGGGACCTCCTCCTCGAAAGACCAATCTCCTCTTTTTGGAGAAGAAGTGGTCGTGGTCTCATGGCCTCTAAAAAGGTGTGGTGAGGTTTGCACCTCCATGTGTTGCTGCAAGGTACTACCAGGCCCAGTGGGGAGAGCCGACGCACTAGCCACTAATAGTGGTGGTGAAGGAGCGCGTGCCATTGGGGCGGTAACAGTAGTGGTCTGGGTACGGGATGTATGTCCCCCCTGAATCACTGCCTCCGCATATGTTGACGCGCGTGCAGTCGCCACAGGTGGTGTAGTGGAAGTGCTTGGCATTTCAGCTCTAATCAAAGTCTCCGCCTGTTCGATAGACTCATTACTAACGCGGGACTGATAATTTTTACCTGCCCAGCCAGCCGCCGTTTCAAACGCTTTTGGCCAATCTGTGTGGTTATCAAATTTACGAATTCTCTTCAAAATGTCCTCAATAAGTGACTCATAGTGTTCCTCTAGAATCTGCTGTGCATTGAACGCCCAATTCCTAGCGTTGCCCTCTAGCATGAGGCTAACTGTCTGTGTCGGAAATGCTGGCTTGATCGTTCCAATGAGCAGCTGGGAAAGTCTGCGAAAGGTGATGGGCTGATTGTCGTTCACCTTCGTTGTCACATTATTGAAATGATGCGTTACTTTTATCAGATCAAAAAATGCTTTGATAGTTTGTTTGAGGGCTGGCTGTGCAGGTATGTAATCAGTTCTTTCTCTGTGTGTGTACTGATTTTTCTGTGTAAATTCACGTGTGTTGAGCCTTTCCCCAAACCTACTCTTTTCCTGGGGAAAGTAGCGTGGAATGCTATCCCTTCTTGCTCTTTTCACTTGTGGCTCTCTATCTATTGAAATATCAATATCTCTAAATCTGCCCCCATGATTGACGAAAGAGACTTTTTTATTTCCTTTTTGGGAAATAGAATGTGAGGGTACATTGTACCAAGAGTTCCTTCTCTGGAAATTCGGTAGAGAGAATGATCTGGAGTCAGTAAAGCGTCTCTGTTGCTGATGGGGAACCCAATCCCCACCAGTAACATCTTCAAAAAATTCACGCTCTGCGTGTTCATTAATATATGGATCATTCCAGGGAACTCTATTTGTGTTTGTGTTTTTCTTCCCTCGTCTCTTTCTATTTTTATTCTTTCTAAAATTTCCTGTCTGTGTGGGAGGTCTGTATGGACCTACAACCACAGTGGGGCGCTCTGATCTGCCGGGAGTTCTTTTTGGATCTCTGACCGGTCTAAATGGATCATGGGAAACCGTTCTAGGTCTCTGAGAGGGCCCAGGCCTGGACCCTCTGAAATTCTGTGATGGCCCACGCAGGTTATGGCCAGAGCCCTGGCCAGACCTGTGTGCGGATCTACCTCTTTCTCTAAATCTTTCTCCTTTATTAAAACTGAAATTTTCTTCTTCTGCATCAAAGTGTGCATTGGGATTGAGAGGTAAATAATTGTTTCTTCGTGAAACTGGAGAAACACTAGATAACCTGAGTCTTAAACGTGGAGTGCTACGTTGTCTCACACGGCCTCTAAAGTTATTCATAGTGGAATGAGTTTAAAATAAAATAAAATCAAAATAATAATCAAAATAATAGTTGGAGAAAAAACACAGCTGTAAAAACAGTGCAAGCTTTGTGCAACGTTTCGGTATGTTTAATACCTTCCTCAGGCAAGCTTGCAACAAACAACAAAAAACAAATAAAACAATACACTATATAGATATATATAATAATATACTATGTTGTATGATTAACTATAAATATCTATATATGTATATATGTAGCTATAATCAATGTGCAATATGGGTTTTTGAGTTTGAAATCGCAGAGCAGTTTTTCCGTGTCGATCGTTCTCAAGAGAGAGGAGAGTGAAATGGTGGGGGCGCGCGTGCGCGTTCCCCTTTTATAGGCTGTTTTTGAAAAAAAGCCCAACTCGAAAATAGTGCTAAATAAGCTTATTTTACCCCAATTTATGGATCTAAGACGGCGAATTGTTGGTAAATAAGGTCCTTGTTGCCTTTGAAAAAGAGTTTTAGTGATAACTATTATAGTTTTTGAGTAAAAAATTAATTTCGTGAAACTCGGTCTCTCTCTCCTCCTGCACATGGTGAAGCTACATTGAGACAATGTAATGCACGACGAAAAACAGTGATATAAAATCGAAACAGAGTAACAATAAGACAAAACTCACATGTATGTGAAGCTAAGACCACTGTGAACAATATTACTGTGATAGAAGTTGCATTTTTCTTTTGTAAGAGTGTTAAATAATTTTATTTATGCAAACCTCGTGGCGACGATCAGGGACGATCAGGGACGCCATCGGATGACGTCATGAGCACATGTTTCTCTATTGAAACACCTCATGAAGGAAAACATTGTTTTAAAAATATAATCCTTGATGTAATAAGAAAAACAATGGCATATATATGTAGTTTAGACCTTAAGGAAGAGATGTGTGACCATAGATTATAATATAAATGTTCAGAAAGTGGTATAAAAAATTATTGAAACTCTGACTCGTGCTCTATTGTCTCAATATATCCAAATGTAATCTATAAGCATCCTTCAAGGTAATGCTTATTTATATGATAATAATACTTCCAAAGATAGTGAATATGCTGATGATTATGGCATTCTCATGATTTTGATGAAAAAGTGAGTTTTGATGTATAAATGATTTTTGAAAGTATGTGTGTGTGGGAGAGAAAATGGCCAACTGGATGAATCTGTATTGTTTTCATTACAATCCATGTTTATAAACCCTGAATGAGTATATTTAATAATAGATGGATCATCAATTAAATCTGTACAAAGAGGAAAATGTTTATAATAGTGAATTTGTATTCCTTGAGTTAATGGTTCTAATATAACTATATCTACATGTATATATGTATGTATATACCCCATAAATGTAACAGATTATATACGATGATCCATCAAGATAAACAATATAACAGTAAATATGTTCATGTTATATATATGTGTTTTATTTAACCTCTATTTATATTGTTATATATGATTTTAGTTGAATCCCTATGAGCTTTTTTTGATTTTTGTTTGCACCATTCTGTTGAATTTATGTACTTACTCCACAAAATGATTTTCATTTTTGTTATTGGAGTCATTCATAAAATTTTCCAACACACACATATATGTACATTTATACATAAAAGATACATCATACATTACCTAATACATCCACAAAATTTGTTTGTGAGTATCTATGTAATGTTCTGATGATAGATATTTATTTCCTCTCTGCCAATATATGCAAGATTTATACTTTTTTCATGCCAGATTTTTATTATATTAATCATGTTTACAATATTTAGACCTCCATCAATCATGTTGTAGATTGTATATCAATCAATCATGTTTGTTAATTTTTATATATCTATTAGTCCTGTTTATAGCTCATGTTCCATATGTATGTATCTATTGTATCTATATTAGTTTATTTACTATGGAAATCATGTATCATGTTTGTGACTTATGTTTCTTATGTATGTACCTCTTGTATCTATATTTATATATTTTTTATTATGAAAATCATGTATCTTGCAAAATAGGCTATGCTCTTATATAGAGTGAGACTGGTTTGTATTTAATATATCAATTTTTTGAGGTGTATTAATGCAAAGGTGAGTGAGTAACATGCGCACAACAGGTCAAGGTCAACACAGCGTCCACCCAGAGCCCAGAGACGGAGGCACGGGCTGGTAAGGGGAAATAAAATCCAGAGCCTGGACCTAGGGTCCAGACACGGCTATGCACTGTCCTTCCGGCCGCTGGCCACTCCAGGCAGAAAACTACGCCAACACAAAACCTGAGTGCACATGCTCTCTCCAACACCCTCAGAGTCTAAAACCCAAGGCTCCACTTACTAACCTGAACTCTTTAATAAATGTAAAAACTCATACCACTGAAAAACAGACATATAGCTTTTCAATAATACACCAGAGAGGGCTGTAGGGCCCAGGGCCCCAGGAAAACAGGGCTGTGTGGCCCTGATATAACACATCCTAGGGCTAAATGAGTTTGGGCTATTTTGCCCAGGGTAGAGTATCTTAGGGGTGTGAGTGGTAGGTTTAGGCCCCAGGAGGGGGTCGTGTTCAGAGGGTTATTGTAAGGGAGGGCAGTGACGGGTAGGATTAGTGAAGATGTGAGTATGGACTTAGTAAATATGTTTGTTCTGATTTTGAGATAAAAAAGAGACGGGTAGCCATTAAGGCGAGAGGAAAATGAATGATCATGAGAATGAAGGTGCTTTATGTCTCATTGAGGCCTCTGGGGTAGCGAGCATCCAGGCGCTTGATCCAGGCCCCCTCATGCCACAATCTTTCTTTTAGGGACCATCCCGGATCGCTCTGAAGGCCCGTAATCCGCAGGGCCTCAAGGCCATGCATAATGAAGTGTCTAACTAAGTGTCTGCGTTTCTCTATCTTGTGCATGATGTTGTGTGCATGCTGATACGCTCTGACTCGCAGTTCATTCTTAGTTTGACCGACATATTGCTTCTGGCACTTGAGACAAAAGACTAAATATACACAATTGGTACATTGGTGAGAGAGAGGATGAGAGAGTTTAAAAATCTGGCCGTTAAATTGGTTCTTAATCCACTTAAGTGACACAAAATATTTACATTTGCCAATTCGGCCTTTTGGTGAAGGTGTGGGCAGTTTGCTTTGCACCAGAAGGTCAAGAATGTTTTCATTCCTTCTGTATGCCGCGATTGGCTTATGATGTTGTAAATAGTTTGTGGAAGTGAGGAACTTGAAAAAATTAGATTTAACGGCCCGATTGAGTCGTTGGCTCGCACCTGAAAAATGTGACACCAGAGGAATAATTTTGTGTCTGGAAATCATGTCCAGGGTAGGCAAAGGCTTGGGTTTATCGAACGTTTTCAGAACTTTTCTGAGAAACATACGGGAATAACCTCGTTCCCTAAGTGCTGTGAAGAGAGTTTTCGTGGCAGCAAAAAAGGAAGACTGTTCAGAGCAGATTCTTTTAAAACGAAGCAACTGTGACTTTACAATACCCCGGAAAGTGTGACTCGGGTGAAAACTGCGTTTATGTAGAAGTGCATGAGTATCAGTCTCCTTGAAGTAAACCCTAAAATCTAACTTCCCAGTGGGAAGGAACCTTGGCCCCTTATATGACACAACATCCAAAAAATTCACTTCGGTTTCGTGAACTGTGAATTTAATGGTGATCGACTCTTGGTGTGTGTTCAGGTGGTCAGTGAAAATTGTGAAATCCTCGAGAGAGTGAGTCCAGACACCCCAGATGTCGTCGAGAAACCTATAGTATGCGAAGGGTTTTTTAACGGCCGAGAGTAATGCCGACTCCTCCCAATCGGCCATAAAGATGTTTGCGTAGGAGGGCGCAAACTTTTTGCCCATGGCCGTTCCCTTTACTTGCAGATAAAATTTGGAGTCAAATTCAAAATCATTTTTTGTTAAATTAATCTCTAATAGTTTCAAAATATACTCGTCTGGTCTTCTTGAGTCTGGATACTTTTCCATGAATTTTTTGACTGCTTCCAAGCCCACTTTGGTCTCAATGTTAGTATACAAGCTATCAACGTCAATTGTGAAGAGAAGGGCATTGGAAGGAATTTGGAGTCTACCAATTTTCTCGATAAAATCATAAGTATCTTTTAGATAGCTGGGGTGTCTCGTGGAAAGAGGGTTTAAAAAGTGCTCGATGTACTCTGCTGTATAGTAGGTTTCACTATTACAATCTGACACGATTGGTCTTCCTGGAGGAATCTGAAACGGTAAGCTCCAACTTTTCGGTTCTTTGTGTATCTTGGGTAACAAATAAAACCTTCTTGGTCTTGGTGAATGATCTCCTTCCAAGTACTTTTTCTGAGCACCATTAATGATTCTTTTTGAGCACATTTCTTCTAAAATTTCCTGGACTTCACTAGCTGTTTGAGGAAAAATCGGTTCCTCTAAAGGTCTATAATGTTCACTGACTGCGAGCTGTCTCTCTCCTTCCCAAATGTACTGGTCTCTATCAAGGATAACTGCTGCATTACCCTTATCCGCAGGCTTGATGACAATCTCTCTATTTTTTCGTAACTCTTTTAAGGCTTTTAATTCACCTGCTGTCAGGTTTTCTTTCTCTTTAATTCCCCAGTGCAAATGTTTGTATGCATAACTATCTGCTCCGATTAATTTGGAGATCTCTTTAGGCAGACTGGATAGAGCCGGTGTCCAGTCTGAGGAATGAGTAAATGGAAGTTTTTTCTTTGAATTTTTCTTCCCTTCAAAAAAAGTTTCTAGTTTAACTCTGCGATGGTACGCTTGTAAATCTGCTAATAATTCAATTTTTTGAGTTTTGCTCTGCGGAGTAGGTATGAATGAGAGACCTTTAAGCAGCACTGAGGTTTGGTCTACATTGAGGACGAGTGAGCGCGAAAGGTTAACTATGAGCTTGTGAGAGCCTTCTATTTGGTTATTGTTGGCAGGCAGTTTAACGCCTTCATCCAGTGTTCTAAAACTGCTCTCGCTGTCACTGGTCTCCAATGGATCCCATCCTCACCGACGTGAAAATGCTCTGTGGGCAGCGCCGGGATAAAGCTCAAGTGGTGCATGATATGTGTATTAATGTGTTCTAACATGCCCTGTTCCCCAAGTGGAAGTATTCTCGAGAAGTTAATTATGGGGAAGAGAACCTCGGTCTCAGGCAGTCTCTTTTTTGCTACTCTGAACACTTTTTGAAGCTCTGTGATGGCTGTCATTCGGTATCTCTGCTGTCTGTTGTTCAAGCCAAAGGCTAACACTAGTTTCTCAGGAATTGTCTCAATAATGGCCTTTTCGATCAAGTTCCCAGCGTGCTGGAATTTGGCCCCTGGGTAGCTCTCTATTTGTAAATCCTCACAATTAGAAGCTGGAAACCTTGAGACATTCGAGTCCCCTATGATGACATATCTTCGGTTCAAAGTGAGATTCCAATCACACATTTTCTTTTTTGTGGTCATATGTTTGTGGGGAAGACCCAGGGAAGCTCGTGCTCGTGAAGGAGTAATCTCTCCCGTCGCTTTTGTGAGCGGCGGGGGTGGTGAGTTTGTGGTCACCGAAAAGGGCACGAGTCTGGGTCTCTCAAAGACAGGAGATAATGGCTCTACTATGACAGCTACATGTTCATCCTTCCCTCTAACTTTCATTGGTGTTTCAGCTAACAGATCTTTTTCGTTTAAAAATTCAGACAACGGAGAGGGTGTTCTAGGATGTGGTTCAGAGTGGTCAGAAAAGAGAAGCTCACTGCTCTGAGGTGAGGCTGCTGTTTGATAAGGGCACGGATATGAGTCTTCGCTCACTGGGGCCATCAGGTCCCCTTGAGACCCCTCTGCTCGCCGTGGAAGGTCCGGCTCTACTCTTTGTTCCACGACAGCAGAGGGTTGGGTCTCAATGGGTCTGACTGGTGAAGGGGTGCAGTGCAACACTTTTTCCGTCCTTTTGTGGGGACGTTGTTGGAGAGGAGTGAGCTCTGTAGCCTGTATGGGCTGAAGAGTCTTCTGGAGACCAATTGGAGGGACCTCCTCCTCGAAAGACCAATCTCCTCTTTTTGGAGAAGAAGTGGTCGTGGTCTCATGGCCTCTAAAAAGGTGTGGTGAGGTTTGCACCTCCATGTGTTGCTGCAAGGTACTACCAGGCCCAGTGGGGAGAGCCGACGCACTAGCCACTAATAGTGGTGGTGAAGGAGCGCGTGCCATTGGGGCGGTAACAGTAGTGGTCTGGGTACGGGATGTATGTCCCCCCTGAATCACTGCCTCCGCATATGTTGACGCGCGTGCAGTCGCCACAGGTGGTGTAGTGGAAGTGCTTGGCATTTCAGCTCTAATCAAAGTCTCCGCCTGTTCGATAGACTCATTACTAACGCGGGACTGATAATTTTTACCTGCCCAGCCAGCCGCCGTTTCAAACGCTTTTGGCCAATCTGTGTGGTTATCAAATTTACGAATTCTCTTCAAAATGTCCTCAATAAGTGACTCATAGTGTTCCTCTAGAATCTGCTGTGCATTGAACGCCCAATTCCTAGCGTTGCCCTCTAGCATGAGGCTAACTGTCTGTGTCGGAAATGCTGGCTTGATCGTTCCAATGAGCAGCTGGGAAAGTCTGCGAAAGGTGATGGGCTGATTGTCGTTCACCTTCGTTGTCACATTATTGAAATGATGCGTTACTTTTATCAGATCAAAAAATGCTTTGATAGTTTGTTTGAGGGCTGGCTGTGCAGGTATGTAATCAGTTCTTTCTCTGTGTGTGTACTGATTTTTCTGTGTAAATTCACGTGTGTTGAGCCTTTCCCCAAACCTACTCTTTTCCTGGGGAAAGTAGCGTGGAATGCTATCCCTTCTTGCTCTTTTCACTTGTGGCTCTCTATCTATTGAAATATCAATATCTCTAAATCTGCCCCCATGATTGACGAAAGAGACTTTTTTATTTCCTTTTTGGGAAATAGAATGTGAGGGTACATTGTACCAAGAGTTCCTTCTCTGGAAATTCGGTAGAGAGAATGATCTGGAGTCAGTAAAGCGTCTCTGTTGCTGATGGGGAACCCAATCCCCACCAGTAACATCTTCAAAAAATTCACGCTCTGCGTGTTCATTAATATATGGATCATTCCAGGGAACTCTATTTGTGTTTGTGTTTTTCTTCCCTCGTCTCTTTCTATTTTTATTCTTTCTAAAATTTCCTGTCTGTGTGGGAGGTCTGTATGGACCTACAACCACAGTGGGGCGCTCTGATCTGCCGGGAGTTCTTTTTGGATCTCTGACCGGTCTAAATGGATCATGGGAAACCGTTCTAGGTCTCTGAGAGGGCCCAGGCCTGGACCCTCTGAAATTCTGTGATGGCCCACGCAGGTTATGGCCAGAGCCCTGGCCAGACCTGTGTGCGGATCTACCTCTTTCTCTAAATCTTTCTCCTTTATTAAAACTGAAATTTTCTTCTTCTGCATCAAAGTGTGCATTGGGATTGAGAGGTAAATAATTGTTTCTTCGTGAAACTGGAGAAACACTAGATAACCTGAGTCTTAAACGTGGAGTGCTACGTTGTCTCACACGGCCTCTAAAGTTATTCATAGTGGAATGAGTTTAAAATAAAATAAAATCAAAATAATAATCAAAATAATAGTTGGAGAAAAAACACAGCTGTAAAAACAGTGCAAGCTTTGTGCAACGTTTCGGTATGTTTAATACCTTCCTCAGGCAAGCTTGCAACAAACAACAAAAAACAAATAAAACAATACACTATATAGATATATATAATAATATACTATGTTGTATGATTAACTATAAATATCTATATATGTATATATGTAGCTATAATCAATGTGCAATATGGGTTTTTGAGTTTGAAATCGCAGAGCAGTTTTTCCGTGTCGATCGTTCTCAAGAGAGAGGAGAGTGAAATGGTGGGGGCGCGCGTGCGCGTTCCCCTTTTATAGGCTGTTTTTGAAAAAAAGCCCAACTCGAAAATAGTGCTAAATAAGCTTATTTTACCCCAATTTATGGATCTAAGACGGCGAATTGTTGGTAAATAAGGTCCTTGTTGCCTTTGAAAAAGAGTTTTAGTGATAACTATTATAGTTTTTGAGTAAAAAATTAATTTCGTGAAACTCGGTCTCTCTCTCCTCCTGCACATGGTGAAGCTACATTGAGACAATGTAATGCACGACGAAAAACAGTGATATAAAATCGAAACAGAGTAACAATAAGACAAAACTCACATGTATGTGAAGCTAAGACCACTGTGAACAATATTACTGTGATAGAAGTTGCATTTTTCTTTTGTAAGAGTGTTAAATAATTTTATTTATGCAAACCTCGTGGCGACGATCAGGGACGATCAGGGACGCCATCGGATGACGTCATGAGCACATGTTTCTCTATTGAAACACCTCATGAAGGAAAACATTGTTTTAAAAATATAATCCTTGATGTAATAAGAAAAACAATGGCATATATATGTAGTTTAGACCTTAAGGAAGAGATGTGTGACCATAGATTATAATATAAATGTTCAGAAAGTGGTATAAAAAATTATTGAAACTCTGACTCGTGCTCTATTGTCTCAATATATCCAAATGTAATCTATAAGCATCCTTCAAGGTAATGCTTATTTATATGATAATAATACTTCCAAAGATAGTGAATATGCTGATGATTATGGCATTCTCATGATTTTGATGAAAAAGTGAGTTTTGATGTATAAATGATTTTTGAAAGTATGTGTGTGTGGGAGAGAAAATGGCCAACTGGATGAATCTGTATTGTTTTCATTACAATCCATGTTTATAAACCCTGAATGAGTATATTTAATAATAGATGGATCATCAATTAAATCTGTACAAAGAGGAAAATGTTTATAATAGTGAATTTGTATTCCTTGAGTTAATGGTTCTAATATAACTATATCTACATGTATATATGTATGTATATACCCCATAAATGTAACAGATTATATACGATGATCCATCAAGATAAACAATATAACAGTAAATATGTTCATGTTATATATATGTGTTTTATTTAACCTCTATTTATATTGTTATATATGATTTTAGTTGAATCCCTATGAGCTTTTTTTGATTTTTGTTTGCACCATTCTGTTGAATTTATGTACTTACTCCACAAAATGATTTTCATTTTTGTTATTGGAGTCATTCATAAAATTTTCCAACACACACATATATGTACATTTATACATAAAAGATACATCATACATTACCTAATACATCCACAAAATTTGTTTGTGAGTATCTATGTAATGTTCTGATGATAGATATTTATTTCCTCTCTGCCAATATATGCAAGATTTATACTTTTTTCATGCCAGATTTTTATTATATTAATCATGTTTACAATATTTAGACCTCCATCAATCATGTTGTAGATTGTATATCAATCAATCATGTTTGTTAATTTTTATATATCTATTAGTCCTGTTTATAGCTCATGTTCCATATGTATGTATCTATTGTATCTATATTAGTTTATTTACTATGGAAATCATGTATCATGTTTGTGACTTATGTTTCTTATGTATGTACCTCTTGTATCTATATTTATATATTTTTTATTATGAAAATCATGTATCTTGCAAAATAGGCTATGCTCTTATATAGAGTGAGACTGGTTTGTATTTAATATATCAATTTTTTGAGGTGTATTAATGCAAAGGTGAGTGAGTAACATGCGCACAACAGGTCAAGGTCAACACAGCGTCCACCCAGAGCCCAGAGACGGAGGCACGGGCTGGTAAGGGGAAATAAAATCCAGAGCCTGGACCTAGGGTCCAGACACGGCTATGCACTGTCCTTCCGGCCGCTGGCCACTCCAGGCAGAAAACTACGCCAACACAAAACCTGAGTGCACATGCTCTCTCCAACACCCTCAGAGTCTAAAACCCAAGGCTCCACTTACTAACCTGAACTCTTTAATAAATGTAAAAACTCATACCACTGAAAAACAGACATATAGCTTTTCAATAATACACCAGAGAGGGCTGTAGGGCCCAGGGCCCCAGGAAAACAGGGCTGTGTGGCCCTGATATAACACATCCTAGGGCTAAATGAGTTTGGGCTATTTTGCCCAGGGTAGAGTATCTTAGGGGTGTGAGTGGTAGGTTTAGGCCCCAGGAGGGGGTCGTGTTCAGAGGGTTATTGTAAGGGAGGGCAGTGACGGGTAGGATTAGTGAAGATGTGAGTATGGACTTAGTAAATATGTTTGTTCTGATTTTGAGATAAAAAAGAGACGGGTAGCCATTAAGGCGAGAGGAAAATGAATGATCATGAGAATGAAGGTGCTTTATGTCTCATTGAGGCCTCTGGGGTAGCGAGCATCCAGGCGCTTGATCCAGGCCCCCTCATGCCACAATCTTTCTTTTAGGGACCATCCCGGATCGCTCTGAAGGCCCGTAATCCGCAGGGCCTCAAGGCCATGCATAATGAAGTGTCTAACTAAGTGTCTGCGTTTCTCTATCTTGTGCATGATGTTGTGTGCATGCTGATACGCTCTGACTCGCAGTTCATTCTTAGTTTGACCGACATATTGCTTCTGGCACTTGAGACAAAAGACTAAATATACACAATTGGTACATTGGTGAGAGAGAGGATGAGAGAGTTTAAAAATCTGGCCGTTAAATTGGTTCTTAATCCACTTAAGTGACACAAAATATTTACATTTGCCAATTCGGCCTTTTGGTGAAGGTGTGGGCAGTTTGCTTTGCACCAGAAGGTCAAGAATGTTTTCATTCCTTCTGTATGCCGCGATTGGCTTATGATGTTGTAAATAGTTTGTGGAAGTGAGGAACTTGAAAAAATTAGATTTAACGGCCCGATTGAGTCGTTGGCTCGCACCTGAAAAATGTGACACCAGAGGAATAATTTTGTGTCTGGAAATCATGTCCAGGGTAGGCAAAGGCTTGGGTTTATCGAACGTTTTCAGAACTTTTCTGAGAAACATACGGGAATAACCTCGTTCCCTAAGTGCTGTGAAGAGAGTTTTCGTGGCAGCAAAAAAGGAAGACTGTTCAGAGCAGATTCTTTTAAAACGAAGCAACTGTGACTTTACAATACCCCGGAAAGTGTGACTCGGGTGAAAACTGCGTTTATGTAGAAGTGCATGAGTATCAGTCTCCTTGAAGTAAACCCTAAAATCTAACTTCCCAGTGGGAAGGAACCTTGGCCCCTTATATGACACAACATCCAAAAAATTCACTTCGGTTTCGTGAACTGTGAATTTAATGGTGATCGACTCTTGGTGTGTGTTCAGGTGGTCAGTGAAAATTGTGAAATCCTCGAGAGAGTGAGTCCAGACACCCCAGATGTCGTCGAGAAACCTATAGTATGCGAAGGGTTTTTTAACGGCCGAGAGTAATGCCGACTCCTCCCAATCGGCCATAAAGATGTTTGCGTAGGAGGGCGCAAACTTTTTGCCCATGGCCGTTCCCTTTACTTGCAGATAAAATTTGGAGTCAAATTCAAAATCATTTTTTGTTAAATTAATCTCTAATAGTTTCAAAATATACTCGTCTGGTCTTCTTGAGTCTGGATACTTTTCCATGAATTTTTTGACTGCTTCCAAGCCCACTTTGGTCTCAATGTTAGTATACAAGCTATCAACGTCAATTGTGAAGAGAAGGGCATTGGAAGGAATTTGGAGTCTACCAATTTTCTCGATAAAATCATAAGTATCTTTTAGATAGCTGGGGTGTCTCGTGGAAAGAGGGTTTAAAAAGTGCTCGATGTACTCTGCTGTATAGTAGGTTTCACTATTACAATCTGACACGATTGGTCTTCCTGGAGGAATCTGAAACGGTAAGCTCCAACTTTTCGGTTCTTTGTGTATCTTGGGTAACAAATAAAACCTTCTTGGTCTTGGTGAATGATCTCCTTCCAAGTACTTTTTCTGAGCACCATTAATGATTCTTTTTGAGCACATTTCTTCTAAAATTTCCTGGACTTCACTAGCTGTTTGAGGAAAAATCGGTTCCTCTAAAGGTCTATAATGTTCACTGACTGCGAGCTGTCTCTCTCCTTCCCAAATGTACTGGTCTCTATCAAGGATAACTGCTGCATTACCCTTATCCGCAGGCTTGATGACAATCTCTCTATTTTTTCGTAACTCTTTTAAGGCTTTTAATTCACCTGCTGTCAGGTTTTCTTTCTCTTTAATTCCCCAGTGCAAATGTTTGTATGCATAACTATCTGCTCCGATTAATTTGGAGATCTCTTTAGGCAGACTGGATAGAGCCGGTGTCCAGTCTGAGGAATGAGTAAATGGAAGTTTTTTCTTTGAATTTTTCTTCCCTTCAAAAAAAGTTTCTAGTTTAACTCTGCGATGGTACGCTTGTAAATCTGCTAATAATTCAATTTTTTGAGTTTTGCTCTGCGGAGTAGGTATGAATGAGAGACCTTTAAGCAGCACTGAGGTTTGGTCTACATTGAGGACGAGTGAGCGCGAAAGGTTAACTATGAGCTTGTGAGAGCCTTCTATTTGGTTATTGTTGGCAGGCAGTTTAACGCCTTCATCCAGTGTTCTAAAACTGCTCTCGCTGTCACTGGTCTCCAATGGATCCCATCCTCACCGACGTGAAAATGCTCTGTGGGCAGCGCCGGGATAAAGCTCAAGTGGTGCATGATATGTGTATTAATGTGTTCTAACATGCCCTGTTCCCCAAGTGGAAGTATTCTCGAGAAGTTAATTATGGGGAAGAGAACCTCGGTCTCAGGCAGTCTCTTTTTTGCTACTCTGAACACTTTTTGAAGCTCTGTGATGGCTGTCATTCGGTATCTCTGCTGTCTGTTGTTCAAGCCAAAGGCTAACACTAGTTTCTCAGGAATTGTCTCAATAATGGCCTTTTCGATCAAGTTCCCAGCGTGCTGGAATTTGGCCCCTGGGTAGCTCTCTATTTGTAAATCCTCACAATTAGAAGCTGGAAACCTTGAGACATTCGAGTCCCCTATGATGACATATCTTCGGTTCAAAGTGAGATTCCAATCACACATTTTCTTTTTTGTGGTCATATGTTTGTGGGGAAGACCCAGGGAAGCTCGTGCTCGTGAAGGAGTAATCTCTCCCGTCGCTTTTGTGAGCGGCGGGGGTGGTGAGTTTGTGGTCACCGAAAAGGGCACGAGTCTGGGTCTCTCAAAGACAGGAGATAATGGCTCTACTATGACAGCTACATGTTCATCCTTCCCTCTAACTTTCATTGGTGTTTCAGCTAACAGATCTTTTTCGTTTAAAAATTCAGACAACGGAGAGGGTGTTCTAGGATGTGGTTCAGAGTGGTCAGAAAAGAGAAGCTCACTGCTCTGAGGTGAGGCTGCTGTTTGATAAGGGCACGGATATGAGTCTTCGCTCACTGGGGCCATCAGGTCCCCTTGAGACCCCTCTGCTCGCCGTGGAAGGTCCGGCTCTACTCTTTGTTCCACGACAGCAGAGGGTTGGGTCTCAATGGGTCTGACTGGTGAAGGGGTGCAGTGCAACACTTTTTCCGTCCTTTTGTGGGGACGTTGTTGGAGAGGAGTGAGCTCTGTAGCCTGTATGGGCTGAAGAGTCTTCTGGAGACCAATTGGAGGGACCTCCTCCTCGAAAGACCAATCTCCTCTTTTTGGAGAAGAAGTGGTCGTGGTCTCATGGCCTCTAAAAAGGTGTGGTGAGGTTTGCACCTCCATGTGTTGCTGCAAGGTACTACCAGGCCCAGTGGGGAGAGCCGACGCACTAGCCACTAATAGTGGTGGTGAAGGAGCGCGTGCCATTGGGGCGGTAACAGTAGTGGTCTGGGTACGGGATGTATGTCCCCCCTGAATCACTGCCTCCGCATATGTTGACGCGCGTGCAGTCGCCACAGGTGGTGTAGTGGAAGTGCTTGGCATTTCAGCTCTAATCAAAGTCTCCGCCTGTTCGATAGACTCATTACTAACGCGGGACTGATAATTTTTACCTGCCCAGCCAGCCGCCGTTTCAAACGCTTTTGGCCAATCTGTGTGGTTATCAAATTTACGAATTCTCTTCAAAATGTCCTCAATAAGTGACTCATAGTGTTCCTCTAGAATCTGCTGTGCATTGAACGCCCAATTCCTAGCGTTGCCCTCTAGCATGAGGCTAACTGTCTGTGTCGGAAATGCTGGCTTGATCGTTCCAATGAGCAGCTGGGAAAGTCTGCGAAAGGTGATGGGCTGATTGTCGTTCACCTTCGTTGTCACATTATTGAAATGATGCGTTACTTTTATCAGATCAAAAAATGCTTTGATAGTTTGTTTGAGGGCTGGCTGTGCAGGTATGTAATCAGTTCTTTCTCTGTGTGTGTACTGATTTTTCTGTGTAAATTCACGTGTGTTGAGCCTTTCCCCAAACCTACTCTTTTCCTGGGGAAAGTAGCGTGGAATGCTATCCCTTCTTGCTCTTTTCACTTGTGGCTCTCTATCTATTGAAATATCAATATCTCTAAATCTGCCCCCATGATTGACGAAAGAGACTTTTTTATTTCCTTTTTGGGAAATAGAATGTGAGGGTACATTGTACCAAGAGTTCCTTCTCTGGAAATTCGGTAGAGAGAATGATCTGGAGTCAGTAAAGCGTCTCTGTTGCTGATGGGGAACCCAATCCCCACCAGTAACATCTTCAAAAAATTCACGCTCTGCGTGTTCATTAATATATGGATCATTCCAGGGAACTCTATTTGTGTTTGTGTTTTTCTTCCCTCGTCTCTTTCTATTTTTATTCTTTCTAAAATTTCCTGTCTGTGTGGGAGGTCTGTATGGACCTACAACCACAGTGGGGCGCTCTGATCTGCCGGGAGTTCTTTTTGGATCTCTGACCGGTCTAAATGGATCATGGGAAACCGTTCTAGGTCTCTGAGAGGGCCCAGGCCTGGACCCTCTGAAATTCTGTGATGGCCCACGCAGGTTATGGCCAGAGCCCTGGCCAGACCTGTGTGCGGATCTACCTCTTTCTCTAAATCTTTCTCCTTTATTAAAACTGAAATTTTCTTCTTCTGCATCAAAGTGTGCATTGGGATTGAGAGGTAAATAATTGTTTCTTCGTGAAACTGGAGAAACACTAGATAACCTGAGTCTTAAACGTGGAGTGCTACGTTGTCTCACACGGCCTCTAAAGTTATTCATAGTGGAATGAGTTTAAAATAAAATAAAATCAAAATAATAATCAAAATAATAGTTGGAGAAAAAACACAGCTGTAAAAACAGTGCAAGCTTTGTGCAACGTTTCGGTATGTTTAATACCTTCCTCAGGCAAGCTTGCAACAAACAACAAAAAACAAATAAAACAATACACTATATAGATATATATAATAATATACTATGTTGTATGATTAACTATAAATATCTATATATGTATATATGTAGCTATAATCAATGTGCAATATGGGTTTTTGAGTTTGAAATCGCAGAGCAGTTTTTCCGTGTCGATCGTTCTCAAGAGAGAGGAGAGTGAAATGGTGGGGGCGCGCGTGCGCGTTCCCCTTTTATAGGCTGTTTTTGAAAAAAAGCCCAACTCGAAAATAGTGCTAAATAAGCTTATTTTACCCCAATTTATGGATCTAAGACGGCGAATTGTTGGTAAATAAGGTCCTTGTTGCCTTTGAAAAAGAGTTTTAGTGATAACTATTATAGTTTTTGAGTAAAAAATTAATTTCGTGAAACTCGGTCTCTCTCTCCTCCTGCACATGGTGAAGCTACATTGAGACAATGTAATGCACGACGAAAAACAGTGATATAAAATCGAAACAGAGTAACAATAAGACAAAACTCACATGTATGTGAAGCTAAGACCACTGTGAACAATATTACTGTGATAGAAGTTGCATTTTTCTTTTGTAAGAGTGTTAAATAATTTTATTTATGCAAACCTCGTGGCGACGATCAGGGACGATCAGGGACGCCATCGGATGACGTCATGAGCACATGTTTCTCTATTGAAACACCTCATGAAGGAAAACATTGTTTTAAAAATATAATCCTTGATGTAATAAGAAAAACAATGGCATATATATGTAGTTTAGACCTTAAGGAAGAGATGTGTGACCATAGATTATAATATAAATGTTCAGAAAGTGGTATAAAAAATTATTGAAACTCTGACTCGTGCTCTATTGTCTCAATATATCCAAATGTAATCTATAAGCATCCTTCAAGGTAATGCTTATTTATATGATAATAATACTTCCAAAGATAGTGAATATGCTGATGATTATGGCATTCTCATGATTTTGATGAAAAAGTGAGTTTTGATGTATAAATGATTTTTGAAAGTATGTGTGTGTGGGAGAGAAAATGGCCAACTGGATGAATCTGTATTGTTTTCATTACAATCCATGTTTATAAACCCTGAATGAGTATATTTAATAATAGATGGATCATCAATTAAATCTGTACAAAGAGGAAAATGTTTATAATAGTGAATTTGTATTCCTTGAGTTAATGGTTCTAATATAACTATATCTACATGTATATATGTATGTATATACCCCATAAATGTAACAGATTATATACGATGATCCATCAAGATAAACAATATAACAGTAAATATGTTCATGTTATATATATGTGTTTTATTTAACCTCTATTTATATTGTTATATATGATTTTAGTTGAATCCCTATGAGCTTTTTTTGATTTTTGTTTGCACCATTCTGTTGAATTTATGTACTTACTCCACAAAATGATTTTCATTTTTGTTATTGGAGTCATTCATAAAATTTTCCAACACACACATATATGTACATTTATACATAAAAGATACATCATACATTACCTAATACATCCACAAAATTTGTTTGTGAGTATCTATGTAATGTTCTGATGATAGATATTTATTTCCTCTCTGCCAATATATGCAAGATTTATACTTTTTTCATGCCAGATTTTTATTATATTAATCATGTTTACAATATTTAGACCTCCATCAATCATGTTGTAGATTGTATATCAATCAATCATGTTTGTTAATTTTTATATATCTATTAGTCCTGTTTATAGCTCATGTTCCATATGTATGTATCTATTGTATCTATATTAGTTTATTTACTATGGAAATCATGTATCATGTTTGTGACTTATGTTTCTTATGTATGTACCTCTTGTATCTATATTTATATATTTTTTATTATGAAAATCATGTATCTTGCAAAATAGGCTATGCTCTTATATAGAGTGAGACTGGTTTGTATTTAATATATCAATTTTTTGAGGTGTATTAATGCAAAGGTGAGTGAGTAACATGCGCACAACAGGTCAAGGTCAACACAGCGTCCACCCAGAGCCCAGAGACGGAGGCACGGGCTGGTAAGGGGAAATAAAATCCAGAGCCTGGACCTAGGGTCCAGACACGGCTATGCACTGTCCTTCCGGCCGCTGGCCACTCCAGGCAGAAAACTACGCCAACACAAAACCTGAGTGCACATGCTCTCTCCAACACCCTCAGAGTCTAAAACCCAAGGCTCCACTTACTAACCTGAACTCTTTAATAAATGTAAAAACTCATACCACTGAAAAACAGACATATAGCTTTTCAATAATACACCAGAGAGGGCTGTAGGGCCCAGGGCCCCAGGAAAACAGGGCTGTGTGGCCCTGATATAACACATCCTAGGGCTAAATGAGTTTGGGCTATTTTGCCCAGGGTAGAGTATCTTAGGGGTGTGAGTGGTAGGTTTAGGCCCCAGGAGGGGGTCGTGTTCAGAGGGTTATTGTAAGGGAGGGCAGTGACGGGTAGGATTAGTGAAGATGTGAGTATGGACTTAGTAAATATGTTTGTTCTGATTTTGAGATAAAAAAGAGACGGGTAGCCATTAAGGCGAGAGGAAAATGAATGATCATGAGAATGAAGGTGCTTTATGTCTCATTGAGGCCTCTGGGGTAGCGAGCATCCAGGCGCTTGATCCAGGCCCCCTCATGCCACAATCTTTCTTTTAGGGACCATCCCGGATCGCTCTGAAGGCCCGTAATCCGCAGGGCCTCAAGGCCATGCATAATGAAGTGTCTAACTAAGTGTCTGCGTTTCTCTATCTTGTGCATGATGTTGTGTGCATGCTGATACGCTCTGACTCGCAGTTCATTCTTAGTTTGACCGACATATTGCTTCTGGCACTTGAGACAAAAGACTAAATATACACAATTGGTACATTGGTGAGAGAGAGGATGAGAGAGTTTAAAAATCTGGCCGTTAAATTGGTTCTTAATCCACTTAAGTGACACAAAATATTTACATTTGCCAATTCGGCCTTTTGGTGAAGGTGTGGGCAGTTTGCTTTGCACCAGAAGGTCAAGAATGTTTTCATTCCTTCTGTATGCCGCGATTGGCTTATGATGTTGTAAATAGTTTGTGGAAGTGAGGAACTTGAAAAAATTAGATTTAACGGCCCGATTGAGTCGTTGGCTCGCACCTGAAAAATGTGACACCAGAGGAATAATTTTGTGTCTGGAAATCATGTCCAGGGTAGGCAAAGGCTTGGGTTTATCGAACGTTTTCAGAACTTTTCTGAGAAACATACGGGAATAACCTCGTTCCCTAAGTGCTGTGAAGAGAGTTTTCGTGGCAGCAAAAAAGGAAGACTGTTCAGAGCAGATTCTTTTAAAACGAAGCAACTGTGACTTTACAATACCCCGGAAAGTGTGACTCGGGTGAAAACTGCGTTTATGTAGAAGTGCATGAGTATCAGTCTCCTTGAAGTAAACCCTAAAATCTAACTTCCCAGTGGGAAGGAACCTTGGCCCCTTATATGACACAACATCCAAAAAATTCACTTCGGTTTCGTGAACTGTGAATTTAATGGTGATCGACTCTTGGTGTGTGTTCAGGTGGTCAGTGAAAATTGTGAAATCCTCGAGAGAGTGAGTCCAGACACCCCAGATGTCGTCGAGAAACCTATAGTATGCGAAGGGTTTTTTAACGGCCGAGAGTAATGCCGACTCCTCCCAATCGGCCATAAAGATGTTTGCGTAGGAGGGCGCAAACTTTTTGCCCATGGCCGTTCCCTTTACTTGCAGATAAAATTTGGAGTCAAATTCAAAATCATTTTTTGTTAAATTAATCTCTAATAGTTTCAAAATATACTCGTCTGGTCTTCTTGAGTCTGGATACTTTTCCATGAATTTTTTGACTGCTTCCAAGCCCACTTTGGTCTCAATGTTAGTATACAAGCTATCAACGTCAATTGTGAAGAGAAGGGCATTGGAAGGAATTTGGAGTCTACCAATTTTCTCGATAAAATCATAAGTATCTTTTAGATAGCTGGGGTGTCTCGTGGAAAGAGGGTTTAAAAAGTGCTCGATGTACTCTGCTGTATAGTAGGTTTCACTATTACAATCTGACACGATTGGTCTTCCTGGAGGAATCTGAAACGGTAAGCTCCAACTTTTCGGTTCTTTGTGTATCTTGGGTAACAAATAAAACCTTCTTGGTCTTGGTGAATGATCTCCTTCCAAGTACTTTTTCTGAGCACCATTAATGATTCTTTTTGAGCACATTTCTTCTAAAATTTCCTGGACTTCACTAGCTGTTTGAGGAAAAATCGGTTCCTCTAAAGGTCTATAATGTTCACTGACTGCGAGCTGTCTCTCTCCTTCCCAAATGTACTGGTCTCTATCAAGGATAACTGCTGCATTACCCTTATCCGCAGGCTTGATGACAATCTCTCTATTTTTTCGTAACTCTTTTAAGGCTTTTAATTCACCTGCTGTCAGGTTTTCTTTCTCTTTAATTCCCCAGTGCAAATGTTTGTATGCATAACTATCTGCTCCGATTAATTTGGAGATCTCTTTAGGCAGACTGGATAGAGCCGGTGTCCAGTCTGAGGAATGAGTAAATGGAAGTTTTTTCTTTGAATTTTTCTTCCCTTCAAAAAAAGTTTCTAGTTTAACTCTGCGATGGTACGCTTGTAAATCTGCTAATAATTCAATTTTTTGAGTTTTGCTCTGCGGAGTAGGTATGAATGAGAGACCTTTAAGCAGCACTGAGGTTTGGTCTACATTGAGGACGAGTGAGCGCGAAAGGTTAACTATGAGCTTGTGAGAGCCTTCTATTTGGTTATTGTTGGCAGGCAGTTTAACGCCTTCATCCAGTGTTCTAAAACTGCTCTCGCTGTCACTGGTCTCCAATGGATCCCATCCTCACCGACGTGAAAATGCTCTGTGGGCAGCGCCGGGATAAAGCTCAAGTGGTGCATGATATGTGTATTAATGTGTTCTAACATGCCCTGTTCCCCAAGTGGAAGTATTCTCGAGAAGTTAATTATGGGGAAGAGAACCTCGGTCTCAGGCAGTCTCTTTTTTGCTACTCTGAACACTTTTTGAAGCTCTGTGATGGCTGTCATTCGGTATCTCTGCTGTCTGTTGTTCAAGCCAAAGGCTAACACTAGTTTCTCAGGAATTGTCTCAATAATGGCCTTTTCGATCAAGTTCCCAGCGTGCTGGAATTTGGCCCCTGGGTAGCTCTCTATTTGTAAATCCTCACAATTAGAAGCTGGAAACCTTGAGACATTCGAGTCCCCTATGATGACATATCTTCGGTTCAAAGTGAGATTCCAATCACACATTTTCTTTTTTGTGGTCATATGTTTGTGGGGAAGACCCAGGGAAGCTCGTGCTCGTGAAGGAGTAATCTCTCCCGTCGCTTTTGTGAGCGGCGGGGGTGGTGAGTTTGTGGTCACCGAAAAGGGCACGAGTCTGGGTCTCTCAAAGACAGGAGATAATGGCTCTACTATGACAGCTACATGTTCATCCTTCCCTCTAACTTTCATTGGTGTTTCAGCTAACAGATCTTTTTCGTTTAAAAATTCAGACAACGGAGAGGGTGTTCTAGGATGTGGTTCAGAGTGGTCAGAAAAGAGAAGCTCACTGCTCTGAGGTGAGGCTGCTGTTTGATAAGGGCACGGATATGAGTCTTCGCTCACTGGGGCCATCAGGTCCCCTTGAGACCCCTCTGCTCGCCGTGGAAGGTCCGGCTCTACTCTTTGTTCCACGACAGCAGAGGGTTGGGTCTCAATGGGTCTGACTGGTGAAGGGGTGCAGTGCAACACTTTTTCCGTCCTTTTGTGGGGACGTTGTTGGAGAGGAGTGAGCTCTGTAGCCTGTATGGGCTGAAGAGTCTTCTGGAGACCAATTGGAGGGACCTCCTCCTCGAAAGACCAATCTCCTCTTTTTGGAGAAGAAGTGGTCGTGGTCTCATGGCCTCTAAAAAGGTGTGGTGAGGTTTGCACCTCCATGTGTTGCTGCAAGGTACTACCAGGCCCAGTGGGGAGAGCCGACGCACTAGCCACTAATAGTGGTGGTGAAGGAGCGCGTGCCATTGGGGCGGTAACAGTAGTGGTCTGGGTACGGGATGTATGTCCCCCCTGAATCACTGCCTCCGCATATGTTGACGCGCGTGCAGTCGCCACAGGTGGTGTAGTGGAAGTGCTTGGCATTTCAGCTCTAATCAAAGTCTCCGCCTGTTCGATAGACTCATTACTAACGCGGGACTGATAATTTTTACCTGCCCAGCCAGCCGCCGTTTCAAACGCTTTTGGCCAATCTGTGTGGTTATCAAATTTACGAATTCTCTTCAAAATGTCCTCAATAAGTGACTCATAGTGTTCCTCTAGAATCTGCTGTGCATTGAACGCCCAATTCCTAGCGTTGCCCTCTAGCATGAGGCTAACTGTCTGTGTCGGAAATGCTGGCTTGATCGTTCCAATGAGCAGCTGGGAAAGTCTGCGAAAGGTGATGGGCTGATTGTCGTTCACCTTCGTTGTCACATTATTGAAATGATGCGTTACTTTTATCAGATCAAAAAATGCTTTGATAGTTTGTTTGAGGGCTGGCTGTGCAGGTATGTAATCAGTTCTTTCTCTGTGTGTGTACTGATTTTTCTGTGTAAATTCACGTGTGTTGAGCCTTTCCCCAAACCTACTCTTTTCCTGGGGAAAGTAGCGTGGAATGCTATCCCTTCTTGCTCTTTTCACTTGTGGCTCTCTATCTATTGAAATATCAATATCTCTAAATCTGCCCCCATGATTGACGAAAGAGACTTTTTTATTTCCTTTTTGGGAAATAGAATGTGAGGGTACATTGTACCAAGAGTTCCTTCTCTGGAAATTCGGTAGAGAGAATGATCTGGAGTCAGTAAAGCGTCTCTGTTGCTGATGGGGAACCCAATCCCCACCAGTAACATCTTCAAAAAATTCACGCTCTGCGTGTTCATTAATATATGGATCATTCCAGGGAACTCTATTTGTGTTTGTGTTTTTCTTCCCTCGTCTCTTTCTATTTTTATTCTTTCTAAAATTTCCTGTCTGTGTGGGAGGTCTGTATGGACCTACAACCACAGTGGGGCGCTCTGATCTGCCGGGAGTTCTTTTTGGATCTCTGACCGGTCTAAATGGATCATGGGAAACCGTTCTAGGTCTCTGAGAGGGCCCAGGCCTGGACCCTCTGAAATTCTGTGATGGCCCACGCAGGTTATGGCCAGAGCCCTGGCCAGACCTGTGTGCGGATCTACCTCTTTCTCTAAATCTTTCTCCTTTATTAAAACTGAAATTTTCTTCTTCTGCATCAAAGTGTGCATTGGGATTGAGAGGTAAATAATTGTTTCTTCGTGAAACTGGAGAAACACTAGATAACCTGAGTCTTAAACGTGGAGTGCTACGTTGTCTCACACGGCCTCTAAAGTTATTCATAGTGGAATGAGTTTAAAATAAAATAAAATCAAAATAATAATCAAAATAATAGTTGGAGAAAAAACACAGCTGTAAAAACAGTGCAAGCTTTGTGCAACGTTTCGGTATGTTTAATACCTTCCTCAGGCAAGCTTGCAACAAACAACAAAAAACAAATAAAACAATACACTATATAGATATATATAATAATATACTATGTTGTATGATTAACTATAAATATCTATATATGTATATATGTAGCTATAATCAATGTGCAATATGGGTTTTTGAGTTTGAAATCGCAGAGCAGTTTTTCCGTGTCGATCGTTCTCAAGAGAGAGGAGAGTGAAATGGTGGGGGCGCGCGTGCGCGTTCCCCTTTTATAGGCTGTTTTTGAAAAAAAGCCCAACTCGAAAATAGTGCTAAATAAGCTTATTTTACCCCAATTTATGGATCTAAGACGGCGAATTGTTGGTAAATAAGGTCCTTGTTGCCTTTGAAAAAGAGTTTTAGTGATAACTATTATAGTTTTTGAGTAAAAAATTAATTTCGTGAAACTCGGTCTCTCTCTCCTCCTGCACATGGTGAAGCTACATTGAGACAATGTAATGCACGACGAAAAACAGTGATATAAAATCGAAACAGAGTAACAATAAGACAAAACTCACATGTATGTGAAGCTAAGACCACTGTGAACAATATTACTGTGATAGAAGTTGCATTTTTCTTTTGTAAGAGTGTTAAATAATTTTATTTATGCAAACCTCGTGGCGACGATCAGGGACGATCAGGGACGCCATCGGATGACGTCATGAGCACATGTTTCTCTATTGAAACACCTCATGAAGGAAAACATTGTTTTAAAAATATAATCCTTGATGTAATAAGAAAAACAATGGCATATATATGTAGTTTAGACCTTAAGGAAGAGATGTGTGACCATAGATTATAATATAAATGTTCAGAAAGTGGTATAAAAAATTATTGAAACTCTGACTCGTGCTCTATTGTCTCAATATATCCAAATGTAATCTATAAGCATCCTTCAAGGTAATGCTTATTTATATGATAATAATACTTCCAAAGATAGTGAATATGCTGATGATTATGGCATTCTCATGATTTTGATGAAAAAGTGAGTTTTGATGTATAAATGATTTTTGAAAGTATGTGTGTGTGGGAGAGAAAATGGCCAACTGGATGAATCTGTATTGTTTTCATTACAATCCATGTTTATAAACCCTGAATGAGTATATTTAATAATAGATGGATCATCAATTAAATCTGTACAAAGAGGAAAATGTTTATAATAGTGAATTTGTATTCCTTGAGTTAATGGTTCTAATATAACTATATCTACATGTATATATGTATGTATATACCCCATAAATGTAACAGATTATATACGATGATCCATCAAGATAAACAATATAACAGTAAATATGTTCATGTTATATATATGTGTTTTATTTAACCTCTATTTATATTGTTATATATGATTTTAGTTGAATCCCTATGAGCTTTTTTTGATTTTTGTTTGCACCATTCTGTTGAATTTATGTACTTACTCCACAAAATGATTTTCATTTTTGTTATTGGAGTCATTCATAAAATTTTCCAACACACACATATATGTACATTTATACATAAAAGATACATCATACATTACCTAATACATCCACAAAATTTGTTTGTGAGTATCTATGTAATGTTCTGATGATAGATATTTATTTCCTCTCTGCCAATATATGCAAGATTTATACTTTTTTCATGCCAGATTTTTATTATATTAATCATGTTTACAATATTTAGACCTCCATCAATCATGTTGTAGATTGTATATCAATCAATCATGTTTGTTAATTTTTATATATCTATTAGTCCTGTTTATAGCTCATGTTCCATATGTATGTATCTATTGTATCTATATTAGTTTATTTACTATGGAAATCATGTATCATGTTTGTGACTTATGTTTCTTATGTATGTACCTCTTGTATCTATATTTATATATTTTTTATTATGAAAATCATGTATCTTGCAAAATAGGCTATGCTCTTATATAGAGTGAGACTGGTTTGTATTTAATATATCAATTTTTTGAGGTGTATTAATGCAAAGGTGAGTGAGTAACATGCGCACAACAGGTCAAGGTCAACACAGCGTCCACCCAGAGCCCAGAGACGGAGGCACGGGCTGGTAAGGGGAAATAAAATCCAGAGCCTGGACCTAGGGTCCAGACACGGCTATGCACTGTCCTTCCGGCCGCTGGCCACTCCAGGCAGAAAACTACGCCAACACAAAACCTGAGTGCACATGCTCTCTCCAACACCCTCAGAGTCTAAAACCCAAGGCTCCACTTACTAACCTGAACTCTTTAATAAATGTAAAAACTCATACCACTGAAAAACAGACATATAGCTTTTCAATAATACACCAGAGAGGGCTGTAGGGCCCAGGGCCCCAGGAAAACAGGGCTGTGTGGCCCTGATATAACACATCCTAGGGCTAAATGAGTTTGGGCTATTTTGCCCAGGGTAGAGTATCTTAGGGGTGTGAGTGGTAGGTTTAGGCCCCAGGAGGGGGTCGTGTTCAGAGGGTTATTGTAAGGGAGGGCAGTGACGGGTAGGATTAGTGAAGATGTGAGTATGGACTTAGTAAATATGTTTGTTCTGATTTTGAGATAAAAAAGAGACGGGTAGCCATTAAGGCGAGAGGAAAATGAATGATCATGAGAATGAAGGTGCTTTATGTCTCATTGAGGCCTCTGGGGTAGCGAGCATCCAGGCGCTTGATCCAGGCCCCCTCATGCCACAATCTTTCTTTTAGGGACCATCCCGGATCGCTCTGAAGGCCCGTAATCCGCAGGGCCTCAAGGCCATGCATAATGAAGTGTCTAACTAAGTGTCTGCGTTTCTCTATCTTGTGCATGATGTTGTGTGCATGCTGATACGCTCTGACTCGCAGTTCATTCTTAGTTTGACCGACATATTGCTTCTGGCACTTGAGACAAAAGACTAAATATACACAATTGGTACATTGGTGAGAGAGAGGATGAGAGAGTTTAAAAATCTGGCCGTTAAATTGGTTCTTAATCCACTTAAGTGACACAAAATATTTACATTTGCCAATTCGGCCTTTTGGTGAAGGTGTGGGCAGTTTGCTTTGCACCAGAAGGTCAAGAATGTTTTCATTCCTTCTGTATGCCGCGATTGGCTTATGATGTTGTAAATAGTTTGTGGAAGTGAGGAACTTGAAAAAATTAGATTTAACGGCCCGATTGAGTCGTTGGCTCGCACCTGAAAAATGTGACACCAGAGGAATAATTTTGTGTCTGGAAATCATGTCCAGGGTAGGCAAAGGCTTGGGTTTATCGAACGTTTTCAGAACTTTTCTGAGAAACATACGGGAATAACCTCGTTCCCTAAGTGCTGTGAAGAGAGTTTTCGTGGCAGCAAAAAAGGAAGACTGTTCAGAGCAGATTCTTTTAAAACGAAGCAACTGTGACTTTACAATACCCCGGAAAGTGTGACTCGGGTGAAAACTGCGTTTATGTAGAAGTGCATGAGTATCAGTCTCCTTGAAGTAAACCCTAAAATCTAACTTCCCAGTGGGAAGGAACCTTGGCCCCTTATATGACACAACATCCAAAAAATTCACTTCGGTTTCGTGAACTGTGAATTTAATGGTGATCGACTCTTGGTGTGTGTTCAGGTGGTCAGTGAAAATTGTGAAATCCTCGAGAGAGTGAGTCCAGACACCCCAGATGTCGTCGAGAAACCTATAGTATGCGAAGGGTTTTTTAACGGCCGAGAGTAATGCCGACTCCTCCCAATCGGCCATAAAGATGTTTGCGTAGGAGGGCGCAAACTTTTTGCCCATGGCCGTTCCCTTTACTTGCAGATAAAATTTGGAGTCAAATTCAAAATCATTTTTTGTTAAATTAATCTCTAATAGTTTCAAAATATACTCGTCTGGTCTTCTTGAGTCTGGATACTTTTCCATGAATTTTTTGACTGCTTCCAAGCCCACTTTGGTCTCAATGTTAGTATACAAGCTATCAACGTCAATTGTGAAGAGAAGGGCATTGGAAGGAATTTGGAGTCTACCAATTTTCTCGATAAAATCATAAGTATCTTTTAGATAGCTGGGGTGTCTCGTGGAAAGAGGGTTTAAAAAGTGCTCGATGTACTCTGCTGTATAGTAGGTTTCACTATTACAATCTGACACGATTGGTCTTCCTGGAGGAATCTGAAACGGTAAGCTCCAACTTTTCGGTTCTTTGTGTATCTTGGGTAACAAATAAAACCTTCTTGGTCTTGGTGAATGATCTCCTTCCAAGTACTTTTTCTGAGCACCATTAATGATTCTTTTTGAGCACATTTCTTCTAAAATTTCCTGGACTTCACTAGCTGTTTGAGGAAAAATCGGTTCCTCTAAAGGTCTATAATGTTCACTGACTGCGAGCTGTCTCTCTCCTTCCCAAATGTACTGGTCTCTATCAAGGATAACTGCTGCATTACCCTTATCCGCAGGCTTGATGACAATCTCTCTATTTTTTCGTAACTCTTTTAAGGCTTTTAATTCACCTGCTGTCAGGTTTTCTTTCTCTTTAATTCCCCAGTGCAAATGTTTGTATGCATAACTATCTGCTCCGATTAATTTGGAGATCTCTTTAGGCAGACTGGATAGAGCCGGTGTCCAGTCTGAGGAATGAGTAAATGGAAGTTTTTTCTTTGAATTTTTCTTCCCTTCAAAAAAAGTTTCTAGTTTAACTCTGCGATGGTACGCTTGTAAATCTGCTAATAATTCAATTTTTTGAGTTTTGCTCTGCGGAGTAGGTATGAATGAGAGACCTTTAAGCAGCACTGAGGTTTGGTCTACATTGAGGACGAGTGAGCGCGAAAGGTTAACTATGAG
>JARWKJ010000021.1:37666508-37942633 GCA_029959095.1 Rhinichthys osculus | reverse complement strand
AAATTAAAAACAACAAAGTTGATAGCAGAAAAACGATTTATGAAGCATATATTATGCTGATGGTGCTTGGAGAGAGTGGGAGGGGCCACGCCCTCAGTATTACTACAAAGTACGGAGGGAAGGAGACATAACAGTCGTTCGAACTCGCCTGATGAGTGCCGTAGGATGGCCGAAACGCGTCGCGAGATAGTTCCTGAATGACACAGACTGTAAAAGGATAAAATGGCCGCCATCATTTGTGTGAGGTGATGTTGCTGAGCCACAAATATTTTTTCTCTCAGCCCAAACAGGCTCTGAGTTTGTCTGTTTAATGTTTTAATGTTTTGATCTCGTGGTATGCCCTTTCCACATCTTATCTGACACCTACCCTTCGTTTCTGCTGTTATTCAACCCAGATTGGAGTAACCCGTGGCAATTTAGCCCTTTTTATAATTTTATACATCTCTCTAAGCAGTATTTGGGTTCATTTTGGTGTTTATTTTGAAGCGGCCAGTTGCACGAAGGACAGTGCCCAACCAGATTCAGACCTCAGGTCTGGATTTTGGATCGATTTCCCCTAATCCAGCCCGTGCCTCGTACTCTGGACTTCATTTTGGGCATTGGGATGTTCCTGGAGTGTTTGTGAGTGTATGTATAGAGCTATAAAAATGAGAAATAAATTTTAAAATTAAAAACAACAAAGTTGATAGCAGAAAAACGATTTATGAAGCATATATTATGCTGATGGTGCTTGGAGAGAGTGGGAGGGGCCACGCCCTCAGTATTACTACAAAGTACGGAGGGAAGGAGACATAACAGTCGTTCGAACTCGCCTGATGAGTGCCGTAGGATGGCCGAAACGCGTCGCGAGATAGTTCCTGAATGACACAGACTGTAAAAGGATAAAATGGCCGCCATCATTTGTGTGAGGTGATGTTGCTGAGCCACAAATATTTTTTCTCTCAGCCCAAACAGGCTCTGAGTTTGTCTGTTTAATGTTTTAATGTTTTGATCTCGTGGTATGCCCTTTCCACATCTTATCTGACACCTACCCTTCGTTTCTGCTGTTATTCAACCCAGATTGGAGTAACCCGTGGCAATTTAGCCCTTTTTATAATTTTATACATCTCTCTAAGCAGTATTTGGGTTCATTTTGGTGTTTATTTTGAAGCGGCCAGTTGCACGAAGGACAGTGCCCAACCAGATTCAGACCTCAGGTCTGGATTTTGGATCGATTTCCCCTAATCCAGCCCGTGCCTCGTACTCTGGACTTCATTTTGGGCATTGGGATGTTCCTGGAGTGTTTGTGAGTGTATGTATAGAGCTATAAAAATGAGAAATAAATTTTAAAATTAAAAACAACAAAGTTGATAGCAGAAAAACGATTTATGAAGCATATATTATGCTGATGGTGCTTGGAGAGAGTGGGAGGGGCCACGCCCTCAGTATTACTACAAAGTACGGAGGGAAGGAGACATAACAGTCGTTCGAACTCGCCTGATGAGTGCCGTAGGATGGCCGAAACGCGTCGCGAGATAGTTCCTGAATGACACAGACTGTAAAAGGATAAAATGGCCGCCATCATTTGTGTGAGGTGATGTTGCTGAGCCACAAATATTTTTTCTCTCAGCCCAAACAGGCTCTGAGTTTGTCTGTTTAATGTTTTAATGTTTTGATCTCGTGGTATGCCCTTTCCACATCTTATCTGACACCTACCCTTCGTTTCTGCTGTTATTCAACCCAGATTGGAGTAACCCGTGGCAATTTAGCCCTTTTTATAATTTTATACATCTCTCTAAGCAGTATTTGGGTTCATTTTGGTGTTTATTTTGAAGCGGCCAGTTGCACGAAGGACAGTGCCCAACCAGATTCAGACCTCAGGTCTGGATTTTGGATCGATTTCCCCTAATCCAGCCCGTGCCTCGTACTCTGGACTTCATTTTGGGCATTGGGATGTTCCTGGAGTGTTTGTGAGTGTATGTATAGAGCTATAAAAATGAGAAATAAATTTTAAAATTAAAAACAACAAAGTTGATAGCAGAAAAACGATTTATGAAGCATATATTATGCTGATGGTGCTTGGAGAGAGTGGGAGGGGCCACGCCCTCAGTATTACTACAAAGTACGGAGGGAAGGAGACATAACAGTCGTTCGAACTCGCCTGATGAGTGCCGTAGGATGGCCGAAACGCGTCGCGAGATAGTTCCTGAATGACACAGACTGTAAAAGGATAAAATGGCCGCCATCATTTGTGTGAGGTGATGTTGCTGAGCCACAAATATTTTTTCTCTCAGCCCAAACAGGCTCTGAGTTTGTCTGTTTAATGTTTTAATGTTTTGATCTCGTGGTATGCCCTTTCCACATCTTATCTGACACCTACCCTTCGTTTCTGCTGTTATTCAACCCAGATTGGAGTAACCCGTGGCAATTTAGCCCTTTTTATAATTTTATACATCTCTCTAAGCAGTATTTGGGTTCATTTTGGTGTTTATTTTGAAGCGGCCAGTTGCACGAAGGACAGTGCCCAACCAGATTCAGACCTCAGGTCTGGATTTTGGATCGATTTCCCCTAATCCAGCCCGTGCCTCGTACTCTGGACTTCATTTTGGGCATTGGGATGTTCCTGGAGTGTTTGTGAGTGTATGTATAGAGCTATAAAAATGAGAAATAAATTTTAAAATTAAAAACAACAAAGTTGATAGCAGAAAAACGATTTATGAAGCATATATTATGCTGATGGTGCTTGGAGAGAGTGGGAGGGGCCACGCCCTCAGTATTACTACAAAGTACGGAGGGAAGGAGACATAACAGTCGTTCGAACTCGCCTGATGAGTGCCGTAGGATGGCCGAAACGCGTCGCGAGATAGTTCCTGAATGACACAGACTGTAAAAGGATAAAATGGCCGCCATCATTTGTGTGAGGTGATGTTGCTGAGCCACAAATATTTTTTCTCTCAGCCCAAACAGGCTCTGAGTTTGTCTGTTTAATGTTTTAATGTTTTGATCTCGTGGTATGCCCTTTCCACATCTTATCTGACACCTACCCTTCGTTTCTGCTGTTATTCAACCCAGATTGGAGTAACCCGTGGCAATTTAGCCCTTTTTATAATTTTATACATCTCTCTAAGCAGTATTTGGGTTCATTTTGGTGTTTATTTTGAAGCGGCCAGTTGCACGAAGGACAGTGCCCAACCAGATTCAGACCTCAGGTCTGGATTTTGGATCGATTTCCCCTAATCCAGCCCGTGCCTCGTACTCTGGACTTCATTTTGGGCATTGGGATGTTCCTGGAGTGTTTGTGAGTGTATGTATAGAGCTATAAAAATGAGAAATAAATTTTAAAATTAAAAACAACAAAGTTGATAGCAGAAAAACGATTTATGAAGCATATATTATGCTGATGGTGCTTGGAGAGAGTGGGAGGGGCCACGCCCTCAGTATTACTACAAAGTACGGAGGGAAGGAGACATAACAGTCGTTCGAACTCGCCTGATGAGTGCCGTAGGATGGCCGAAACGCGTCGCGAGATAGTTCCTGAATGACACAGACTGTAAAAGGATAAAATGGCCGCCATCATTTGTGTGAGGTGATGTTGCTGAGCCACAAATATTTTTTCTCTCAGCCCAAACAGGCTCTGAGTTTGTCTGTTTAATGTTTTAATGTTTTGATCTCGTGGTATGCCCTTTCCACATCTTATCTGACACCTACCCTTCGTTTCTGCTGTTATTCAACCCAGATTGGAGTAACCCGTGGCAATTTAGCCCTTTTTATAATTTTATACATCTCTCTAAGCAGTATTTGGGTTCATTTTGGTGTTTATTTTGAAGCGGCCAGTTGCACGAAGGACAGTGCCCAACCAGATTCAGACCTCAGGTCTGGATTTTGGATCGATTTCCCCTAATCCAGCCCGTGCCTCGTACTCTGGACTTCATTTTGGGCATTGGGATGTTCCTGGAGTGTTTGTGAGTGTATGTATAGAGCTATAAAAATGAGAAATAAATTTTAAAATTAAAAACAACAAAGTTGATAGCAGAAAAACGATTTATGAAGCATATATTATGCTGATGGTGCTTGGAGAGAGTGGGAGGGGCCACGCCCTCAGTATTACTACAAAGTACGGAGGGAAGGAGACATAACAGTCGTTCGAACTCGCCTGATGAGTGCCGTAGGATGGCCGAAACGCGTCGCGAGATAGTTCCTGAATGACACAGACTGTAAAAGGATAAAATGGCCGCCATCATTTGTGTGAGGTGATGTTGCTGAGCCACAAATATTTTTTCTCTCAGCCCAAACAGGCTCTGAGTTTGTCTGTTTAATGTTTTAATGTTTTGATCTCGTGGTATGCCCTTTCCACATCTTATCTGACACCTACCCTTCGTTTCTGCTGTTATTCAACCCAGATTGGAGTAACCCGTGGCAATTTAGCCCTTTTTATAATTTTATACATCTCTCTAAGCAGTATTTGGGTTCATTTTGGTGTTTATTTTGAAGCGGCCAGTTGCACGAAGGACAGTGCCCAACCAGATTCAGACCTCAGGTCTGGATTTTGGATCGATTTCCCCTAATCCAGCCCGTGCCTCGTACTCTGGACTTCATTTTGGGCATTGGGATGTTCCTGGAGTGTTTGTGAGTGTATGTATAGAGCTATAAAAATGAGAAATAAATTTTAAAATTAAAAACAACAAAGTTGATAGCAGAAAAACGATTTATGAAGCATATATTATGCTGATGGTGCTTGGAGAGAGTGGGAGGGGCCACGCCCTCAGTATTACTACAAAGTACGGAGGGAAGGAGACATAACAGTCGTTCGAACTCGCCTGATGAGTGCCGTAGGATGGCCGAAACGCGTCGCGAGATAGTTCCTGAATGACACAGACTGTAAAAGGATAAAATGGCCGCCATCATTTGTGTGAGGTGATGTTGCTGAGCCACAAATATTTTTTCTCTCAGCCCAAACAGGCTCTGAGTTTGTCTGTTTAATGTTTTAATGTTTTGATCTCGTGGTATGCCCTTTCCACATCTTATCTGACACCTACCCTTCGTTTCTGCTGTTATTCAACCCAGATTGGAGTAACCCGTGGCAATTTAGCCCTTTTTATAATTTTATACATCTCTCTAAGCAGTATTTGGGTTCATTTTGGTGTTTATTTTGAAGCGGCCAGTTGCACGAAGGACAGTGCCCAACCAGATTCAGACCTCAGGTCTGGATTTTGGATCGATTTCCCCTAATCCAGCCCGTGCCTCGTACTCTGGACTTCATTTTGGGCATTGGGATGTTCCTGGAGTGTTTGTGAGTGTATGTATAGAGCTATAAAAATGAGAAATAAATTTTAAAATTAAAAACAACAAAGTTGATAGCAGAAAAACGATTTATGAAGCATATATTATGCTGATGGTGCTTGGAGAGAGTGGGAGGGGCCACGCCCTCAGTATTACTACAAAGTACGGAGGGAAGGAGACATAACAGTCGTTCGAACTCGCCTGATGAGTGCCGTAGGATGGCCGAAACGCGTCGCGAGATAGTTCCTGAATGACACAGACTGTAAAAGGATAAAATGGCCGCCATCATTTGTGTGAGGTGATGTTGCTGAGCCACAAATATTTTTTCTCTCAGCCCAAACAGGCTCTGAGTTTGTCTGTTTAATGTTTTAATGTTTTGATCTCGTGGTATGCCCTTTCCACATCTTATCTGACACCTACCCTTCGTTTCTGCTGTTATTCAACCCAGATTGGAGTAACCCGTGGCAATTTAGCCCTTTTTATAATTTTATACATCTCTCTAAGCAGTATTTGGGTTCATTTTGGTGTTTATTTTGAAGCGGCCAGTTGCACGAAGGACAGTGCCCAACCAGATTCAGACCTCAGGTCTGGATTTTGGATCGATTTCCCCTAATCCAGCCCGTGCCTCGTACTCTGGACTTCATTTTGGGCATTGGGATGTTCCTGGAGTGTTTGTGAGTGTATGTATAGAGCTATAAAAATGAGAAATAAATTTTAAAATTAAAAACAACAAAGTTGATAGCAGAAAAACGATTTATGAAGCATATATTATGCTGATGGTGCTTGGAGAGAGTGGGAGGGGCCACGCCCTCAGTATTACTACAAAGTACGGAGGGAAGGAGACATAACAGTCGTTCGAACTCGCCTGATGAGTGCCGTAGGATGGCCGAAACGCGTCGCGAGATAGTTCCTGAATGACACAGACTGTAAAAGGATAAAATGGCCGCCATCATTTGTGTGAGGTGATGTTGCTGAGCCACAAATATTTTTTCTCTCAGCCCAAACAGGCTCTGAGTTTGTCTGTTTAATGTTTTAATGTTTTGATCTCGTGGTATGCCCTTTCCACATCTTATCTGACACCTACCCTTCGTTTCTGCTGTTATTCAACCCAGATTGGAGTAACCCGTGGCAATTTAGCCCTTTTTATAATTTTATACATCTCTCTAAGCAGTATTTGGGTTCATTTTGGTGTTTATTTTGAAGCGGCCAGTTGCACGAAGGACAGTGCCCAACCAGATTCAGACCTCAGGTCTGGATTTTGGATCGATTTCCCCTAATCCAGCCCGTGCCTCGTACTCTGGACTTCATTTTGGGCATTGGGATGTTCCTGGAGTGTTTGTGAGTGTATGTATAGAGCTATAAAAATGAGAAATAAATTTTAAAATTAAAAACAACAAAGTTGATAGCAGAAAAACGATTTATGAAGCATATATTATGCTGATGGTGCTTGGAGAGAGTGGGAGGGGCCACGCCCTCAGTATTACTACAAAGTACGGAGGGAAGGAGACATAACAGTCGTTCGAACTCGCCTGATGAGTGCCGTAGGATGGCCGAAACGCGTCGCGAGATAGTTCCTGAATGACACAGACTGTAAAAGGATAAAATGGCCGCCATCATTTGTGTGAGGTGATGTTGCTGAGCCACAAATATTTTTTCTCTCAGCCCAAACAGGCTCTGAGTTTGTCTGTTTAATGTTTTAATGTTTTGATCTCGTGGTATGCCCTTTCCACATCTTATCTGACACCTACCCTTCGTTTCTGCTGTTATTCAACCCAGATTGGAGTAACCCGTGGCAATTTAGCCCTTTTTATAATTTTATACATCTCTCTAAGCAGTATTTGGGTTCATTTTGGTGTTTATTTTGAAGCGGCCAGTTGCACGAAGGACAGTGCCCAACCAGATTCAGACCTCAGGTCTGGATTTTGGATCGATTTCCCCTAATCCAGCCCGTGCCTCGTACTCTGGACTTCATTTTGGGCATTGGGATGTTCCTGGAGTGTTTGTGAGTGTATGTATAGAGCTATAAAAATGAGAAATAAATTTTAAAATTAAAAACAACAAAGTTGATAGCAGAAAAACGATTTATGAAGCATATATTATGCTGATGGTGCTTGGAGAGAGTGGGAGGGGCCACGCCCTCAGTATTACTACAAAGTACGGAGGGAAGGAGACATAACAGTCGTTCGAACTCGCCTGATGAGTGCCGTAGGATGGCCGAAACGCGTCGCGAGATAGTTCCTGAATGACACAGACTGTAAAAGGATAAAATGGCCGCCATCATTTGTGTGAGGTGATGTTGCTGAGCCACAAATATTTTTTCTCTCAGCCCAAACAGGCTCTGAGTTTGTCTGTTTAATGTTTTAATGTTTTGATCTCGTGGTATGCCCTTTCCACATCTTATCTGACACCTACCCTTCGTTTCTGCTGTTATTCAACCCAGATTGGAGTAACCCGTGGCAATTTAGCCCTTTTTATAATTTTATACATCTCTCTAAGCAGTATTTGGGTTCATTTTGGTGTTTATTTTGAAGCGGCCAGTTGCACGAAGGACAGTGCCCAACCAGATTCAGACCTCAGGTCTGGATTTTGGATCGATTTCCCCTAATCCAGCCCGTGCCTCGTACTCTGGACTTCATTTTGGGCATTGGGATGTTCCTGGAGTGTTTGTGAGTGTATGTATAGAGCTATAAAAATGAGAAATAAATTTTAAAATTAAAAACAACAAAGTTGATAGCAGAAAAACGATTTATGAAGCATATATTATGCTGATGGTGCTTGGAGAGAGTGGGAGGGGCCACGCCCTCAGTATTACTACAAAGTACGGAGGGAAGGAGACATAACAGTCGTTCGAACTCGCCTGATGAGTGCCGTAGGATGGCCGAAACGCGTCGCGAGATAGTTCCTGAATGACACAGACTGTAAAAGGATAAAATGGCCGCCATCATTTGTGTGAGGTGATGTTGCTGAGCCACAAATATTTTTTCTCTCAGCCCAAACAGGCTCTGAGTTTGTCTGTTTAATGTTTTAATGTTTTGATCTCGTGGTATGCCCTTTCCACATCTTATCTGACACCTACCCTTCGTTTCTGCTGTTATTCAACCCAGATTGGAGTAACCCGTGGCAATTTAGCCCTTTTTATAATTTTATACATCTCTCTAAGCAGTATTTGGGTTCATTTTGGTGTTTATTTTGAAGCGGCCAGTTGCACGAAGGACAGTGCCCAACCAGATTCAGACCTCAGGTCTGGATTTTGGATCGATTTCCCCTAATCCAGCCCGTGCCTCGTACTCTGGACTTCATTTTGGGCATTGGGATGTTCCTGGAGTGTTTGTGAGTGTATGTATAGAGCTATAAAAATGAGAAATAAATTTTAAAATTAAAAACAACAAAGTTGATAGCAGAAAAACGATTTATGAAGCATATATTATGCTGATGGTGCTTGGAGAGAGTGGGAGGGGCCACGCCCTCAGTATTACTACAAAGTACGGAGGGAAGGAGACATAACAGTCGTTCGAACTCGCCTGATGAGTGCCGTAGGATGGCCGAAACGCGTCGCGAGATAGTTCCTGAATGACACAGACTGTAAAAGGATAAAATGGCCGCCATCATTTGTGTGAGGTGATGTTGCTGAGCCACAAATATTTTTTCTCTCAGCCCAAACAGGCTCTGAGTTTGTCTGTTTAATGTTTTAATGTTTTGATCTCGTGGTATGCCCTTTCCACATCTTATCTGACACCTACCCTTCGTTTCTGCTGTTATTCAACCCAGATTGGAGTAACCCGTGGCAATTTAGCCCTTTTTATAATTTTATACATCTCTCTAAGCAGTATTTGGGTTCATTTTGGTGTTTATTTTGAAGCGGCCAGTTGCACGAAGGACAGTGCCCAACCAGATTCAGACCTCAGGTCTGGATTTTGGATCGATTTCCCCTAATCCAGCCCGTGCCTCGTACTCTGGACTTCATTTTGGGCATTGGGATGTTCCTGGAGTGTTTGTGAGTGTATGTATAGAGCTATAAAAATGAGAAATAAATTTTAAAATTAAAAACAACAAAGTTGATAGCAGAAAAACGATTTATGAAGCATATATTATGCTGATGGTGCTTGGAGAGAGTGGGAGGGGCCACGCCCTCAGTATTACTACAAAGTACGGAGGGAAGGAGACATAACAGTCGTTCGAACTCGCCTGATGAGTGCCGTAGGATGGCCGAAACGCGTCGCGAGATAGTTCCTGAATGACACAGACTGTAAAAGGATAAAATGGCCGCCATCATTTGTGTGAGGTGATGTTGCTGAGCCACAAATATTTTTTCTCTCAGCCCAAACAGGCTCTGAGTTTGTCTGTTTAATGTTTTAATGTTTTGATCTCGTGGTATGCCCTTTCCACATCTTATCTGACACCTACCCTTCGTTTCTGCTGTTATTCAACCCAGATTGGAGTAACCCGTGGCAATTTAGCCCTTTTTATAATTTTATACATCTCTCTAAGCAGTATTTGGGTTCATTTTGGTGTTTATTTTGAAGCGGCCAGTTGCACGAAGGACAGTGCCCAACCAGATTCAGACCTCAGGTCTGGATTTTGGATCGATTTCCCCTAATCCAGCCCGTGCCTCGTACTCTGGACTTCATTTTGGGCATTGGGATGTTCCTGGAGTGTTTGTGAGTGTATGTATAGAGCTATAAAAATGAGAAATAAATTTTAAAATTAAAAACAACAAAGTTGATAGCAGAAAAACGATTTATGAAGCATATATTATGCTGATGGTGCTTGGAGAGAGTGGGAGGGGCCACGCCCTCAGTATTACTACAAAGTACGGAGGGAAGGAGACATAACAGTCGTTCGAACTCGCCTGATGAGTGCCGTAGGATGGCCGAAACGCGTCGCGAGATAGTTCCTGAATGACACAGACTGTAAAAGGATAAAATGGCCGCCATCATTTGTGTGAGGTGATGTTGCTGAGCCACAAATATTTTTTCTCTCAGCCCAAACAGGCTCTGAGTTTGTCTGTTTAATGTTTTAATGTTTTGATCTCGTGGTATGCCCTTTCCACATCTTATCTGACACCTACCCTTCGTTTCTGCTGTTATTCAACCCAGATTGGAGTAACCCGTGGCAATTTAGCCCTTTTTATAATTTTATACATCTCTCTAAGCAGTATTTGGGTTCATTTTGGTGTTTATTTTGAAGCGGCCAGTTGCACGAAGGACAGTGCCCAACCAGATTCAGACCTCAGGTCTGGATTTTGGATCGATTTCCCCTAATCCAGCCCGTGCCTCGTACTCTGGACTTCATTTTGGGCATTGGGATGTTCCTGGAGTGTTTGTGAGTGTATGTATAGAGCTATAAAAATGAGAAATAAATTTTAAAATTAAAAACAACAAAGTTGATAGCAGAAAAACGATTTATGAAGCATATATTATGCTGATGGTGCTTGGAGAGAGTGGGAGGGGCCACGCCCTCAGTATTACTACAAAGTACGGAGGGAAGGAGACATAACAGTCGTTCGAACTCGCCTGATGAGTGCCGTAGGATGGCCGAAACGCGTCGCGAGATAGTTCCTGAATGACACAGACTGTAAAAGGATAAAATGGCCGCCATCATTTGTGTGAGGTGATGTTGCTGAGCCACAAATATTTTTTCTCTCAGCCCAAACAGGCTCTGAGTTTGTCTGTTTAATGTTTTAATGTTTTGATCTCGTGGTATGCCCTTTCCACATCTTATCTGACACCTACCCTTCGTTTCTGCTGTTATTCAACCCAGATTGGAGTAACCCGTGGCAATTTAGCCCTTTTTATAATTTTATACATCTCTCTAAGCAGTATTTGGGTTCATTTTGGTGTTTATTTTGAAGCGGCCAGTTGCACGAAGGACAGTGCCCAACCAGATTCAGACCTCAGGTCTGGATTTTGGATCGATTTCCCCTAATCCAGCCCGTGCCTCGTACTCTGGACTTCATTTTGGGCATTGGGATGTTCCTGGAGTGTTTGTGAGTGTATGTATAGAGCTATAAAAATGAGAAATAAATTTTAAAATTAAAAACAACAAAGTTGATAGCAGAAAAACGATTTATGAAGCATATATTATGCTGATGGTGCTTGGAGAGAGTGGGAGGGGCCACGCCCTCAGTATTACTACAAAGTACGGAGGGAAGGAGACATAACAGTCGTTCGAACTCGCCTGATGAGTGCCGTAGGATGGCCGAAACGCGTCGCGAGATAGTTCCTGAATGACACAGACTGTAAAAGGATAAAATGGCCGCCATCATTTGTGTGAGGTGATGTTGCTGAGCCACAAATATTTTTTCTCTCAGCCCAAACAGGCTCTGAGTTTGTCTGTTTAATGTTTTAATGTTTTGATCTCGTGGTATGCCCTTTCCACATCTTATCTGACACCTACCCTTCGTTTCTGCTGTTATTCAACCCAGATTGGAGTAACCCGTGGCAATTTAGCCCTTTTTATAATTTTATACATCTCTCTAAGCAGTATTTGGGTTCATTTTGGTGTTTATTTTGAAGCGGCCAGTTGCACGAAGGACAGTGCCCAACCAGATTCAGACCTCAGGTCTGGATTTTGGATCGATTTCCCCTAATCCAGCCCGTGCCTCGTACTCTGGACTTCATTTTGGGCATTGGGATGTTCCTGGAGTGTTTGTGAGTGTATGTATAGAGCTATAAAAATGAGAAATAAATTTTAAAATTAAAAACAACAAAGTTGATAGCAGAAAAACGATTTATGAAGCATATATTATGCTGATGGTGCTTGGAGAGAGTGGGAGGGGCCACGCCCTCAGTATTACTACAAAGTACGGAGGGAAGGAGACATAACAGTCGTTCGAACTCGCCTGATGAGTGCCGTAGGATGGCCGAAACGCGTCGCGAGATAGTTCCTGAATGACACAGACTGTAAAAGGATAAAATGGCCGCCATCATTTGTGTGAGGTGATGTTGCTGAGCCACAAATATTTTTTCTCTCAGCCCAAACAGGCTCTGAGTTTGTCTGTTTAATGTTTTAATGTTTTGATCTCGTGGTATGCCCTTTCCACATCTTATCTGACACCTACCCTTCGTTTCTGCTGTTATTCAACCCAGATTGGAGTAACCCGTGGCAATTTAGCCCTTTTTATAATTTTATACATCTCTCTAAGCAGTATTTGGGTTCATTTTGGTGTTTATTTTGAAGCGGCCAGTTGCACGAAGGACAGTGCCCAACCAGATTCAGACCTCAGGTCTGGATTTTGGATCGATTTCCCCTAATCCAGCCCGTGCCTCGTACTCTGGACTTCATTTTGGGCATTGGGATGTTCCTGGAGTGTTTGTGAGTGTATGTATAGAGCTATAAAAATGAGAAATAAATTTTAAAATTAAAAACAACAAAGTTGATAGCAGAAAAACGATTTATGAAGCATATATTATGCTGATGGTGCTTGGAGAGAGTGGGAGGGGCCACGCCCTCAGTATTACTACAAAGTACGGAGGGAAGGAGACATAACAGTCGTTCGAACTCGCCTGATGAGTGCCGTAGGATGGCCGAAACGCGTCGCGAGATAGTTCCTGAATGACACAGACTGTAAAAGGATAAAATGGCCGCCATCATTTGTGTGAGGTGATGTTGCTGAGCCACAAATATTTTTTCTCTCAGCCCAAACAGGCTCTGAGTTTGTCTGTTTAATGTTTTAATGTTTTGATCTCGTGGTATGCCCTTTCCACATCTTATCTGACACCTACCCTTCGTTTCTGCTGTTATTCAACCCAGATTGGAGTAACCCGTGGCAATTTAGCCCTTTTTATAATTTTATACATCTCTCTAAGCAGTATTTGGGTTCATTTTGGTGTTTATTTTGAAGCGGCCAGTTGCACGAAGGACAGTGCCCAACCAGATTCAGACCTCAGGTCTGGATTTTGGATCGATTTCCCCTAATCCAGCCCGTGCCTCGTACTCTGGACTTCATTTTGGGCATTGGGATGTTCCTGGAGTGTTTGTGAGTGTATGTATAGAGCTATAAAAATGAGAAATAAATTTTAAAATTAAAAACAACAAAGTTGATAGCAGAAAAACGATTTATGAAGCATATATTATGCTGATGGTGCTTGGAGAGAGTGGGAGGGGCCACGCCCTCAGTATTACTACAAAGTACGGAGGGAAGGAGACATAACAGTCGTTCGAACTCGCCTGATGAGTGCCGTAGGATGGCCGAAACGCGTCGCGAGATAGTTCCTGAATGACACAGACTGTAAAAGGATAAAATGGCCGCCATCATTTGTGTGAGGTGATGTTGCTGAGCCACAAATATTTTTTCTCTCAGCCCAAACAGGCTCTGAGTTTGTCTGTTTAATGTTTTAATGTTTTGATCTCGTGGTATGCCCTTTCCACATCTTATCTGACACCTACCCTTCGTTTCTGCTGTTATTCAACCCAGATTGGAGTAACCCGTGGCAATTTAGCCCTTTTTATAATTTTATACATCTCTCTAAGCAGTATTTGGGTTCATTTTGGTGTTTATTTTGAAGCGGCCAGTTGCACGAAGGACAGTGCCCAACCAGATTCAGACCTCAGGTCTGGATTTTGGATCGATTTCCCCTAATCCAGCCCGTGCCTCGTACTCTGGACTTCATTTTGGGCATTGGGATGTTCCTGGAGTGTTTGTGAGTGTATGTATAGAGCTATAAAAATGAGAAATAAATTTTAAAATTAAAAACAACAAAGTTGATAGCAGAAAAACGATTTATGAAGCATATATTATGCTGATGGTGCTTGGAGAGAGTGGGAGGGGCCACGCCCTCAGTATTACTACAAAGTACGGAGGGAAGGAGACATAACAGTCGTTCGAACTCGCCTGATGAGTGCCGTAGGATGGCCGAAACGCGTCGCGAGATAGTTCCTGAATGACACAGACTGTAAAAGGATAAAATGGCCGCCATCATTTGTGTGAGGTGATGTTGCTGAGCCACAAATATTTTTTCTCTCAGCCCAAACAGGCTCTGAGTTTGTCTGTTTAATGTTTTAATGTTTTGATCTCGTGGTATGCCCTTTCCACATCTTATCTGACACCTACCCTTCGTTTCTGCTGTTATTCAACCCAGATTGGAGTAACCCGTGGCAATTTAGCCCTTTTTATAATTTTATACATCTCTCTAAGCAGTATTTGGGTTCATTTTGGTGTTTATTTTGAAGCGGCCAGTTGCACGAAGGACAGTGCCCAACCAGATTCAGACCTCAGGTCTGGATTTTGGATCGATTTCCCCTAATCCAGCCCGTGCCTCGTACTCTGGACTTCATTTTGGGCATTGGGATGTTCCTGGAGTGTTTGTGAGTGTATGTATAGAGCTATAAAAATGAGAAATAAATTTTAAAATTAAAAACAACAAAGTTGATAGCAGAAAAACGATTTATGAAGCATATATTATGCTGATGGTGCTTGGAGAGAGTGGGAGGGGCCACGCCCTCAGTATTACTACAAAGTACGGAGGGAAGGAGACATAACAGTCGTTCGAACTCGCCTGATGAGTGCCGTAGGATGGCCGAAACGCGTCGCGAGATAGTTCCTGAATGACACAGACTGTAAAAGGATAAAATGGCCGCCATCATTTGTGTGAGGTGATGTTGCTGAGCCACAAATATTTTTTCTCTCAGCCCAAACAGGCTCTGAGTTTGTCTGTTTAATGTTTTAATGTTTTGATCTCGTGGTATGCCCTTTCCACATCTTATCTGACACCTACCCTTCGTTTCTGCTGTTATTCAACCCAGATTGGAGTAACCCGTGGCAATTTAGCCCTTTTTATAATTTTATACATCTCTCTAAGCAGTATTTGGGTTCATTTTGGTGTTTATTTTGAAGCGGCCAGTTGCACGAAGGACAGTGCCCAACCAGATTCAGACCTCAGGTCTGGATTTTGGATCGATTTCCCCTAATCCAGCCCGTGCCTCGTACTCTGGACTTCATTTTGGGCATTGGGATGTTCCTGGAGTGTTTGTGAGTGTATGTATAGAGCTATAAAAATGAGAAATAAATTTTAAAATTAAAAACAACAAAGTTGATAGCAGAAAAACGATTTATGAAGCATATATTATGCTGATGGTGCTTGGAGAGAGTGGGAGGGGCCACGCCCTCAGTATTACTACAAAGTACGGAGGGAAGGAGACATAACAGTCGTTCGAACTCGCCTGATGAGTGCCGTAGGATGGCCGAAACGCGTCGCGAGATAGTTCCTGAATGACACAGACTGTAAAAGGATAAAATGGCCGCCATCATTTGTGTGAGGTGATGTTGCTGAGCCACAAATATTTTTTCTCTCAGCCCAAACAGGCTCTGAGTTTGTCTGTTTAATGTTTTAATGTTTTGATCTCGTGGTATGCCCTTTCCACATCTTATCTGACACCTACCCTTCGTTTCTGCTGTTATTCAACCCAGATTGGAGTAACCCGTGGCAATTTAGCCCTTTTTATAATTTTATACATCTCTCTAAGCAGTATTTGGGTTCATTTTGGTGTTTATTTTGAAGCGGCCAGTTGCACGAAGGACAGTGCCCAACCAGATTCAGACCTCAGGTCTGGATTTTGGATCGATTTCCCCTAACCCTAACCCTAACCCTAACCCTAACCCTCCCCTAACCTAACCCTAACCCTAACCCTAACCCTAACCCTAACCCTAACCCTAACCCTAACCCTAACCCTAACCCTAACCCTAACCCTAACAGACCGTAAAATCTGTAATGGTCGCCATCATATGTGTGGGATGATGTTGCTGAACCAAAAAATAATTTTTCTCGCAGCCCAAACAGGCTAAGAGTTGGTCTGGATAATGTTTCTGAATGATGCAGACTTTAGAAAAATAGAATGGCCACCATCACTAGTGGTGTGGTGATGTTGTTGAGCCACAGATATTTTTCTCATCGCCCAAACAGGCGTTGAGTTAGTCTGTTTAATGTTTTGAGCTCATGGAATGCCCTTTCCATCTCTTTTCTAACACCTACCCTTCGTGTTTTCTGTGATTCAGCCCTTATTGGAGTACCCCGTGGCAATTTAGCCCTTTTATAATTTTATACATCTCTCTAGACAATATTTGGGTTCATTTTGGTGTCTGTATTTGAAGCGGCCAGAAGCACGATGGACAGTGCACAACCAGATTCAGACCTCAGGTTTGGATCTTGGATCGATTTCCCCTAATCCAGCCCGTGCCTCGGACTCTGGACTTCATTTTGGGCATTGGGATGTTCCTGGAGTGTTTGTGGGTGTATGTATAGAGTTATAAAAATTAGAGATGAATTTTAAAATTAAAAACAACAAAGTTGATAGCAGAAAAACGATTTATGAAGCATATACATGCTGATGGTGTTTAGAGAAAGTGGGAGGGGCCCCGCCCTCGGTATTACTATAAAGTACAGAGGGAATGAGACACCCTAGTCATTCGAACTCGCCTGATGAGAGCCGTAGGATGGCCGAAACGCGTCGCGAGACAGTTCCTGAATGACACAGACCGTAAAATCTGTAATGGTCGCCATCATATGTGTGGGATGATGTTGCTGAACCAAAAAATAATTTTTCTCGCAGCCCAAACAGGCTAAGAGTTGGTCTGGATAATGTTTCTGAATGATGCAGACTTTAGAAAAATAGAATGGCCACCATCACTAGTGGTGTGGTGATGTTGTTGAGCCACAGATATTTTTCTCATCGCCCAAACAGGCGTTGAGTTAGTCTGTTTAATGTTTTGAGCTCATGGAATGCCCTTTCCATCTCTTTTCTAACACCTACCCTTCGTGTTTTCTGTGATTCAGCCCTTATTGGAGTACCCCGTGGCAATTTAGCCCTTTTATAATTTTATACATCTCTCTAGACAATATTTGGGTTCATTTTGGTGTCTGTATTTGAAGCGGCCAGAAGCACGATGGACAGTGCACAACCAGATTCAGACCTCAGGTTTGGATCTTGGATCGATTTCCCCTAATCCAGCCCGTGCCTCGGACTCTGGACTTCATTTTGGGCATTGGGATGTTCCTGGAGTGTTTGTGGGTGTATGTATAGAGTTATAAAAATTAGAGATGAATTTTAAAATTAAAAACAACAAAGTTGATAGCAGAAAAACGATTTATGAAGCATATACATGCTGATGGTGTTTAGAGAAAGTGGGAGGGGCCCCGCCCTCGGTATTACTATAAAGTACAGAGGGAATGAGACACCCTAGTCATTCGAACTCGCCTGATGAGAGCCGTAGGATGGCCGAAACGCGTCGCGAGACAGTTCCTGAATGACACAGACCGTAAAATCTGTAATGGTCGCCATCATATGTGTGGGATGATGTTGCTGAACCAAAAAATAATTTTTCTCGCAGCCCAAACAGGCTAAGAGTTGGTCTGGATAATGTTTCTGAATGATGCAGACTTTAGAAAAATAGAATGGCCACCATCACTAGTGGTGTGGTGATGTTGTTGAGCCACAGATATTTTTCTCATCGCCCAAACAGGCGTTGAGTTAGTCTGTTTAATGTTTTGAGCTCATGGAATGCCCTTTCCATCTCTTTTCTAACACCTACCCTTCGTGTTTTCTGTGATTCAGCCCTTATTGGAGTACCCCGTGGCAATTTAGCCCTTTTATAATTTTATACATCTCTCTAGACAATATTTGGGTTCATTTTGGTGTCTGTATTTGAAGCGGCCAGAAGCACGATGGACAGTGCACAACCAGATTCAGACCTCAGGTTTGGATCTTGGATCGATTTCCCCTAATCCAGCCCGTGCCTCGGACTCTGGACTTCATTTTGGGCATTGGGATGTTCCTGGAGTGTTTGTGGGTGTATGTATAGAGTTATAAAAATTAGAGATGAATTTTAAAATTAAAAACAACAAAGTTGATAGCAGAAAAACGATTTATGAAGCATATACATGCTGATGGTGTTTAGAGAAAGTGGGAGGGGCCCCGCCCTCGGTATTACTATAAAGTACAGAGGGAATGAGACACCCTAGTCATTCGAACTCGCCTGATGAGAGCCGTAGGATGGCCGAAACGCGTCGCGAGACAGTTCCTGAATGACACAGACCGTAAAATCTGTAATGGTCGCCATCATATGTGTGGGATGATGTTGCTGAACCAAAAAATAATTTTTCTCGCAGCCCAAACAGGCTAAGAGTTGGTCTGGATAATGTTTCTGAATGATGCAGACTTTAGAAAAATAGAATGGCCACCATCACTAGTGGTGTGGTGATGTTGTTGAGCCACAGATATTTTTCTCATCGCCCAAACAGGCGTTGAGTTAGTCTGTTTAATGTTTTGAGCTCATGGAATGCCCTTTCCATCTCTTTTCTAACACCTACCCTTCGTGTTTTCTGTGATTCAGCCCTTATTGGAGTACCCCGTGGCAATTTAGCCCTTTTATAATTTTATACATCTCTCTAGACAATATTTGGGTTCATTTTGGTGTCTGTATTTGAAGCGGCCAGAAGCACGATGGACAGTGCACAACCAGATTCAGACCTCAGGTTTGGATCTTGGATCGATTTCCCCTAATCCAGCCCGTGCCTCGGACTCTGGACTTCATTTTGGGCATTGGGATGTTCCTGGAGTGTTTGTGGGTGTATGTATAGAGTTATAAAAATTAGAGATGAATTTTAAAATTAAAAACAACAAAGTTGATAGCAGAAAAACGATTTATGAAGCATATACATGCTGATGGTGTTTAGAGAAAGTGGGAGGGGCCCCGCCCTCGGTATTACTATAAAGTACAGAGGGAATGAGACACCCTAGTCATTCGAACTCGCCTGATGAGAGCCGTAGGATGGCCGAAACGCGTCGCGAGACAGTTCCTGAATGACACAGACCGTAAAATCTGTAATGGTCGCCATCATATGTGTGGGATGATGTTGCTGAACCAAAAAATAATTTTTCTCGCAGCCCAAACAGGCTAAGAGTTGGTCTGGATAATGTTTCTGAATGATGCAGACTTTAGAAAAATAGAATGGCCACCATCACTAGTGGTGTGGTGATGTTGTTGAGCCACAGATATTTTTCTCATCGCCCAAACAGGCGTTGAGTTAGTCTGTTTAATGTTTTGAGCTCATGGAATGCCCTTTCCATCTCTTTTCTAACACCTACCCTTCGTGTTTTCTGTGATTCAGCCCTTATTGGAGTACCCCGTGGCAATTTAGCCCTTTTATAATTTTATACATCTCTCTAGACAATATTTGGGTTCATTTTGGTGTCTGTATTTGAAGCGGCCAGAAGCACGATGGACAGTGCACAACCAGATTCAGACCTCAGGTTTGGATCTTGGATCGATTTCCCCTAATCCAGCCCGTGCCTCGGACTCTGGACTTCATTTTGGGCATTGGGATGTTCCTGGAGTGTTTGTGGGTGTATGTATAGAGTTATAAAAATTAGAGATGAATTTTAAAATTAAAAACAACAAAGTTGATAGCAGAAAAACGATTTATGAAGCATATACATGCTGATGGTGTTTAGAGAAAGTGGGAGGGGCCCCGCCCTCGGTATTACTATAAAGTACAGAGGGAATGAGACACCCTAGTCATTCGAACTCGCCTGATGAGAGCCGTAGGATGGCCGAAACGCGTCGCGAGACAGTTCCTGAATGACACAGACCGTAAAATCTGTAATGGTCGCCATCATATGTGTGGGATGATGTTGCTGAACCAAAAAATAATTTTTCTCGCAGCCCAAACAGGCTAAGAGTTGGTCTGGATAATGTTTCTGAATGATGCAGACTTTAGAAAAATAGAATGGCCACCATCACTAGTGGTGTGGTGATGTTGTTGAGCCACAGATATTTTTCTCATCGCCCAAACAGGCGTTGAGTTAGTCTGTTTAATGTTTTGAGCTCATGGAATGCCCTTTCCATCTCTTTTCTAACACCTACCCTTCGTGTTTTCTGTGATTCAGCCCTTATTGGAGTACCCCGTGGCAATTTAGCCCTTTTATAATTTTATACATCTCTCTAGACAATATTTGGGTTCATTTTGGTGTCTGTATTTGAAGCGGCCAGAAGCACGATGGACAGTGCACAACCAGATTCAGACCTCAGGTTTGGATCTTGGATCGATTTCCCCTAACCAGCTAATAAAGGATTACAGTAATCTAGTCTCGAGGTCATGAATGCATGAACTAACTTTTCTGCATCAGAAACAGATAGCATGTTACGTAATTTAGCAATGTTTCTAAGATGGAAAAAGGCTGTTCTTGTAACAGATGAAATATGATTTTCGAAAGACAAGTTGCGGTCTAGTATAACACCCAGGTCTTTTACTGTAGTCGATAAAGTAACAGGACATCCTTCTATATTAAAGTCGTATTGTAAGAGGTTTTGTGTGTAGTTTTTTGGACCAATAAGTAATACCTCCGTTTTATCTGAGTTTAATAGCAGGAAATTACGCGTCATCCAGCATTTTATATCTTTGAGACATTCTGTCAATTTAGATGAGGTAATGTTTTCATCTGGTCGTGATGAAATATATAATTGAGTGTCGTCAGCATAACAGTGGAAATTAATTCCATGTTTTCTTATAATATTACCAAGTGGCAGCATATATATTGAGAATAGCAGAGGGCCTAGCACCGATCCTTGCGGTACTCCGTAGTCCACTGACGTTAACTTTGATTTTCCCCCGTGTAAAGAGACAAAATGATAACGGTCAGATAAGTACGATCTAAACCAGCTTAATGCCTGTCCCTGAACACCAGTGTAGTTTTGTAGTCGATCCAAGAGTATTTTATGATCTATAGTGTCGAACGCGGCGCTAAGATCAAGTAGGACAAGTATTGAGATACAGCCTTGATCCGAAGCTAAGAGTAGATCATTTGTAATTTTAACTAGCGCAGTTTCTGTACTATGATGCGGTCTGAATCCTGACTGGAATTTTTCATAGATATCATTTTCTTGCAAAAAAGAGCACAGTTGAGCGGATACAACTTTTTCTAGTATTTTGGACATAAATGGAAGATTTGAAATGGGTCTGTAATTAGCTAGGTTATTTGGATCTAGTTGCGGTTTCTTAATGAGAGGTTTTATTACTGCCAACTTGAATATTCTTGGAACATGACCTAAGAATAAAGACGAGTTAATAATATTGAGAAGAGGCTCTTCCACTACAGGTAACACTTCTTTCAGTAGTTTAGTGGGTATTGGATCTAATGAGCATGTTGTTGGTTTAGATGCAATAATAAGTTTATTTAGCTCTTCCTGTCCTATCGTTGTAAAGCGGTGTATTTGTTCTAGTGGGGCCATAATTGAGGTTGAAGCATAAGAGACCATAGAGGATTGTACATTTATAATTGTGTTTCGAATGCTTTCTATTTTCTCATTGAAATAATTCATAAAATCATTACTACTAAACTGTAACGGTATATTTTGCTCTGGTGATGTCTGTTTATTTGTTAGTCTAGCCACGGTGTTAAATAAGAACCTTGGATTATTTTGGTTATTTTCTATTAGTTTGCGGAGGTGCTCAGCCCTGGCTGTTTTTAGAGCCTTTTTATAACGTGACATACTGTCTTTCCACGCGATTCTAAAGACCTCTAAATTAGTTTGTTTCCATTTACGCTCTAGGTTACGAGTTTCTCTCTTGATATCATGCGTGTACCAGGGTGCTTTAGTTTTCTCTTTAGCCTTTTTTAATCTAATTGGTGCAACAATATCTAATGTACTAGTGAAAATGGTGCTCAAACTGCTAGTCATTTCCTCTAGTTCATCTGTTTGTTTGGGTTCACTGAACAGCTGAGATAGATCAGGTAAGCTATTTGAGAATCTATCTATAGTGGTTGGAAGGATTGTTCTGCCTGGTCTATAACGTGGCGCAACATGACATATTTCAGCAGTACGTATTATGCACGTTACCATGTAATGATCAGTGACATCATCACTTTGCGGTATAATATCTATATCAGTTGGATTGGTTCCATATGATATAATTAAATCTAGTGTATGATTTAGACGATGAGTGGGACCACGGACGTTTTGCTTGACCCCAAAGGAGTTTAATAAATCTGTAAACGCAGCCCCTAACGCATCATTTTTATTGTCTACGTGTATGTTAAAATCTCCAACAATTATTGCTTTATCGACATTGACCAATAGATCCGAGAGAAAGTCTGCAAACTCTTTTAGAAATTCAGCATATGGCCCTGGAGGTCTATATACAGTAGCCAAGGCTAGAGATAATATGGATTTCTTTCTTACATCTAAGAGCGTAACATTTAGCATAAGTACTTCAAACGAATTAAATCTGTGACCTGTTTTCTGAGAAACATTAAGAATATCTTTATAGATTGTTGCAACACCGCCGCCACGACCGATCAGACGGGGCTCATGCTTATAACAGTATCTTGGCGGAGTAGACTCATTTAGACTGAAATACTCATTTGGTTTAAGCCAGGTTTCAGTAAGGCAAAGTATATCGAAATTATTATCTGTGACCATTTCATTTACAATAACCGCTTTAGGTGTGAGCGATCTAATGTTTAGAAGACCTAGCTTTAGAAATTCTTTTTGTTCACTGATATTTAGATTTTCTGGTTTAATTACAATAAGATTTTTGCTAGATCCTGCACTAGATTTATTGTTTGGCTTCACTAAACGAGGAATAGACACAGTTTCTATATAATGTTCTTCACTACGTATATCAATTAAGTTTGGACAGCAAAGACTGTGATTTGGATTTTGACTTATTAGTCATCTGGTGCGTAACGTCTTGGAGATATTATCCGACAGAACAGCCGCTCCGATTTTGCTGGGGTGAAGGCCATCAGCACGGTACAGCCTGGGTCTCTCCCAAAACAGATTCCAATTATTTACAAAGAGCAGTTTCTGTTCATTACACAGTGACATTAACCATTCATGTAGTGCAAATAGTCTACTGAACCTTTCCTGTCCTTGTCGGTACGTGGGAAGCGGTCCAGACACGATGATCGTTGCCTCAGGCGCTGTGTTGCGTACTGTCTCGATCAGGCTCATGTAGTCCCTCTTCAGAACCTCCGTCTGCCGCAGCCTGATGTCGCTCCCTCCCGCATGCAGCACCACAGCTCCGACGCGCTCGTCCCCGGTCAGGATTTCGGGAACCTGTGCAGCGATATCAAGAACACGAGCACCAGGAAAGCAGTGAGAGCGCACCTTACCTTTACCTGAGGTAGCACGGACATGGCGGACCATGGACGTGCCGATGATCACGGCGTCGTCGCGTTTCGACTCGCGAAGAGGGGAGAAGCGGTTCCGAGTGGAGATCTCGAAGACCGGGAGGGGCGGAGGAGTAGATCTGGTCCTGGCTCGCGTCTTCCGCTGCGTGATCCATGGTCCATTGTGTTGTGTCGGTGCCGGAGTAAATGAAGCCCGAGATGATCGCGTCCTTCTGGACAGAGAAACACACGGAGTAGACGAACTCGGAGTTAAAGAGTTACTAACCACTAACTTGTGAGCATCGGCGCGTGCTGCTTCAAGTGCTGATCGCCGATCCAACAGCTCGGCTTGCTTTTTCAGCAGACCACGGATCTGTTTCTCCACGGATTCCAGCTCCAGATTCACCGAGAATAGCTCGAAAGTGTCCTCACCTGCACTCAGAGGTAAAGTTAGACACGCATCCGATATGTTCGCCATTATAACAAATGAGCTGTAAATTAGCAGTGATACTACAACTATCAGTACTAATTTAGGACTGCAATGTCAAATATAACCCGTGTCCTTTCAGTGAAAGGGTGTAATATTAGACGGCCGAGGCCACGCGTGAAATGTTAGCGGGCTAAAGGCTAGTAGCCGAGAATCGAAAGGTTGGATATAAGTAGCGATATCAAAGCAATCTAATTGTTTTTTATAAGGAATAGTTTCGTGGATAAGTTCACATGGTAATTAGCTGTCAGTAATGTGGATTAGCAGAAGTTACATAACAAAGCTTTTTTGAAGACCATGACCTCAGGCACACCATAAGGAACTTCTTGCATTGGCTGGGAATCGGACCCAGGTCTCCCGCGTGGCAGGCAAGAATTCTACCACTGAACCACCAAAGCTCTACATCCTCATAACGACACGTCCTCGTGTGATTGGTACATTCAGGCAGGTTATGCTTCATGGGTCGTGAAATAGATGGAAGATGAGGAAGACTTATTGACCTTGGGTTAAAACATCTTTAACGAGAGGCACATCATTTGAGGCGGCACATTGACGACAAGATTGATGAGGGCAAACTATTCCCCTTGAGCTGGCAATCGCTGGCAGTAATGTGGATTAGCAGAAGTTACATAACAAAGCTTTTTTGAAGACCATGACCTCAGGCACACCATAAGGAACTTCTTGCATTGGCCGGGAATCGGACCCGGGTCTCCCGCGTGGCAGGCGAGAATTCTACCACTGAACCACCAATGCTCTACATCTTCCAAATGACACGTCACTGTGTGATCCGTACATTCAGGCAGGTTATACTTCATGGGTCCCGAAATAGATGGAAGACGAGGAAGATTTATTGATCTTGGGTTAAAACATGTTTAACGAGAGGCACATCATTTGAGGCGGCCTATTGACGACAAGATTCATGAGGTCAAATTATTGCCCTTGAGCTGGCAATCGCTGTCAGTAATGTGGATTAGCAGAAGTTACATAACAAAGCTTTTTTGAAGACCATGACCTCAGGCACACCATAATTAACTTTCTGCATTGGCCGGGAATCGGACCCGGGTCTCCCGCTTGGGAAGCGAGAATTCTACCACTGAACCACCAATGCTCTACAGCCTCATAACGACACGTCCTCGTGTGATTGGTGCATTCAGGCAGGTTATGCTTCATGGGTCGCGAAATAGATGGAAGATGAGGAAGACTTATTGACCTTGGGTTAAAACATCTTTAACGAGAGGCACATCATTTGAGGCGGCACATTGACGACAAGATTCATGAGGGCAAATTATTGCCCTTGAGCTGGCAATCGCTGTCAGTAATGTGGATTAGCAGAAGTTACATAAAAAAGCTTTTTTGAAGACCATGACCTCAGGCACACCATAAGGAACTTCTTGCATTGGCCGGGAATCGGACTCGGGTCTCCCGCTTGGGAAGCGAGAATTCTACCACTGAACCACCAATGCTCTACAGCCTCATAACAACACGTCCTTGTGTGATTGGTACATTCAGGCAGGTTATGCTTCATGGGTCTTGAAATAGATGGAAGATTAGGAAGACTTATTGATCTTGGGTTAAAACATCTTTAACGAGAGGCACATCATTTGAGGCGGCACATTGACGACAAGATTCATGAGGGCAAAATATTGCCCTTGAGCTGGCAATCGCTGTCAGTAATGTGGATTAGCAGAAGTTACATAACAAAGCTTTTTTGAAGACCATGACCTCAGGCACACCATAAGGAACTTCTTGCATTGGCCGGGAATCGGACTCGGGTCTCCCGCTTGGGAAGCGAGAATTCTACCACTGAACCACCAATGCTCTACAGCCTCATAACAACACGTCCTTGTGTGATTGGTACATTCAGGGAAGGAGGTTATGCTTCATGGGTCGTGAAATAGATGGAAGATGAGGAAGACTTATTGACCTTGGGTTAAAACATCTTTAACGAGAGGCACATCATTTGAGGCGGCACATTGACGACAAGATTCATGAGGGCAAATTATTGCCCTTGAGCTGGCAATCGCTGTCAGTAATGTGGATTAGCAGAAGTTACATAAAAAAGCTTTTTTGAAGACCATGACCTCAGGCACACCATAAGGAACTTCTTGCATTGGCCGGGAATCGGACTCGGGTCTCCCGCTTGGGAAGCGAGAATTCTACCACTGAACCACCAATGCTCTACAGCCTCATAACAACACGTCCTTGTGTGATTGGTACATTCAGGCAGGTTATGCTTCATGGGTCTTGAAATAGATGGAAGATTAGGAAGACTTATTGATCTTGGGTTAAAACATCTTTAACGAGAGGCACATCATTTGAGGCGGCACATTGACGACAAGATTCATGAGGGCAAAATATTGCCCTTGAGCTGGCAATCGCTGTCAGTAATGTGGATTAGCAGAAGTTACATAACAAAGCTTTTTTGAAGACCATGACCTCAGGCACACCATAAAGAACTTCTTGCAGTGGCCGGGAATCGGACCTGGGTCTCCCGCTTGGGAAGCGAGAATTCTACCACTGAACCACCAATGCTCTACAGCCTCATAACGACACGTCCTCGTGTGATTGGTACATTCAGGCAGGTTATGCTTCATGGGTCGCGAAATAGATGGAAGATGAGGAAGACTTATTGACCTTGGGTTAAAACATCTTTAACGAGAGGCACATCATTTGAGGCGGCACATTGACGACAAGATTCATGAGGGCAAATTATTGCCCTTGAGCTGGCAATCGCTGTCAGTAATGTGGATTAGCAGAAGTTACATAACAAAGCTTTTTGAAGACCATGACCTCTGGCACATCATAATTAACTTTCTGCATTGGCCGGGAATCGGACCCGGGTCTCCCGCGTGGGAAGCGAGAATTCTACCACTGAACCACCAATGCTCTACAGCCTCATAACGACACGTCCTCGTGTGATTGGTACATTCAGGGAAGGAGGTTATGCTTCATGGGTCGTGAAATAGATGGAAGATTAGGAAGACTTATTGATCTTGGGTTAAAACATCTTTAACGAGAGGCACATCATTTGAGGCGGCACATTGACGACAAGATTCATGAGGGCAAATTATTGCCCTTGAGCTGGCAATCGCTGTCAGTAATGTGGATTAGCAGAAGTTACATAACAAAGCTTTTTGAAGACCATGACCTCTGGCACATCATAATTAACTTTCTGCATTGGCCGGGAATCGGACCCGGGTCTCCCGCGTGGGAAGCGAGAATTCTACCACTGAACCACCAATGCTCTACAGCCTCATAACGACACGTCCTCGTGTGATTGGTGCATTCAGGCAGGTTATGCTTCATGGGTCGCGAAATAGATGGAAGATGAGGAAGACTTATTGACCTTGGGTTAAAACATCTTTAACGAGAGGCACATCATTTGAGGCGGCACATTGACGACAAGATTCATGAGGGCAAATTATTGCCCTTGAGCTGGCAATCGCTGTCAGTAATGTGGATTAGCAGAAGTTACATAACAAAGCTTTTTGAAGACCATGACCTCTGGCACATCATAATTAACTTTCTGCATTGGCCGGGAATCGGACCCGGGTCTCCCGCTTGGGAAGCGAGAATTCTACCACTGAACCACCAATGCTCTACATCTTCCAAACGACACGTCACTGTGTGATCGGTACATTCAGGCAGGTTATGCTTCATGGGTCGCGAAATAGATGGAAGATGAGGAAGACTTATTGACCTTGGGTTAAAACATCTTTAACGAGAGGCACATCATTTGAGGCGGCACATTGACGACAAGATTCATGAGGGCAAATTATTGCCCTTGAGCTGGCAATCGCTGTCAGTAATGTGGATTAGCAGAAGTTACATAACAAAGCTTTTTGAAGACCATGACCTCTGGCACACCATAAGGAACTTCTTGCATTGGCCGGGAATCGGACCCGGGTCTCCCGCTTGGGAAGCGAGAATTCTACCACTGAACCACCAATGCTCTACAGCCTCATAACGACACGTCCTCGTGTGATTGGTACATTCAGGCAGGTTATGCTTCATGGGTCTTGAAGTAGATGGAAGATTAGGAAGACTTATTGATCTTGGGTTAAAACATCTTTAACGAGAGGCACATCATTTGAGGCGGCACATTGACGACAAGATTCATGAGGGCAAATTATTGCCCTTGAGCTGGCAATCGCTGTCAGTAATGTGGATTAGCAGAAGTTACATAACAAAGCTTTTTGAAGACCATGACCTCTGGCACATCATAATTAACTTTCTGCATTGGCCGGGAATCGGACCCGGGTCTCCCGCTTGGGAAGCGAGAATTCTACCACTGAACCACCAATGCTCTACAGCCTCATAACGACACGTCCTCGTGTGATTGGTGCATTCAGGCAGGTTATGCTTCATGGGTCGCGAAATAGATGGTAGATGAGGAAGACTTATTGACCTTGGGTTAAAACATCTTTAACGAGAGGCACATCATTTGAGGCGGCACATTGACGACAAGATTCATGAGGGCAAATTATTGCCCTTGAGCTGGCAATCGCTGTCAGTAATGTGGATTAGCAGAAGTTACATAAAAAAGCTTTTTTGAAGACCATGACCTCAGGCACACCATAAGGAACTTCTTGCATTGGCCGGGAATCGGACTCGGGTCTCCCGCTTGGGAAGCGAGAATTCTACCACTGAACCACCAATGCTCTACAGCTTCATAACAACACGTCCTTGTGTGATTGGTACATTCAGGCAGGTTATGCTTCATGGGTCTTGAAATAGATGGAAGATTAGGAAGACTTATTGATCTTGGGTTAAAACATCTTTAACGAGAGGCATATCATTTGAGGCGGCACATTGACGACAAGATTCATGAGGGCAAAATATTGCCCTTGAGCTGGCAATCGCTGTCAGTAATGTGGATTAGCAGAAGTTACATAACAAAGCTTTTTTGAAGACCATGACCTCAGGCACACCATAAGGAACTTCTTGCATTGGCCGGGAATCGGACTCGGGTCTCCCGCTTGGGAAGCGAGAATTCTACCACTGAACCACCAATGCTCTACAGCCTCATAACAACACGTCCTTGTGTGATTGGTACATTCAGGGAAGGAGGTTATGCTTCATGGGTCGTGAAATAGATGGAAGATGAGGAAGACTTATTGACCTTGGGTTAAAACATCTTTAACGAGAGGCACATCATTTGAGGCGGCACATTGACGACAAGATTCATGAGGGCAAATTATTGCCCTTGAGCTGGCAATCGCTGTCAGTAATGTGCATTAGTAGAAGTTACATAACAAAGCTTTTTTGAAGACCATGACCTCAGGCACACCATAAAGAACTTCTTGCAGTGGCCGGGAATCGGACCTGGGTCTCCCGCTTGGGAAGCGAGAATTCTACCACTGAACCACCAATGCTCTACAGCCTCATAACGACACGTCCTCGTGTGATTGGTACATTCAGGCAGGTTATGCTTCATGGGTCGCGAAATAGATGGAAGATGAGGAAGACTTATTGACCTTGGGTTAAAACATCTTTAACGAGAGGCACATCATTTGAGGCGGCACATTGACGACAAGATTCATGAGGGCAAATTATTGCCCTTGAGCTGGCAATCGCTGTCAGTAATGTGGATTAGCAGAAGTTACATAACAAAGCTTTTTGAAGACCATGACCTCTGGCACATCATAATTAACTTTCTGCATTGGCCGGGAATCGGACCCGGGTCTCCCGCGTGGGAAGCGAGAATTCTACCACTGAACCACCAATGCTCTACAGCCTCATAACGACACGTCCTCGTGTGATTGGTACATTCAGGGAAGGAGGTTATGCTTCATGGGTCGTGAAATAGATGGAAGATTAGGAAGACTTATTGATCTTGGGTTAAAACATCTTTAACGAGAGGCACATCATTTGAGGCGGCACATTGACGACAAGATTCATGAGGGCAAATTATTGCCCTTGAGCTGGCAATCGCTGTCAGTAATGTGGATTAGCAGAAGTTACATAACAAAGCTTTTTGAAGACCATGACCTCTGGCACATCATAATTAACTTTCTGCATTGGCCGGGAATCGGACCCGGGTCTCCCGCGTGGGAAGCGAGAATTCTACCACTGAACCACCAATGCTCTACAGCCTCATAACGACACGTCCTCGTGTGATTGGTGCATTCAGGCAGGTTATGCTTCATGGGTCGCGAAATAGATGGAAGATGAGGAAGACTTATTGACCTTGGGTTAAAACATCTTTAACGAGAGGCACATCATTTGAGGCGGCACATTGACGACAAGATTCATGAGGGCAAATTATTGCCCTTGAGCTGGCAATCGCTGTCAGTAATGTGGATTAGCAGAAGTTACATAACAAAGCTTTTTGAAGACCATGACCTCTGGCACATCATAATTAACTTTCTGCATTGGCCGGGAATCGGACCCGGGTCTCCCGCTTGGGAAGCGAGAATTCTACCACTGAACCACCAATGCTCTACATCTTCCAAACGACACGTCACTGTGTGATCGGTACATTCAGGCAGGTTATGCTTCATGGGTCGCGAAATAGATGGAAGATGAGGAAGACTTATTGACCTTGGGTTAAAACATCTTTAACGAGAGGCACATCATTTGAGGCGGCACATTGACGACAAGATTCATGAGGGCAAATTATTGCCCTTGAGCTGGCAATCGCTGTCAGTAATGTGGATTAGCAGAAGTTACATAACAAAGCTTTTTTGAAGACCATGACCTCAGGCACACCATAAGTAACTTCTTGCATTGGCCGGGAATCGGATCCGGGTCTCCCGCTTGGGAAGCGAGAATTCTACCACTGAACCACCAATGCTCTACAGCCTCATAACGACACGTCCTCGTGTGATTGGTGCATTCAGGCAGGTTATGCTTCATGGGTCTTGAAATAGATGGAAGATTAGGAAGACTTATTGATCTTGGGTTAAAACATCTTTAACGAGAGGCACATCATTTGAGGCGGCACATTGACGACAAGATTGATGAGGGCAAACTATTGCCCTTGAGCTGGCAATCGCTGGCAGTAATGTGGATTAGCAGAAGTTACATAAGAAAACTTTTTTGAAGACCATGACCTCAGGCACACCATAAGGAACTTCTTGCATTGGCTGGGAATCGGACCCGGGTCTCCCGCGTGGCAGGCGAGAATTCTACCACTGAACCACCAATGCTCTACATCTTCCAAATGACACGTCACTGTGTGATCCGTACATTCAGGCAGGTTATACTTCATGGGTCCCGAAATAGATGGAAGATGAGGAAGATTTATTGAACTTGGGTTAAAACATCTTTAACGAGAGGCACATCATTTGAGGCGGCATATTGACGACAAGATTCATGAGGGCAAATTATTGCCCTTGAGCTGGCAATCGCTGTCAGTAATGTGGATTAGCAGAAGTTACATAACAAAGCTTTTTTGAAGACCATGACCTCAGGCACACCATAATTAACTTTCTGCATTGGCCGGGAATCGGACCCGGGTCTCCCGCTTGGGAAGCGAGAATTCTACCACTGAACCACCAATGCTCTACAGCCTCATAACGACACGTCCTCGTGTGATTGGTGCATTCAGGCAGGTTATGCTTCATGGGTCTTGAAATAGATGGAAGATTAGGAAGACTTATTGATCTTGGGTTAAAACATCTTTAACGAGAGGCACATCATTTGAGACGGCACATTGACGACAAGATTGATGAGGGCAAACTATTGCCCTTGAGCTGGCAATCGCTGGCAGTAATGTGGATTAGCAGAAGTTACATAAGAAAGCTTTTTGAAGACCATGACCTCAGGCACACCATAAGGAACTTCTTGCATTGGCCGGGAATCGGACCCGGGTCTCCCGCGTGGGAAGCGAGAATTCTACCACTGAACCAACAATGCTCTACATCTTCCAAATGACACGTCACTGTGTGATCTGTACATTCAGGCAGGTTATACTTCATGGGTCCCGAAATAGATGGAAGATGAGGAAGATTTATTGAACTTGGGTTAAAACATCTTTAACGAGAGGCACATCATTTGAGGCGGCACATTGACGACAAGATTCATGAGGGCAAAATATTGCCCTTGAGCTGGCAATCGCTGTCAGTAATGTGGATTAGCAGAAGTTACATAACAAAGCTTTTTGAAGACCATGACCTCTGGCACATCATAATTAACTTTCTGCATTGGCCGGGAATCGGACCCGGGTCTCCCGCTTGGGAAGCGAGAATTCTACCACTGAACCACCAATGCTCTACAGCCTCATAACCACACGTCCTTGTGTGATTGGTACATTCAGGCAGGTTATGCTTCATGGGTCTTGAAATAGATGGAAGATTAGGAAGACTTATTGATCTTGGGTTAAAACATCTTTAACGAGAGGCACATCATTTGAGGCGGCACATTGACGACAAGATTCATGAGGGCAAACTATTGCCCTTGAGCTGGCAATCGCTGTCAGTAATGTGGATTAGCAGAAGTTACATAACAAAGCTTTTTTGAAGACCATGACCTCAGGCACACCATAAGAAACTTCTTGCATTGGCCGGGAATCGGACCCGGGTCTCCCGCTTGGGAAGCGAGAATTCTACCACTGAACCACCAATGCTCTACAGCCTCATAACGACACGTCCTCGTGTGATTGGTACATTCAGGGAAGGAGGTTATGCTTCATGGGTCGTGAAATAGATGGAAGATTAGGAAGACTTATTGATCTTGGGTTAAAACATCTTTAATGAGAGGCACATCATTTTGAGGCGGCACATTGACGACAAGATTCATGAGGGCAAATTATTGCCCTTGAGCTGGCAATCGCTGTCAGTAATGTGGATTAGCAGAAGTTACATAACAAAGCTTTTTTGAAGACCATGACCTCAGGCACACCATAAGGAACTTCTTGCATTGGCCGGGAATCGGACCCGGGTCTCCCGCTTGGGAAGCGAGAATTCTACCACTGAACCACCAATGCTCTACAGCCTCATAACGACACGTCCTCGTGTGATTGGTGCATTCAGGCAGGTTATGCTTCATGGGTCTTGAAATAGATGGAAGATTAGGAAGACTTATTGATCTTGGGTTAAAACATCTTTAACGAGAGGCACATCATTTGAGGCGGCACATTGACGACAAGATTCATGAGGGCAAATTATTGCCCTTGAGCTGGCAATCGCTGTCAGTAATGTGGATTAGCAGAAGTAACATAACAAAGCTTTTTTGAAGACCATGACCTCAGGCACACCATAAGGAACTTCTTGCATTGGCCGGGAATCGGACCTGGGTCTCCCGCTTGGGAAGAGAGAATTCTACCACTGAACCACCAATGCTCTACAGCCTCATAACGACACGTCCTCGTGTGATTGGTACATTCAGGCAGGTTATGCTTCATGGGTCTTGAAATAGATGGAAGATGAGGAAGACTTATTGACCTTGGGTTAAAACATCTTTAACGAGAGGCACATCATTTGAGGCGGCACATTGACGACAAGATTCATGAGGGCAAACTATTGCCCTTGAGCTGGCAATCGCTGTCAGTAATGTGGATTAGCAGAAGTTACATAACAAAGCGGCACATTGACGACAAGATTCATGAGGGCAAACTATTGCCCTTGAGCTGGCAATCGCTGGCAGTAATGTGGATTAGCAGAAGTTACATAACAAAGCTTTTTTGAAGAACATGACCTCAGGCAAACCATAAGGAACTTCTTGCATTGGCCGGGAATCGGACCCGGGTCTCCCGCGTGGCAGGCGAGAATTCTACCACTGAACCACCAATGCTCTACATCTTCCAAATGACACGTCACTGTGTGATCCGTACATTCAGGCAGGTTATACTTCATGGGTCCCGAAATAGATGGAAGACGAGGAAGATTTATTGATCTTGGGTTAAAACATCTTTTTTTTTTATACTTTCATTTTTATTGAAGTTTTCTGTCAACAACAACAACAAAAAAAAGGACAAGAAAAAAAAGAAAAACATACATTAAACAAAATCAAAGGAGGCCAAGGAGGAGTTACCTATTACAACTGAAACAAAAATAAGTCTAGTTGTAAACATCGGAATCACTGATCAATAACCTTATATTTACGATACTTCTACCATCTTTTGCACAAGATTACCAGAAGACCAGTCCGTAGAATCTCACAAAGTTAACACACAGTATACAGTATTGTATTGGGAAGAAAAGTTATGCAGTTTCCAGTGTCAAAAAATTGGTCCATTTTCTCCATTTTTCTTTAAATGATGATTCTCTTAACCTCATAGTGTAGGTTAATTTTTCCATTATAAAAATGCTTTGAATTAAACTTGACCATTGCTGTAGATCTGGGATGTTCGATTTGAGCCAAAGTCTAGTGATAGCCTTTCGGGCCGCGGATAATAAAATCTTGGATAAATACAGGTCCTCCTCCCGCACACTTTCTTTGATGTTTCCAAGAAACATAACTTTACATTCCTTTGGGATATTGTACCCCAGCACCTTCTGTAAAGTATTGTTAACGATAGTCCAAAATGGTTGAATTTTCGGACATGTCCAGAAGATATGAGCGTGGTTTGCGTCTGTACTACCACAGTCCCTCCAACAGTCTTGAGATATCCCAAGTTGTTTGCTCTTCAGATAAGGAGTGATAAAAAACCTCATTAAACACTTCCAATTAAATTCTCTCCACTGTTGGGAATTGGTGGAGGTCTGGAGTAGACAACATGTTTGATACCATTCCTCCTCCGTGAGGACAACCTTTAGTTCACATTCCCATTTTGCTTTTACATAGAGTGTAGTGTTTTTCAAGTTCTCCATCAGACTCTGGTATAGTTTAGACACAATCTTCTTAGTCTTTTGTTGATAAGCACCACACATTATTTCAATAAGAGGGTTTACCATGTCAGAAGAAAACCCCTTAATTTCTTTGCGGTAGTACTCTCTCAGCTGTAAGTATCTGAATAGATCCTGGTTATTTAGATCAAAACTATCCTTTAGCTCCTGAAAACTCTTCATCTTGTTGTTTTTGATAGCTATGCAGAAAGCTGTCAGGCCCTTACTCATCCAATCTTTAAAAGTACTGTCATAACTAGCTGGCTTAAATCTGTTATCCAGTGCGATCCATCTTAGTATTTTTTGATCATTTTTAAGTTTCAATTGCTTAATCAGAGAGAACCATATCCCAAGGGAAAATGAAACTATAGGATTCAGACCCTTCCTTAGAGTGTCATCTAGGCCTTCCTCTCCCAACAGGGTTTGAACATTGTAATCTGGTAAACAAGTCTCAATATCTTTCCATCGTGCAATATAAGAGTTATCACACCAAAGGCACAAAGGTCGTAATTGTGCAGCTTGAAAGTACAGTTTTAAGTTTGGTAAAGCCATTCCTCCTTTCTCTTTTGGCAGATGCAAAGTAGAGAGACGTATTCTGGGGCGATTTCCTCCCCATATGAACCTTGACACCATTTTGTCCCATTGTGCAAATTGTTGAAGTGGTATTTCCACTGGTAGCGACTGGAATAGATACAGGAGCCTTGGCAGAATATTCATTTTTATTACATTTATTCTGTTACTAAAATCTAGCGGGTAGGTCGACCACCTCTCCAAATCTTTTTTTATGTTATCACTTATTGGATTATAGTTTGCTTTATATAGCAGCTCAGGTTTTTTTGTTATGATTACACCTAAATATTTCAGTGTTTTTGTTTTCCAATTTACATTTAATTTATTTTTAATTTCTTCTCCTGGAGAGTAATTAAAGTGAATAATTTGAGTTTTTGTGATATTTAGTTTATAACCAGAGCAAACGTGAAACTGTTCAATTACCTCCAAAAGTTTAGGGAGAGAGGTGTCCAAGTCCTGCAAGTATAGGATAACGTCATCAGCAAATAGTCCTATTTTGTGCTCCATTTGTCCCATAATGATACCCTTTAACCCCTCCTCTTGTCTAATGGACTGTGCTAATGGTTCAATATACAGAGCAAAGAGGATGGGGCTTAAACAACAGCCTTGCCTCGTTCCTCTGCTCAAATAGAAACGATCTATTAGAGACCCATTCACTTTGATTCTGGCGGAAGGCTGTTGGTAAATCGCCCTAATAATTTTTATTGAATCTTGATTAAATCCAAATCTTTCCAGCGTCTGGTAAAGGAATTCCCACCCCACCCTATCGAATGCCTTTTCCGCGTCCAGGCTTATAAGAGCTGCACTTGCTTTATCTCTGTTGATTTTTCCGAGTATGTGTAGAGTTCTTCTAATATTATCCTGTGTTTGTCTACCTGGAATGAACCCGCTTTGGTCCTCGTCAATCAAATCTGTAACAAATGATTGCAATCTTTTAGCAATAATTGAAGTATACAATTTATAGTCCACGTTCAAAATGGAAATGGGTCTGTAATTAACACAATCATCTCTATCTTTCCCCTCCTTGGGAATCAAAGACACAATGGCTTCTTGCCAAGATGGTGGTATGCGACCTTCCTTTATCGTCCAGTTAAAAGATCTTAATATAATTGGGTTCAGTTTGTCACGAAATTTTCTGTACCACTCCGCAGGAAACCCATCACCACCCGGAGTTTTATTCGTCTTCATTTTTCCCAGCGCCTTATTTAATTCTTCTTGTGAAATCTCTTTGGTGATCGTTTTGTTCTGCATCTTCCCAATGCTAGGTAAATCTAATGAATACAGGAAATCCCTTATGTACCGCTTGTTCACAGTCTCCTCTTGTGAATAGAGTTTTTGATAGTATTCTCTAAAAACCTTTTCAATCTCCTCAGGCTTAGTTTCAATTTTCTGTGATATTGGGTTTTTAATTTTGTGAATTGCAGTATCCGTTTGTTGTTTCCGCAATTTACGAGCAAGTAACTTTGCTGACTTGGGACCAAGTTCATAATAACTTTGCTTGACGTATCTTGCCTTTTTCTCTACTTCTTGATTAAGTAATTCTTCTATTTGTGTTTTTACTTCAGTTATCTGTTTTTGTGTATTTAATTCCCTTTTACGCTTAAATTTATTTTCTAACTCTTTCAAAGTATTCATCAATTTTTCATACTTCTCCTTTCTAACTCTCTTAAGTTGTGCAGTTATAGCTATTAGCTTTCCCCGTAGCACAGCCTTCAATGCATCCCAGAGAATTAAAGGATCCACTTCCCCATTGTCATTTTCCTTAAGAAACGTATCAATTTCTTGCTTAATATCATTCACAATTTTCTCATTGTTGAGAATACCCACATTGAGCCGCCACACCGAGTTTTTGGGTGTGAAGTCTATTTGGATAGTTAAGAAAATTGCATTATGATCTGAGATATCAGCGACTCCAATTTTACAGTCCAACACTCTGTAACACGCTTCCTTTTGCATTAGAAAATAATCAATTCGCGTATGTACGGAGTGCGGGACAGAGTAATGGGTATAGTCTCTTTGTGTAGGGTGTAATAGCCTCCATACATCTACAAGTCCAGTTTCTTTAAGGGTAGTGTTTAAAAAATTTCCAAATGCTTTTTTATTTCTGCTTTGACTAGTTGTGTCCAGATTATAATTCAGTATTACATTGAGATCCCCACCACAAATACAAATTCCCTCCGATTCCAGAGAGATCACATCAAATAAGTCTTTAAAAAAAGATCTATCACTATTTGGAGGCGCATATATACAAACTAAAGTCAATTTGCTGTTTTCAGCTTTCCCCTTCACTATAACATAGCGCCCCTCTTTGTCTTTTATTTCTTTATATATGTCAAAATTCAAAGACTTCGAGATGAGGATGGCTACACCTCTTTTGTGACTATGAACACAAGAGCTGTGGAAGATTTCCTTGTATCCAAATTTTTTTAGTTTCTCATGCTCTTGTGGTGACAAATGGGTTTCCTGCAGAAAGATAACGTGCTTATTTTCTTTCTTTATTTTTGTCATTACCCTTGCTCTTTTGATTGCATTCCCAAGACCATTTACATTCAGTGACATTATTTCAAGTTTTTGTATCATCAGATAATAATAAAATAAAATGTAACTCTTCCTCCTCCCAGTGCCTCCAAAACCAAAAACAACAAAAAAGAACAAATGAACACACAGAAGTATTTAACCTGAACACATTGACTTCCAAAATGAGGTATTGAAAATACACTCTGGGTTATAATCCCAACGTCAATTGAGGGGGTAAAGCCTCGCACGAAGCGAGGGCCCCCTCCCAGAACTAGTGATAACGCAAAATGAGTTTCACTCATTCCAGCTCAAACTTGACATCCTCAAAGTAGGGTAAATATATTCATCAAGCCTACAATAGAATCAGCTTTGTCACCTACAACCATAGGTCTAATCAGCACATGCTTTATGTGTGGGTTGTTACCCCCAAAATAAACAAGCGAAAAGTACCTGTAGCCAGGGCATGCCGAAATTAAGTTAGGACGGGGAACGTTGAAACTCCTGTAGTCGATCGCGTACGCGTTTGATAGCTCCCTTATCTCTGTGGCGAGGGACGCGTTGCCATGGTGATGCGCTCTCCAGCTGATCCAGCAGGACAGCCGTGTCGAGACCTCCGCGATCCTGGGGTTCTTCCACCTCGATTCCCTGATTTCTCATCTCACGTGCAGCCTCAGTCGGGGTGTGGTACAACCGTGGGCCCGTGTCCCAATGGATTCGAAGGTTGGTGAAAGGTGATTGAAATCGGATGCCTTTGGCCTTTAGCGCACTCTTTATATGTTTATAAGCTCGGCGCTGTTGCACCACAGCCACGGTATAGTCATGGTCGAAAGCTACGGGCTTGTCTCGTATGAGCATCTTCTTCTGCCACGCATTTTTCAGTACAGTCTCCTTGGTCTTAAATTCAAGAAAGTTCACGATAATGGATCGTGGGGGGGCATCCGCGGTGGGTTTGGGGCCAAGGGAGCGATGAGCTCGTTGTATTTGCTGGTCCGTACCCTCGTTGATCAACTTTTCATTTCGAAGTAGGTTTTCAACGAAGGTTATTGTGGAGCTGCCCTCCTCCCCTTCGCGGACCCCGTAAATTCTCAGATTATTCCTTCTCCCCCTTGATTCCAGATCGTTAATCTTGTCCATCATCTTCTTTTGCTCCTTTAGTGATTGTCTGAGCGCGTCATTAGCTGCCGAAGACCAAGTCTCAAGCCCTCCTATGCGAATCTGGGCTTCTTCGAGTTTTTCACTCTGTTCCTGCACCGCTAGCTTTGTCACGGTTAGTTGTTGGTTGATGTCTTGTTTAAGAGTATTCATCTCTTGTTTTATGTCCGCTTTGAATGCATCCAGATCCGATTTCAGCTCCGCCCGTAGGCCACTTATCTGTTTGCTAATACTTAGCATAGTTTCGTGTAGGGTCTGCGTTGTCGTCTCGCCGGCGCCATCTTCTTCATCGGTGTTCGCATGTGCTTCGTCTTGTTCGAGATTTTGCTGTTCTTTATCTCCTTGCATTCTCCTAGACCCTTTCCTTCCTCCCCCTGGCATATTTTCAGACAAAATCGTCTATTTCAGAGGCAGTTTACTTGAATTTCAGGGGAAAATACAACCCAACTTTGAGGAGCTCAAAGACTAATCCGCCATATTGGTCAGCCTTCTGGGTTAAAACATCTTTAACGAGAGGCACATCATTTGAGGCGGCACATTGACGACAAGATTCATGAGGGCAAATTATTGCCCTTGAGCTGGCAATCGCTGTCAGTAATGTGGATTAGCAGAAGTTACATAACAAAGCTTTTTTGAAGACCATGACCTCAGGCACACCATAATTAACTTTCTGCATTGGCCGGGAATCGGACCCGGGTCTCCCGCTTGGGAAGCGAGAATTCTACCACTGAACCACCAATGCTCTACAGCCTCATAAGGACACGTCCTCGTTTGATTGGTGCATTCAGGCAGGTTATGCTTCATGGGTCTTGAAATAGATGGAAGATTAGGAAGACTTATTGATCTTGGGTTAAAACATCTTTAACGAGAGGCACATCATTTGAGGCGGCACATTGACGACAAGATTCATGAGGGCAAATTATTGCCCTTGAGCTGGCAATCGCTGTCAGTAATGTGGATTAGCAGAAGTTACATAACAAAGCTTTTTGAAGACCATGACCTCTGGCACACCATAAGAAACTTCTTGCATTGGCCGGGAATCGGACCCGGGTCTCCCGCCTGGGAAGCGAGAATTCTACCACTGAACCACCAATGCTCTACAGCCTCATAACGACACGTCCTCGTGTGATTGGTACATTCAGGCAGGTTATGCTTCATGGGTCGCGAAATAGATGGAAGATGAGGAAGACTTATTGACCTTAGGTTAAAATATCTTTAACGAGAGGCACATCATTTGAGGCGGCACATTGACGACAAGATTCATGAGGGCAAATTATTGCCCTTGAGCTGGCAATCGCTTTCAGTAATGTGGATTAGTAGAAGTTACATAACAAAGCTTTTTTGAAGACCATGACCTCAGGCACACCATAAGAAACTTCTTGCATTGGCCGGGAATCAGACCCGGGTCTCTCGCTTGGGAAGCGAGAATTCTACCACTGAACCACCAATGCTCTACAGCCTCATAACGACACGTCCTCGTGTGATTGGTACATTCAGGCAGGTTATGCTTCATGGGTCGCGAAATAGATGGAAGATGAGGAAGACTTATTGACCTTGGGTTAAAACATCTTTAACGAGAGGCACATCATTTGAGGCGGCACATTGACGACAAGATTCATGAGGGCAAATTATTGCCCTTGAGCTGGCAATCGCTGTCAGTAATGTGGATTAGCAGAAGTTACATAACAAAGCGGCACATTGACGACAAGATTCATGAGGGCAAATTATTGCCCTTGAGCTGGCAATCGCTGTCAGTAATGTGGATTAGCAGAAGTTACATAACAAAGCTTTTTTGAAGACCATGACCTCAGGCACACCATAAGGAACTTCTTGCATTGGCCGGGAATCGGACCCGGGTCTCCCGCTTGGGAAGCGAGAATTCTACCACTGAACCACCAATGCTCTACAGCCTCATAACGACACGTCCTTGTCTGATTGGTACATTCAGGCAGGTTATGCTTCATGGGTCGCGAAATAGATTGAAGATGAGGAAGACTTATTGACCTTGGGTTAAAACATCTTTAACGAGAGGCACATCATTTGAGGCGGCACATTGACGACAAGATTCATGAGGGCAAATTATTGCCCTTGAGCTGGCAATCGCTGTCAGTAATGTGGATTAGCAGAAGTTACATAACAAAGCTTTTTTGAAGACCATGACCTCAGGCACACCATAAAGGAACTTCTTGCATTGGCCGGGAATCGGACCCGGGTCTCCCGCTTGGGAAGCGAGAATTCTACCACTGAACCACCAATGCTCTACAGCCTCATAACGACACGTCCTCGTGTGATTGGTACATTCAGGGAAGGAGGTTATGCTTCATGGGTCGTGAAATAGATGGAAGATGAGGAAGACTTATTGACCTTGGGTTAAAACATCTTTAACGAGAGGCACATCATTTGAGGCGGCACATTGACGACAAGATTGATGAGGGCAAACTATTGCCCTTGAGCTGGCAATCGCTGGCAGTAATGTGGATTAGCAGAAGTTACATAACAAAGCGTTTTTGAAGACCATGACCTCAGGCACACCATAAAGGAACTTCTTGCATTGGCCGGGAATCGGACCCGGGTCTCCCGCTTGGGAAGCGAGAATTCTACCACTGAACCACCAATGCTCTACAGCCTCATAACGACACGTCCTCGTGTGATTGGTGCTTTCAGGCAGGTTATGCTTCATGGGTCTTGAAATAGATGGAAGATTAGGAAGACTTATTGATCTTGGGTTAAAACATCTTTAACGAGAGGCACATCATTTGAGGCGGCACATTGACGACAAGATTCATGAGGGCAAATTATTGCCCTTGAGTTTGCTATCGCTGTCAGTAATGTGGATTAGCAGAAGTTACATAACAAAGCTTTTTTGAAGACCATGACCTCAGGCACACCATAAGGAACTTCTTGCATTGGCCGCGAATCGGACCTGGGTCTCCCGCTTGGGAAGCGAGAATTCTACCACTGAACCACCAATGCTCTACAGCCTCATAACGACACGTCCTCGTGTGATTGGTACATTCAGGCAGGTTATGCTTCATGGGTCTTGAAATAGATGGAAGATGAGGAAGACTTATTGACCTTGGGTTAAAACATCTTTAACGAGAGGCACATCATTTGAGGCGGCACATTGACGACAAGATTCATGAGGGCAAACTATTGCCCTTGAGCTGGCAATCGCTGTCAGTAATGTGGATTAGCAGAAGTTACATAACAAAGCTTTTTTGAAGACCATGACCTCAGGCACACCATAAGAAACTTCTTGCATTGGCCGGGAATCGGACCCGGGTCTCCCGCTTGGAAAGCGAGAATTCTACCACTGAACCACCAATGCTCTACAGCCTCATAACGACACGTCCTCGTGTGATTGGTACATTCAGGGAAGGAGGTTATGCTTCATGGGTCGTGAAATAGATGGAAGATTAGGAAGACTTATTGATCTTGGGTTAAAACATCTTTAATGAGAGGCACATCATTTTGAGGCGGCACATTGACGACAAGATTCATGAGGGCAAATTATTGCCCTTGAGCTGGCAATCGCTGTCAGTAATGTGGATTAGCAGAAGTTACATAACAAAGCTTTTTTGAAGACCATGACCTCAGGCACACCATAAGGAACTTCTTGCATTGGCCGGGAATCGGACCCGGGTCTCCCGCTTGGGAAGCGAGAATTCTACCACTGAACCACCAATGCTCTACAGCCTCATAACGACACGTCCTCGTGTGATTGGTGCATTCAGGCAGGTTATGCTTCATGGGTCTTGAAATAGATGGAAGATTAGGAAGACTTATTGATCTTGGGTTAAAACATCTTTAACGAGAGGCACATCATTTGAGGCGGCACATTGACGACAAGATTCATGAGGGCAAATTATTGCCCTTGAGCTGGCAATCGCTGTCAGTAATGTGGATTAGCAGAAGTTACATAACAAAGCTTTTTTGAAGACCATGACCTCAGGCACACCATAAGGAACTTCTTGCATTGGCCGGGAATCGGACCTGGGTCTCCCGCTTGGGAAGCGAGAATTCTACCACTGAACCACCAATGCTCTACAGCCTCATAACGACACGTCCTCGTGTGATTGGTACATTCAGGCAGGTTATGCTTCATGGGTCTTGAAATAGATGGAAGATGAGGAAGACTTATTGACCTTGGGTTAAAACATCTTTAATGAGAGGCACATCATTTTGAGGCGGCACATTGACGACAAGATTCATGAGGGCAAATTATTGCCCTTGAGCTGGCAATCGCTGTCAGTAATGTGGATTAGCAGAAGTTACATAACAAAGCTTTTTTGAAGACCATGACCTCAGGCACACCATAAGGAACTTCTTGCATTGGCCGGGAATCGGACCCGGGTCTCCCGCTTGGGAAGCGAGAATTCTACCACCGAACCACCAATGCTCTACAGCCTCATAACGACACGTCCTCGTGTGATTGGTGCATTCAGGCAGGTTATGCTTCATGGGTCTTGAAATAGATGGAAGATGAGGAAGACTTATTGACCTTGGGTTAAAACATCTTTAACGAGAGGCACATCATTTGAGGCGGCACATTGACGACAAGATTCATGAGGGCAAATTATTGCCCTTGAGCTGGCAATCGCTGTCAGTAATGTGGATTAGCAGAAGTTACATAACAAAGCTTTTTTGAAGACCATGACCTCAGGCACACCATAAAGGAACTTCTTGCATTGGCCGGGAATCGGACCCGGGTCTCCCGCTTGGGAAGTGAGAATTCTACCACTGAAACACCAATGCTCTACAGCCTCATAAGACACGTCCTCGTGTGATTGGTACATTCAGGGAAGGAGGTTATGCTTCTTGGGTCGTGAAATAGATGGAAGATTAGGAAGACTTATTGATCTTGGGTTAAAACATCTTTAACGAGAGGCACATCATTTGAGCCGGCACATTGACGACAAGATTCATGAGGGCAAATTATTGCCCTTGAGCTGGCAATCGCTGTCAGTAATGTGGATTAGCAGAAGTTACATAACAAAGCGGCACATTGACGACAAGATTCATGAGGGCAAATTATTGCCCTTGAGCTGGCAATCGCTGTCAGTAATGTGGATTAGCAGAAGTTACATAACAAAGCGGCACATTGATGACAAGATTCATGAGGGCAAATTATTGCCCTTGAGCTGGCAATCGCTGTCAGTAATGTGGATTAGCAGAAGTTACATAACAAAGCTTTTTTGAAGACCATGACCTCAGGCAAACCATAAGGAACTTCTTGCATTGGCCGGGAATCGGACCCGGGTCTCCCGCGTGGCAGGCGAGAATTCTACCACTGAACCACCAATGCTCTACATCTTCCAAATGACACGTCACTGTGTGATCCGTACATTCAGGCAGGTTATACTTCATGGGTCCCGAAATAGATGGAAGACGAGGAAGATTTATTGATCTTGGGTTAAAACATCTTTAACGAGAGGCACATCATTTGAGGCGGCACATTGACGACAAGATTCATGAGGGCAAATTATTGCCCTTGAGCTGGCAATCGCTGTCAGTAATGTGGATTAGCAGAAGTTACATAACAAAGCTTTTTTGAAGACCATGACCTCAGGCACACCATAATTAACTTTCTGCATTGGCCGGGAATCGGACCCGGGTCTCCCGCTTGGGAAGCGAGAATTCTACCACTGAACCACCAATGCTCTACAGCCTCATAAGGACACGTCCTCGTTTGATTGGTGCATTCAGGCAGGTTATGCTTCATGGGTCTTGAAATAGATGGAAGATTAGGAAGACTTATTGATCTTGGGTTAAAACATCTTTAACGAGAGGCACATCATTTGAGGCGGCACATTGACGACAAGATTCATGAGGGCAAATTATTGCCCTTGAGCTGGCAATCGCTGTCAGTAATGTGGATTAGCAGAAGTTACATAACAAAGCTTTTTGAAGACCATGACCTCTGGCACACCATAAGGAACTTCTTGCATTGGCCGGGAGTCGGACCCGGGTCTCCCACGTGGCAGGCGAGAATTCTACCACTGAACCACCAAAGCTCTACATCCTCATAACGACACGTCCTCGTCTGATTGGTACATTCAGGCAGGTTATGCTTCATGGGTCGCGAAATAGATGGAAGATGAGGAAGACTTATTGACCTTGGGTTAAAACATCTTTAACGAAAGGCACATCATTTGAGGCGGCACATTGACGACAAGATTCATGAGGGCAAACTATTGCCCTTGAGCTGGCAATCGCTGTCAGTAATGTGGATTAGCAGAAGTTACATAACAAAGCTTTTTTGAAGACCATGACCTCTGGCACACCATAAGAAACTTCTTGCATTGGCCGGGAATCGGACCGGGGTCTCCCGCCTGGGAAGCGAGAATTCTACCACTGAACCACCAATGCTCTACAGCCTCATAACGACACGTCCTCGTGTGATTGGTACATTCAGGCAGGTTATGCTTCATGGGTCGCGAAATAGATGGAAGATGAGGAAGACTTATTGACCTTGGGTTAAAACATCTTTAACGAGAGGCACATCATTTGAGGCGGCACATTGACGACAAGATTCATGAGGGCAAATTATTGCCCTTGAGCTGGCAATCGCTGTCAGTAATGTGGATTAGTAGAAGTTACATAACAAAGCTTTTTTGAAGACCATGACCTCAGGCACACCATAAGAAACTTCTTGCATTGGCCGGGAATCAGACCCGGGTCTCTCGCTTGGGAAGCGAGAATTCTACCACTGAACCACCAATGCTCTACAGCCTCATAACGACACGTCCTCGTGTGATTGGTACATTCAGGCAGGTTATGCTTCATGGGTCGCGAAATAGATGGAAGATGAGGAAGACTTATTGACCTTGGGTTAAAACATCTTTAACGAGAGGCACATCATTTGAGGCGGCACATTGACGACAAGATTCATGAGGGCAAATTATTGCCCTTGAGCTGGCAATCGCTGTCAGTAATGTGGATTAGCAGAAGTTACATAACAAAGCGGCACATTGACGACAAGATTCATGAGGGCAAATTATTGCCCTTGAGCTGGCAATCGCTGTCAGTAATGTGGATTAGCAGAAGTTACATAACAAAGCTTTTTTGAAGACCATGACCTCAGGCACACCATAAGGAACTTCTTGCATTGGCCGGGAATCGGACCCGGGTCTCCCGCTTGGGAAGCGAGAATTCTACCACTGAACCACCAATGCTCTACAGCCTCATAACGACACGTCCTCGTCTGATTGGTACATTCAGGCAGGTTATGCTTCATGGGTCGCGAAATAGATTGAAGATGAGGAAGACTTATTGACCTTGGGTTAAAACATCTTTAACGAGAGGCACATCATTTGAGGCGGCACATTGACGACAAGATTCATGAGGGCAAATTATTGCCCTTGAGCTGGCAATCGCTGTCAGTAATGTGGATTAGCAGAAGTTACATAACAAAGCTTTTCTGAAGACCATGACCTCAGGCACACCATAAAGGAACTTCTTGCATTGGCCGGGAATCGGACCCGGGTCTCCCGCTTGGGAAGCGAGAATTCTACCACTGAACCACCAATGCTCTACAGCCTCATAACGACACGTCCTCGTGTGATTGGTACATTCAGGGAAGGAGGTTATGCTTCATGGGTCGTGAAATAGATGGAAGATGAGGAAGACTTATTGACCTTGGGTTAAAACATCTTTAACGAGAGGCACATCATTTGAGGCGGCACATTGACGACAAGATTCATGAGGGCAAATTATTGCCCTTGAGCTGGCAAACGCTGTCAGTAATGTGGATTAGCAGAAGTTACATAACAAAGCTTTTTTGAAGACCATGACCTCAGGCACACCATAAGGAACTTCTTGCATTGGCCGGGAATCGGACCCGGGTCTCCCGCTTGGGAAGCGAGAATTCTACCACTGAACCACCAATGCTCTACATCCTCATAACGACACGTCCTCGTGTGATTGGTACATTCAGGCAGGTTATGCTTCATGGGTCGCGAAATAGATGGAAGATGAGGAAGACTTATTGACCTTGGGTTAAAACATCTTTAACGAGAGGCACATCATTTGAGGCGGCACATTGACGACAAGATTCATGAGGGCAAATTATTGCCCTTGAGCTGGCAATCGCTGTCAGTAATGTGGATTAGCAGAAGTTACATAACAAAGCTTTTTTGAAGACCATGACCTCAGGCACACCATAAGGAACTTCTTGCATTGGCCGGGAATCGGACCTGGGTCTCCCGCTTGGGAAGCGAGAATTCTACCACTGAACCACCAATGCTCTACAGCCTCATAACGACACGTCCTCGTGTGATTGGTACATTCAGGCAGGTTATGCTTCATGGGTCTTGAAATAGATGGAAGATGAGGAAGACTTATTGACCTTGGGTTAAAACATCTTTAACGAGAGGCACATCATTTGAGGCGGCACATTGACGACAAGATTCATGAGGGCAAACTATTGCCCTTGAGCTGGCAATCGATGTCAGTAATGTGGATTAGCAGAAGTTACATAACAAAGCTTTTTTGAAGACCATGACCTCAGGCACACCATAAGAAACTTCTTGCATTGGCCGGGAATCGGACCCGGGTCTCCCGCTTGGGAAGCGAGAATTCTACCACTGAACCACCAATGCTCTACAGCCTCATAACGACACGTCCTCGTGTGATTGGTACATTCAGGGAAGGAGGTTATGCTTCATGGGTCGTGAAATAGATGGAAGATTAGGAAGACTTATTGATCTTGGGTTAAAACATCTTTAATGAGAGGCACATCATTTTGAGGCGGCACATTGACGACAAGATTCATGAGGGCAAATTATTGCCCTTGAGCTGGCAATCGCTGTCAGTAATGTGGATTAGCAGAAGTTACATAACAAAGCTTTTTTGAAGACCATGACCTCAGGCACACCATAAGGAACTTCTTGCATTGGCCGGGAATCGGACCTGGGTCTCCCGCTTGGGAAGCGAGAATTCTACCACTGAACCACCAATGCTCTACAGCCTCATAACGACACGTCCTCGTGTGATTGGTGCATTCAGGCAGGTTATGCTTCATGGGTCTTGAAATAGATGGAAGATTAGGAAGACTTATTGATCTTGGGTTAAAACATCTTTAACGAGAGGCACATCATTTGAGGCGGCACATTGACGACAAGATTCATGAGGGCAAATTATTGCCCTTGAGCTGGCAATCGCTGTCAGTAATGTGGATTAGCAGAAGTAACATAACAAAGCTTTTTTGAAGACCATGACCTCAGGCACACCATAAGGAACTTCTTGCATTGGCCGGGAATCGGACCTGGGTCTCCCGCTTGGGAAGCGAGAATTCTACCACTGAACCACCAATGCTCTACAGCCTCATAACGACACGTCCTCGTGTGATTGGTACATTCAGGCAGGTTATGCTTCATGGGTCTTGAAATAGATGGAAGATGAGGAAGACTTATTGACCTTGGGTTAAAACATCTTTAACGAGAGGCACATCATTTGAGGCGGCACATTGACGACAAGATTCATGAGGGCAAACTATTGCCCTTGAGCTGGCAATCGCTGTCAGTAATGTGGATTAGCAGAAGTTACATAACAAAGCTTTTTTGAAGACCATGACCTCAGGCACACCATAAGAAACTTCTTGCATTGGCCGGGAATCGGACCCGGGTCTCCCGCTTGGGAAGCGAGAATTCTACCACTGAACCACCAATGCTCTACATCCTCATAACGACACGTCCTCGTGTGATTGGTACATTCAGGCAGGTTATGCTTCATGGGTCGCGAAATAGATGGAAGATGAGGAAGACTTATTGACCTTGGGTTAAAACATCTTTAACGAGAGGCACATCATTTGAGGTGGCACATTGACGACAAGATTCATGAGGGCAAATTATTGCCCTTGAGCTGGCAATCGCTGTCAGTAATGTGGATTAGCAGAAGTTACATAACAAAGCTTTTTTGAAGACCATGACCTCAGGCACACCATAAGGAACTTCTTGCATTGGCCGGGAATCGGACCTGGGTCTCCCGCTTGGGAAGCGAGAATTCTACCACTGAACCACCAATGCTCTACAGCCTCATAACGACACGTCCTCGTGTGATTGGTACATTCAGGCAGGTTATGCTTCATGGGTCTTGAAATAGATGGAAGATGAGGAAGACTTATTGACCTTGGGTTAAAACATCTTTAACGAGAGGCACATCATTTGAGGGGCGGCACATTGACGACAAGATTCATGAGGGCAAACTATTGCCCTTGAGCTGGCAATCGCTGTCAGTAATGTGGATTAGCAGAAGTTACATAACAAAGCTTTTTTGAAGACCATGACCTCAGGCACACCATAAGAAACTTCTTGCATTGGCCGGGAATCGGACCCGGGTCTCCCGCTTGGGAAGCGAGAATTCTACCACTGAACCACCAATGCTCTACAGCCTCATAACGACACGTCCTCGTGTGATTGGTACATTCAGGGAAGGAGGTTATGCTTCATGGGTCGTGAAATAGATGGAAGTTAGGAAGACTTATTGATCTTGGGTTAAAACATCTTTAATGAGAGGCACATCATTTTGAGGCGGCACATTGACGACAAGATTCATGAGGGCAAATTATTGCCCTTGAGCTGGCAATCGCTGTCAGTAATGTGGATTAGCAGAAGTAACATAACAAAGCTTTTTTGAAGACCATGACCTCAGGCACACCATAAGGAACTTCTTGCATTGGCCGGGAATCGGACCTGGGTCTCCCGCTTGGGAAGCGAGAATTCTACCACTGAACCACCAATGCTCTACAGCCTCATAACGACACGTCCTCGTGTGATTGGTACATTCAGGCAGGTTATGCTTCATGGGTCTTGAAATAGATGGAAGATGAGGAAGACTTATTGACCTTGGGTTAAAACATCTTTAACGAGAGGCACATCATTTGAGGCGGCACATTGAAGACAAGATTCATGAGGGCAAACTATTGCCCTTGAGCTGGCAATCGCTGTCAGTAATGTGGATTAGCAGAAGTTACATAACAAAGCTTTTTTGAAGACCATGACCTCAGGCACACCATAAGAAACTTCTTGCATTGGCCGGGAATCGGACCCGGGTCTCCCGCTTGGGAAGCGAGAATTCTACCACTGAACCACCAATGCTCTACAGCCTCATAACGACACGTCCTCGTGTGATTGGTACATTCAGGCAGGTTATGCTTCATGGGTCGCGAAATAGATGGAAGATGAGGAAGACTTATTGACCTTGGGTTAAAACATCTTTAACGAGAGGCACATCATTTGAGGCGGCACATTGACGACAAGATTCATGAGGGCAAATTATTGCCCTTGAGCTGGCAATCGCTGTCAGTAATGTGGATTAGCAGAAGTTACATAACAAAGCGGCACATTGACGACAAGATTCATGAGGGCAAATTATTGCCCTTGAGCTGGCAATCGCTGTCAGTAATGTGGATTAGCAGAAGTTACATAACAAAGCTTTTTTGAAGACCATGACCTCAGGCACACCATAAGGAACTTCTTGCATTGGCCGGGAATCGGACCCAGGTCTCCCGCTTGGGAAGCGAGAATTCTACCACTGAACCACCAATACTCTACAGCCTCATAACGACACGTCCTCGTCTGATTGGTACATTCAGGCAGGTTATGCTTCATGGGTCGCGAAATAGATTGAAGATGAGGAAGACTTGTTGACCTTGGGTTAAAACATCTTTAACGAGAGGCACATCATTTGAGGCGGCACATTGACGACAAGATTCATGAGGGCAAATTATTGCCCTTGAGCTGGCAATCGCTGTCAGTAATTTGGATTAGCAGAAGTTACATAACAAAGCTTTTTTGAAGACCATGACCTCAGGCACACCATAAAGGAACTTCTTGCATTGGCCGGGAATCGGACCCGGGTCTCCCGCTTGGGAAGTGAGAATTCTACCACTGAACCACCAATGATCTACAGCCTCATAAGACACGTCCTCGTGTGATTGGTACATTCAGGGAAGGAGGTTATGCTTCTTGGGTCGTGAAATAGATGGAAGATTAGGAAGACTTATTGATCTTGGGTTAAAACATCTTTAACGAGAGGCACATCATTTGAGGCGGCACATTGACGACAAGATTCATGAGGGCAAATGATTGCCCTTGAGCTGGCAATCGCTGTCAGTAATGTGGATTAGCAGAAGTTACATAACAAAGCGGCACATTGACGACAAGATTCATGAGGGCAAATTATTGCCCTTGAGCTGGCAATCGCTGTCAGTAATGTGGATTAGCAGAAGTTACATAACAAAGCGGCACATTGACGACAAGATTCATGAGGGCAAATTATTGCCCTTGAGCTGGCAATCGCTGTCAGTAATGTGGATTAGCAGAAGTTACATAACAAAGCTTTTTTGAAGACCATGACCTCAGGCACACCATAAGGAACTTCTTGCATTGGCTGGGAATCGGACCCAGGTCTCCCGCGTGGCAGGCAAGAATTCTACCACTGAACCACCAATGCTCTACAGCCTCATAACGACACGTCCTCGTGTGATTGGTACATTCAGGCAGGTTATGCTTCATGGGTCGTGAAATAGATGGAAGATGAGGAAGACTTATTGACCTTGGGTTAAAACATCTTTAACGAGAGGCACATCATTTGAGGCGGCACATTGACGACAAGATTGATGAGGGCAAACTATTCCCCTTGAGCTGGCAATCGCTGGCAGTAATGTGGATTAGCAGAAGTTACATAACAAAGCTTTTTTGAAGACCATGACCTCAGGCACACCATAAGGAACTTCTTGCATTGGCCGGGAATCGGACCCGGGTCTCCCGCTTGGGAAGCGAGAATTCTACCACTGAACCACCAATGCTCTACAGCCTCATAACGACACGTCCTCGTGTGATTGGTGCATTCAGGCAGGTTATGCTTCATGGGTCGCGAAATAGATGGAAGATGAGGAAGACTTATTGACCTTGGGTTAAAACATCTTTAACGAGAGGCACATCATTTGAGGCGGCACATTGACGACAAGATTCATGAGGGCAAATTATTGCCCTTGAGCTGGCAATCGCTGTCAGTAATGTGGATTAGCAGAAGTTACATAACAAAGCTTTTTTGAAGACCATGACCTCAGGCACACCATAAGGAACTTCTTGCATTGGCCGGGAATCGGACTCGGGTCTCCCGCTTGGGAAGCGAGAATTCTACCACTGAACCACCAATGCTCTACAGCCTCATAACAACACGTCCTTGTGTGATTGGTACATTCAGGGAAGGAGGTTATGCTTCATGGGTCGTGAAATAGATGGAAGATGAGGAAGACTTATTGACCTTGGGTTAAAACATCTTTAACGAGAGGCACATCATTTGAGGCGGCACATTGACGACAAGATTCATGAGGGCAAATTATTGCCCTTGAGCTGGCAATCGCTGTCAGTAATGTGGATTAGTAGAAGTTACATAACAAAGCTTTTTTGAAGACCATGACCTCAGGCACACCATAAAGAACTTCTTGCAGTGGCCGGGAATCGGACCTGGGTCTCCCGCTTGGGAAGCGAGAATTCTACCACTGAACCACCAATGCTCTACAGCCTCATAACGACACGTCCTCGTGTGATTGGTAAATTCAGGCAGGTTATGCTTCATGGGTCGCGAAATAGATGGAAGATGAGGAAGACTTATTGACCTTGGGTTAAAACATCTTTAACGAGAGGCACATCATTTGAGGCGGCACATTGACGACAAGATTCATGAGGGCAAATTATTGCCCTTGAGCTGGCAATCGCTGTCAGTAATGTGGATTAGCAGAAGTTACATAACAAAGCTTTTTGAAGACCATGACCTCTGGCACATCATAATTAACTTTCTGCATTGGCCGGGAATCGGACCCGGGTCTCCCGCTTGGGAAGCGAGAATTCTACCACTGAACCACCAATGCTCTACAGCCTCATAACGACACGTCCTCGTGTGATTGGTACATTCAGGGAAGGAGGTTATGCTTCATGGGTCGTGAAATAGATGGAAGATTAGGAAGACTTATTGATCTTGGGTTAAAACATCTTTAACGAGAGGCACATCATTTGAGGCGGCACATTGACGACAAGATTCATGAGGGCAAATTATTGCCCTTGAGCTGGCAATCGCTGTCAGTAATGTGGATTAGCAGAAGTTACATAACAAAGCTTTTTGAAGACCATGACCTCTGGCACATCATAATTAACTTTCTGCATTGGCCGGGAATCGGACCCGGGTCTCCCGCGTGGGAAGCGAGAATTCTACCACTGAACCACCAATGCTCTACAGCCTCATAACGACACGTCCTCGTGTGATTGGTGCATTCAGGCAGGTTATGCTTCATGGGTCGCGAAATAGATGGAAGATGAGGAAGACTTATTGACCTTGGGTTAAAACATCTTTAACGAGAGGCACATCATTTGAGGCGGCACATTGACGACAAGATTCATGAGGGCAAATTATTGCCCTTGAGCTGGCAATCGCTGTCAGTAATGTGGATTAGCAGAAGTTACATAACAAAGCTTTTTGAAGACCATGACCTCTGGCACATCATAATTAACTTTCTGCATTGGCCGGGAATCGGACCCGGGTCTCCCGCTTGGGAAGCGAGAATTCTACCACTGAACCACCAATGCTCTACATCTTCCAAACGACACGTCACTGTGTGATCGGTACATTCAGGCAGGTTATGCTTCATGGGTCGCGAAATAGATGGAAGATGAGGAAGACTTATTGACCTTGGGTTAAAACATCTTTAACGAGAGGCACATCATTTGAGGCGGTACATTGACGACAAGATTCATGAGGGCAAATTATTGCCCTTGAGCTGGCAATCGCTGTCAGTAATGTGGATTAGCAGAAGTTACATAACAAAGCTTTTTTGAAGACCATGATCTCAGGCACACCATAAGGAACATCTTGCATTGGCCGGGAATCGGACCCGGGTCTCCCGCTTGGGAAGCGAGAATTCTACCACTGAACCACCAATGCTCTACAGCCTCATAACGACACGTCCTCGTGTGATTGGTACATTCAGGCAGGTTATGCTTCATGGGTCTTGAAGTAGATGGAAGATTAGGAAGACTTATTGATCTTGGGTTAAAACATCTTTAACGAGAGGCACATCATTTGAGGCGGCACATTGACGACAAGATTCATGAGGGCAAATTATTGCCCTTGAGCTGGCAATCGCTGTCAGTAATGTGGATTAGCAGAAGTTACATAACAAAGCTTTTTGAAGACCATGACCTCTGGCACATCATAATTAACTTTCTGCATTGGCCGGGAATCGGACACGGGTCTCCCGCTTGGGAAGCGAGAATTCTACCACTGAACCACCAATGCTCTGCAGCCTCATAACGACACGTCCTCGTGTGATTGGTACATTCAGGGAAGGAGGTTATGCTTCATGGGTCGTGAAATAGATGGAAGATTAGGAAGACTTATTGATCTTGGGTTAAAACATCTTTAACGAGAGGCACATCATTTGAGGCGGCACATTGACGACAAGATTCATGAGGGCAAATTATTGCCCTTGAGCTGGCAATCGCTGTCAGTAATGTGGATTAGCAGAAGTTACATAACAAAGCTTTTTGAAGACCATGACCTCTGGCACATCATAATTAACTTTCTGCATTGGCCGGGAATCGGACCCGGGTCTCCCGCTTGGGAAGCGAGAATTCTACCACTGAACCACCAATGCTCTACATCTTCCAAACGACACGTCACTGTGTGATCGGTACATTCAGGCATGTTATGCTTCATGGGTCGCGAAATAGATGGAAGATGAGGAAGACTTATTGACCTTGGGTTAAAACATCTTTAACGAGAGGCACATCATTTGAGGCGGCACATTGACGACAAGATTCATGAGGGCAAATTATTGCCCTTGAGCTGGCAATCGCTGTCAGTAATGTGGATTAGCAGAAGTTACATAACAAAGCTTTTTGAAGACCATGACCTCTGGCACATCATAATTAACTTTCTGCATTGGCCGGGAATCGGACCCGGGTCTCCCGCTTGGGAAGCGAGAATTCTACCACTGAACCACCAATGCTCTACAGCCTCATAACGACACGTCCTCGTGTGATTGGTACATTCAGGGAAGGAGGTTATGCTTCATGGGTCGTGAAATAGATGGAAGATTAGGAAGACTTATTGATCTTGGGTTAAAACATCTTTAACGAGAGGCACATCATTTGAGGCGGCACATTGACGACAAGATTCATGAGGGCAAATTATTGCCCTTGAGCTGGCAATCGCTGTCAATAATGTGGATTAGCAGAAGTTACATAACAAAGCTTTTTGAAGACCATGACCTCTGGCACATCATAATTAACTTTCTGCATTGGCCGGGAATCGGACCCGGGTCTCCCGCTTGGGAAGCGAGAATTCTACCACTGAACCACCAATGCTCTACATCTTCCAAACGACACGTCACTGTGTGATCGGTACATTCAGGCAGGTTATTCTTCATGGGTCGCGAAATAGATGGAAGATGAGGAAGACTTATTGACCTTGGGTTAAAACATCTTTAACGAGAGGCACATCATTTGAGGCGGCACATTGACGACAAGATTCATGAGGGCAAATTATTGCCCTTGAGCTGGCAATCGCTGTCAGTAATGTGGATTAGCAGAAGTTACATAACAAAGCTTTTTGAAGACCATGACCTCTGGCACATCATAATTAACTTTCTGCATTGGCCGGGAATCGGACCCGGGTCTCCCGCTTGGGAAGCGAGAATTCTACCACTGAACCACCAATGCTCTACAGCCTCATAACGACACGTCCTCGTGTGATTGGTACATTCAGGGAAGGAGGTTATGCTTCATGGGTCGTGAAATAGATGGAAGATTAGGAAGACTTATTGATCTTGGGTTAAAACATCTTTAACGAGAGGCACATCATTTGAGGCGGCACATTGACGACAAGATTCATGAGGGCAAATTATTGCCCTTGAGCTGGCAATCGCTGTCAGTAATGTGGATTAGCAGAAGTTACATAACAAAGCTTTTTGAAGACCATGACCTCTGGCACATCATAATTAACTTTCTGCATTGGCCGGGAATCGGACCCGGGTCTCCCGCTTGGGAAGCGAGAATTCTACCACTGAACCACCAATGATCTACATCTTCCAAACGACATGTCACTGTGTGATCGGTACATTCAGGCAGGTTATGCTTCATGGGTCGCGAAATAGATGGAAGATGAGGAAGACTTATTGACCTTGGGTTAAAACATCTTTAACGAGAGGCACATCATTTGAGGCGGCACATTGACGACAAGATTCATGAGGGCAAATTATTGCCCTTGAGCTGGCAATCGCTGTCAGTAATGTGGATTAGCAGAAGTTACATAACAAAGCTTTTTGAAGACCATGACCTCTGGCACATCATAATTAACTTTCTGCATTGGCCGGGAATCGGACCCGGGTCTCCCGCTTGGGAAGCGAGAATTCTACCACTGAACCACCAATGCTCTACAGCCTCATAACGACACGTCCTCGTGTGATTGGTACATTCAGGGAAGGAGGTTATGCTTCATGGGTCGTGAAATAGATGGAAGATTAGGAAGACTTATTGATCTTGGGTTAAAACATCTTTAACGAGAGGCACATCATTTGAGGCGGCACATTGACGACAAGATTCATGAGGGCAAATTATTGCCCTTGAGCTGGCAATCGCTGTCAGTAATGTGGATTAGCAGAAGTTACATAACAAAGCGGCACATTGACGACAAGATTCATGAGGGCAAATTATTGCCCTTGAGCTGGCAATCGCTGTCAGTAATGTGGATTAGCAGAAGTTACATAACAAAGCGGCACATTGACGACAAGATTCATGAGGGCAAATTATTGCCCTTGAGCTGGCAATCGCTGTCAGTAATGTGGATTAGCAGAAGTTACATAACAAAGCTTTTTTGAAGACCATGACCTCAGGCACACCATAAGGAACTTCTTGCATTGGCCGGGAATCGGACCCGGGTCTCCCGCATGGGAAGCGAGAATTCTACCACTGAACCACCAATGCTCTACAGCCTCATAACGACACGTCCTCGTCTGATTGGTACATTCAGGCAGGTTATGCTTCATGGGTCGCGAAATAGATTGAAGATGAGGAAGACTTATTGACCTTGGGTTAAAACATCTTTAACGAGAGGCACATCATTTGAGGCGGCACATTGACGACAAGATTCATGAGGGCAAATTATTGCCCTTGAGCTGGCAATCGCTGTCAGTAATGTGGATTAGCAGAAGTTACATAACAAAGCTTTTTTGAAGACCATGACCTCAGGCACACCATAAAGGAACTTCTTGCATTGGCCGGGAATCGGACCCGGGTCTCCCGCTTGGGAAGTGAGAATTCTACCACTGAACCACCAATGATCTACAGCCTCATAAGACACGTCCTCGTGTGATTGGTACATTCAGGGAAGGAGGTTATGCTTCTTGGGTCGTGAAATAGATGGAAGATTAGGAAGACTTATTGATCTTGGGTTAAAACATCTTTAACGAGAGGCACATCATTTGAGGCGGCACATTGACGACAAGATTCATGAGGGCAAATTATTGCCCTTGAGCTGGCAATCGCTGTCAGTAATGTGGATTAGCAGAAGTTACATAACAAAGCGGCACATTGACGACAAGATTCATGAGGGCAAATTATTGCCCTTGAGCTGGCAATCGCTGTCAGTAATGTGGATTAGCAGAAGTTACATAACAAAGCTTTTTTGAAGACCATGACCTCAGGCACACCATAAGGAACTTCTTGCATTGGCTGGGAATCGGACCCAGGTCTCCCGCGTGGCAGGCAAGAATTCTACCACTGAACCACCAAAGCTCTACATCCTCATAACGACACGTCCTCGTGTGATTGGTACATTCAGGCAGGTTATGCTTCATGGGTCGTGAAATAGATGGAAGATGAGGAAGACTTATTGACCTTGGGTTAAAACATCTTTAACGAGAGGCACATCATTTGAGGCGGCACATTGACGACAAGATTGATGAGGGCAAACTATTCCCCTTGAGCTGGCAATCGCTGGCAGTAATGTGGATTAGCAGAAGTTACATAACAAAGCTTTTTTGAAGACCATGACCTCAGGCACACCATAAGGAACTTCTTGCATTGGCCGGGAATCGGACCCGGGTCTCCCGCGTGGCAGGCGAGAATTCTACCACTGAACCACCAATGCTCTACATCTTCCAAATGACACGTCACTGTGTGATCCGTACATTCAGGCAGGTTATACTTCATGGGTCCCGAAATAGATGGAAGACGAGGAAGATTTATTGATCTTGGGTTAAAACATGTTTAACGAGAGGCACATCATTTGAGGCGGCATATTGACGACAAGATTCATGAGGGCAAATTATTGCCCTTGAGCTGGCAATCGCTGTCAGTAATGTGGATTAGCAGAAGTTACATAACAAAGCTTTTTTGAAGACCATGACCTCAGGCACACCATAATTAACTTTCTGCATTGGCCGGGAATCGGACCCGGGTCTCCCGCTTGGGAAGCGAGAATTCTACCACTGAACCACCAATGCTCTACAGCCTCATAACAACACGTCCTTGTGTGATTGGTACATTCAGGCAGGTTATGCTTCATGGGTCTTGAAATAGATGGAAGATTAGGAAGACTTATTGATCTTGGGTTAAAACATCTTTAACGAGAGGCACATCATTTGAGGCGGCACATTGACGACAAGATTCATGAGGGCAAAATATTGCCCTTGAGCTGGCAATCGCTGTCAGTAATGTGGATTAGCAGAAGTTACATAACAAAGCTTTTTTGAAGACCATGACCTCAGGCACACCATAAGGAACTTCTTGCATTGGCCGGGAATCGGACTCGGGTCTCCCGCTTGGGAAGCGAGAATTCTACCACTGAACCACCAATGCTCTACAGCCTCATAACAACACGTCCTTGTGTGATTGGTACATTCAGGGAAGGAGGTTATGCTTCATGGGTCGTGAAATAGATGGAAGATGAGGAAGACTTATTGACCTTGGGTTAAAACATCTTTAACGAGAGGCACATCATTTGAGGCGGCACATTGACGACAAGATTCATGAGGGCAAATTATTGCCCTTGAGCTGGCAATCGCTGTCAGTAATGTGGATTAGTAGAAGTTACATAACAAAGCTTTTTTGAAGACCATGACCTCAGGCACACCATAAAGAACTTCTTGCAGTGGCCGGGAATCGGACCTGGGTCTCCCGCTTGGGAAGCGAGAATTCTACCACTGAACCACCAATGCTCTACAGCCTCATAACGACACGTCCTCGTGTGATTGGTACATTCAGGCAGGTTATGCTTCATGGGTCGCGAAATAGATGGAAGATGAGGAACACTTATTGACCTTGGGTTAAAACATCTTTAACGAGAGGCACATCATTTGAGGCGGCACATTGACGACAAGATTCATGAGGGCAAATTATTGCCCTTGAGCTGGCAATCGCTGTCAGTAATGTGGATTAGCAGAAGTTACATAACAAAGCTTTTTTGAAGACCATGACCTCAGGCACACCATAAGGAACTTCTTGCATTGGCCGGGAATCGGACTCGGGTCTCCCGCTTGGGAAGCGAGAATTCTACCACTGAACCACCAATGCTCTACAGCCTCATAACAACACGTCCTTGTGTGATTGGTACATTCAGGCAGGTTATGCTTCATGGGTCTTGAAATAGATGGAAGATTAGGAAGACTTATTGATCTTGGGTTAAAACATCTTTAACGAGAGGCACATCATTTGAGGCGGCACATTGACGACAAGATTCATGAGGGCAAAATATTGCCCTTGAGCTGGCAATCGCTGTCAGTAATGTGGATTAGCAGAAGTTACATAACAAAGCTTTTTTGAAGACCATGACCTCAGGCACACCATAAGGAACTTCTTGCATTGGCCGGGAATCGGACTCGGGTCTCCCGCTTGGGAAGCGAGAATTCTACCACTGAACCACCAATGCTCTACAGCCTCATAACAACACGTCCTTGTGTGATTGGTACATTCAGGGAAGGAGGTTATGCTTCATGGGTCGTGAAATAGATGGAAGATGAGGAAGACTTATTGACCTTGGGTTAAAACATCTTTAACGAGAGGCACATCATTTGAGGCGGCACATTGACGACAAGATTCATGAGGGCAAATTATTGCCCTTGAGCTGGCAATCGCTGTCAGTAATGTGGATTAGTAGAAGTTACATAACAAAGCTTTTTTGAAGACCATGACCTCAGGCACACCATAAAGAACTTCTTGCAGTGGCCGGGAATCGGACCTGGGTCTCCCGCTTGGGAAGCGAGAATTCTACCACTGAACCACCAATGCTCTACAGCCTCATAACGACACGTCCTCGTGTGATTGGTACATTCAGGCAGGTTATGCTTCATGGGTCGCGAAATAGATGGAAGATGAGGAACACTTATTGACCTTGGGTTAAAACATCTTTAACGAGAGGCACATCCTTTGAGGCGGCACATTGACGACAAGATTCATGAGGGCAAATTATTGCCCTTGAGCTGGCAATCGCTGTCAGTAATGTGGATTAGCAGAAGTTACATAACAAAGCTTTTTTGAAGACCATGACCTCAGGCACACCATAAGGAACTTCTTGCATTGGCCGGGAATCGGACTCGGGTCTCCCGCTTGGGAAGCGAGAATTCTACCACTGAACCACCAATGCTCTACAGCCTCATAACGACACGTCCTCGTGTGATTGGTACATTCAGGCAGGTTATGCTTCATGGGTCGCGAAATAGATGGAAGATGAGGAAGACTTATTGACCTTGGGTTAAAACATCTTTAACGAGAGGCACATCATTTGAGGCGGCACATTGACGACAAGATTCATGAGGGCAAATTATTGCCCTTGAGCTGGCAATCGCTGTCAGTAATGTGGATTAGCAGAAGTTACATAACAAAGCTTTTTGAAGACCATGACCTCTGGCACATCATAATTAACTTTCTGCATTGGCCGGGAATCGGACCCGGGTCTCCCGCGTGGGAAGCGAGAATTCTACCACTGAACCACCAATGCTCTACAGCCTCATAACGACACGTCCTCGTGTGATTGGTACATTCAGGGAAGGAGGTTATGCTTCATGGGTCGTGAAATAGATGGAAGATTAGGAAGACTTATTGATCTTGGGTTAAAACATCTTTAACGAGAGGCACATCATTTGAGGCGGCACATTGACGACAAGATTCATGAGGGCAAATTATTGCCCTTGAGCTGGCAATCGCTGTCAGTAATGTGGATTAGCAGAAGTTACATAACAAAGCTTTTTGAAGACCATGACCTCTGGCACATCATAATTAACTTTCTGCATTGGCCGGGAATCGGACCCGGGTCTCCCGCGTGGGAAGCGAGAATTCTACCACTGAACCACCAATGCTCTACAGCCTCATAACGACACGTCCTCGTGTGATTGGTGCATTCAGGCAGGTTATGCTTCATGGGTCGCGAAATAGATGGAAGATGAGGAAGACTTATTGACCTTGGGTTAAAACATCTTTAACGAGAGGCACATCATTTGAGGCGGCACATTGACGACAAGATTCATGAGGGCAAATTATTGCCCTTGAGCTGGCAATCGCTGTCAGTAATGTGGATTAGCAGAAGTTACATAACAAAGCTTTTTGAAGACCATGACCTCTGGCACATCATAATTAACTTTCTGCATTGGCCGGGAATCGGACCCGGGTCTCCCGCTTGGGAAGCGAGAATTCTACCACTGAACCACCAATGCTCTACAGCCTCATAACGACACGTCCTCGTGTGATTGGTACATTCAGGGAAGGAGGTTATGCTTCATGGGTCGTGAAATAGATGGAAGATTAGGAAGACTTATTGATCTTGGGTTAAAACATCTTTAACGAGAGGCACATCATTTGAGGCGGCACATTGACGACAAGATTCATGAGGGCAAATTATTGCCCTTGAGCTGGCAATCGCTGTCAGTAATGTGGATTAGCAGAAGTTACATAACAAAGCTTTTTGAAGACCATGACCTCTGGCACATCATAATTAACTTTCTGCATTGGCCGGGAATCGGACCCGGGTCTCCCGCTTGGGAAGCGAGAATTCTACCACTGAACCACCAATGCTCTACAGCCTCATAACGACACGTCCTCGTGTGATTGGTACATTCAGGGAAGGAGGTTATGCTTCATGGGTCGTGAAATAGATGGAAGATTAGGAAGACTTATTGATCTTGGGTTAAAACATCTTTAACGAGAGGCACATCATTTGAGGCGGCACATTGACGACAAGATTCATGAGGGCAAATTATTGCCCTTGAGCTGGCAATCGCTGTCAGTAATGTGGATTAGCAGAAGTTACATAACAAAGCTTTTTGAAGACCATGACCTCTGGCACATCATAATTAACTTTCTGCATTGGCCGGGAATCGGACCCGGGTCTCCCGCTTGGGAAGCGAGAATTCTACCACTGAACCACCAATGCTCTACAGCCTCATAACGACACGTCCTCGTGTGATTGGTACATTCAGGGAAGGAGGTTATGCTTCATGGGTCGTGAAATAGATGGAAGATTAGGAAGACTTATTGACCTTGGGTTAAAACATCTTTAACGAGAGGCACATCATTTGAGGCGGCACATTGACGACAAGATTCATGAGGGCAAATTATTCCCCTTGAGCTGGCAATTGCTGTCAGTAATGTGGATTAGCAGAAGTTACATAACAAAGCTTTTTTGAAGACCATGACCTCAGGCACACCATAAGGAACTTCTTGCATTGGCCGGGAATCGGACTCGGGTCTCTCGCTTGGGAAGCGAGAATTCTACCACTGAACCACCAATGCTCTACAGCCTCATAACAACACGTCCTTGTGTGATTGGTACATTCAGGCAGGTTATGCTTCATGGGTCTTGAAATAGATGGAAGATTAGGAAGACTTATTGATCTTGGGTTAAAACATCTTTAACGAGAGGCACATCATTTGAGGCGGCACATTGACGACAAGATTCATGAGGGCAAAATATTGCCCTTGAGCTGGCAATCGCTGTCAGTAATGTGGATTAGCAGAAGTTACATAACAAAGCTTTTTTGAAGACCATGACCTCAGGCACACCATAAGGAACTTCTTGCATTGGCCGGGAATCGGACTCGGGTCTCCCGCTTGGGAAGCGAGAATTCTACCACTGAACCACCAATGCTCTACAGCCTCATAACAACACGTCCTTGTGTGATTGGTACATTCAGGGAAGGAGGTTATGCTTCATGGGTCGTGAAATAGATGGAAGATGAGGAAGACTTATTGACCTTGGGTTAAAACATCTTTAACGAGAGGCACATCATTTGAGGCGGCACATTGACGACAAGATTCATGAGGGCAAATTATTGCCCTTGAGCTGGCAATCGCTGTCAGTAATGTGGATTAGCAGAAGTTACATAACAAAGCTTTTTGAAGACCATGACCTCTGGCACATCATAATTAACTTTCTGCATTGGCCGGGAATCGGACCCGGGTCTCCCGCGTGGGAAGCGAGAACTCTACCACTGAACCACCAATGCTCTACAGCCTCATAACGACACGTCCTCGTGTGATTGGTGCATTTAGGCAGGTTATGCTTCATGGGTCGCGAAATAGATGGAAGATGAGGAAGACTTATTGACCTTGGGTTAAAACATCTTTAACGAGAGGCACATCATTTGAGGCGGCACATTGACGACAAGATTCATGAGGGCAAATTATTGCCCTTGAGCTGGCAATCGCTGTCAGTAATGTGGATTAGCAGAAGTTACATAACAAAGCTTTTTGAAGACCATGACCTCTGGCACATCATAATTAACTTTCTGCATTGGCCGGGAATCGGACCCGGGTCTCCCGCTTGGGAAGCGAGAATTCTACCACTGAACCACCAATGCTCTACATCTTCCAAACGACACGTCACTGTGTGATCGGTACATTCAGGCAGGTTATGCTTCATGGGTCGCGAAATAGATGGAAGATGAGGAAGACTTATTGACCTTGGGTTAAAACATCTTTAACGAGAGGCACATCATTTGAGGCGGCACATTGACGACAAGATTCATGAGGGCAAATTATTGCCCTTGAGCTGGCAATCGCTGTCAGTAATGTGGATTAGCAGAAGTTACATTACAAAGCTTTTTTGAAGACCATGACCTCAGGCACACCATAAGGAACTTCTTGCATTGGCCGGGAATCGGACCCGGGTCTCCCGCTTGGGAAGCGAGAATTCTACCACTGAACCACCAATGCTCTACAGCCTCATAACGACACGTCCTCGTGTGATTGGTACATTCAGGCAGGTTATGCTTCACGGGTCTTGAAGTAGATGGAAGATTAGGAAGACTTATTGATCTTGGGTTAAAACATCTTTAACGAGAGGCACATCATTTGAGGCGGCACATTGACGACAAGATTCATGAGGGCAAATTATTCCCCTTGAGCTGGCAATCGCTGTCAGTAATGTGGATTAGCAGAAGTTACATAACAAAGCTTTTTTGAAGACCATGACCTCAGGCACACCATAATTAACTTTCTGCATTGGCCGGGAATCGGACCCGGGTCTCCCGCTTGGGAAGCGAGAATTCTACCACTGAACCACCAATGCTCTACAGCCTCATAACAACACGTCCTTGTGTGATTGGTACATTCAGGCAGGTTATGCTTCATGGGTCTTGAAATAGATGGAAGATTAGGAAGACTTATTGATCTTGGGTTAAAACATCTTTAACGAGAGGCACATCATTTGAGGCGGCACATTGACGACAAGATTCATGAGGGCAAAATATTGCCCTTGAGCTGGCAATCGCTGTCAGTAATGTGGATTAGCAGAAGTTACATAACAAAGCTTTTTTGAAGACCATGACCTCAGGCACACCATAAGGAACTTCTTGCATTGGCCGGGAATCGGACTCGGGTCTCCCGCTTGGGAAGCGAGAATTCTACCACTGAACCACCAATGCTCTACAGCCTCATAACGACACGTCCTCGTGTGATTGGTACATTCAGGCAGGTTATGCTTCATGGGTCGCGAAATAGATGGAAGATGAGGAACACTTATTGACCTTGGGTTAAAACATCTTTAACGAGAGGCACATCATTTGAGGCGGCACATTGACGACAAGATTCATGAGGGCAAATTATTGCCCTTGAGCTGGCAATCGCTGTCAGTAATGTGGATTAGCAGAAGTTACATAACAAAGCTTTTTTGAAGACCATGACCTCAGGCACACCATAAGGAACTTCTTGCATTGGCCGGGAATCGGACTCGGGTCTCCCGCTTGGGAAGCGAGAATTCTACCACTGAACCACCAATGCTCTACAGCCTCATAACAACACGTCCTTGTGTGATTGGTACATTCAGGCAGGTTATGCTTCATGGGTCTTGAAATAGATGGAAGATTAGGAAGACTTATTGATCTTGGGTTAAAACATCTTTAACGAGAGGCACATCATTTGAGGCGGCACATTGACGACAAGATTCATGAGGGCAAAATATTGCCCTTGAGCTGGCAATCGCTGTCAGTAATGTGGATTAGCAGAAGTTACATAACAAAGCTTTTTTGAAGACCATGACCTCAGGCACACCATAAGGAACTTCTTGCATTGGCCGGGAATCGGACTCGGGTCTCCCGCTTGGGAAGCGAGAATTCTACCACTGAACCACCAATGCTCTACAGCCTCATAACAACACGTCCTTGTGTGATTGGTACATTCAGGGAAGGAGGTTATGCTTCATGGGTCGTGAAATAGATGGAAGATGAGGAAGACTTATTGATCTTGGGTTAAAACATCTTTAATGAGAGGCACATCATTTTGAGGCGGCACATTGACGACAAGATTCATGAGGGCAAATTATTGCCCTTGAGCTGGCAATCGCTGTCAGTAATGTGGATTAGCAGAAGTTACATAACAAAGCTTTTTTGAAGACCATGACCTCAGGCACACCATAAGGAACTTCTTGCATTGGCCGGGAATCGGACCTGGGTCTCCCGCTTGGGAAGCGAGAATTCTACCACTGAACCACCAATGCTCTACAGCCTCATAACGACACGTCCTCGTGTGATTGGTGCATTCAGGCAGGTTATGCTTCATGGGTCTTGAAATAGATGGAAGATTAGGAAGACTTATTGATCTTGGGTTAAAACATCTTTAACGAGAGGCACATCATTTGAGGCGGCACATTGACGACAAGATTCATGAGGGCAAATTATTGCCCTTGAGCTGGCAATCGCTGTCAGTAATGTGGATTAGCAGAAGTAACATAACAAAGCTTTTTTGAAGACCATGACCTCAGGCACACCATAAGGAACTTCTTGCATTGGCCGGGAATCGGACCTGGGTCTCCCGCTTGGGAAGCGAGAATTCTACCACTGAACCACCAATGCTCTACAGCCTCATAACGACACGTCCTCGTGTGATTGGTACATTCAGGCAGGTTATGCTTCATGGGTCTTGAAATAGATGGAAGATGAGGAAGACTTATTGACCTTGGGTTAAAACATCTTTAACGAGAGGCACATCATTTGAGGCGGCACATTGACGACAAGATTCATGAGGGCAAACTATTGCCCTTGAGCTGGCAATCGCTGTCAGTAATGTGGATTAGCAGAAGTTACATAACAAAGCTTTTTTGAAGACCATGACCTCAGGCACACCATAAGAAACTTCTTGCATTGGCCGGGAATCGGACCCGGGTCTCCCGCTTGGGAAGCGAGAATTCTACCACTGAACCACCAATGCTCTACATCCTCATAACGACACGTCCTCGTGTGATTGGTACATTCAGGCAGGTTATGCTTCATGGGTCGCGAAATAGATGGAAGATGAGGAAGACTTATTGACCTTGGGTTAAAACATCTTTAACGAGAGGCACATCATTTGAGGTGGCACATTGACGACAAGATTCATGAGGGCAAATTATTGCCCTTGAGCTGGCAATCGCTGTCAGTAATGTGGATTAGCAGAAGTTACATAACAAAGCTTTTTTGAAGACCATGACCTCAGGCACACCATAAGGAACTTCTTGCATTGGCCGGGAATCGGACCTGGGTCTCCCGCTTGGGAAGCGAGAATTCTACCACTGAACCACCAATGCTCTACAGCCTCATAACGACACGTCCTCGTGTGATTGGTACATTCAGGCAGGTTATGCTTCATGGGTCTTGAAATAGATGGAAGATGAGGAAGACTTATTGACCTTGGGTTAAAACATCTTTAACGAGAGGCACATCATTTGAGGGGCGGCACATTGACGACAAGATTCATGAGGGCAAACTATTGCCCTTGAGCTGGCAATCGCTGTCAGTAATGTGGATTAGCAGAAGTTACATAACAAAGCTTTTTTGAAGACCATGACCTCAGGCACACCATAAGAAACTTCTTGCATTGGCCGGGAATCGGACCCGGGTCTCCCGCTTGGGAAGCGAGAATTCTACCACTGAACCACCAATGCTCTACAGCCTCATAACGACACGTCCTCGTGTGATTGGTACATTCAGGGAAGGAGGTTATGCTTCATGGGTCGTGAAATAGATGGAAGTTAGGAAGACTTATTGATCTTGGGTTAAAACATCTTTAATGAGAGGCACATCATTTTGAGGCGGCACATTGACGACAAGATTCATGAGGGCAAATTATTGCCCTTGAGCTGGCAATCGCTGTCAGTAATGTGGATTAGCAGAAGTAACATAACAAAGCTTTTTTGAAGACCATGACCTCAGGCACACCATAAGGAACTTCTTGCATTGGCCGGGAATCGGACCTGGGTCTCCCGCTTGGGAAGCGAGAATTCTACCACTGAACCACCAATGCTCTACAGCCTCATAACGACACGTCCTCGTGTGATTGGTACATTCAGGCAGGTTATGCTTCATGGGTCTTGAAATAGATGGAAGATGAGGAAGACTTATTGACCTTGGGTTAAAACATCTTTAACGAGAGGCACATCATTTGAGGCGGCACATTGAAGACAAGATTCATGAGGGCAAACTATTGCCCTTGAGCTGGCAATCGCTGTCAGTAATGTGGATTAGCAGAAGTTACATAACAAAGCTTTTTTGAAGACCATGACCTCAGGCACACCATAAGAAACTTCTTGCATTGGCCGGGAATCGGACCCGGGTCTCCCGCTTGGGAAGCGAGAATTCTACCACTGAACCACCAATGCTCTACAGCCTCATAACGACACGTCCTCGTGTGATTGGTACATTCAGGCAGGTTATGCTTCATGGGTCGCGAAATAGATGGAAGATGAGGAAGACTTATTGACCTTGGGTTAAAACATCTTTAACGAGAGGCACATCATTTGAGGCGGCACATTGACGACAAGATTCATGAGGGCAAATTATTGCCCTTGAGCTGGCAATCGCTGTCAGTAATGTGGATTAGCAGAAGTTACATAACAAAGCGGCACATTGACGACAAGATTCATGAGGGCAAATTATTGCCCTTGAGCTGGCAATCGCTGTCAGTAATGTGGATTAGCAGAAGTTACATAACAAAGCTTTTTTGAAGACCATGACCTCAGGCACACCATAAGGAACTTCTTGCATTGGCCGGGAATCGGACCCAGGTCTCCCGCTTGGGAAGCGAGAATTCTACCACTGAACCACCAATACTCTACAGCCTCATAACGACACGTCCTCGTCTGATTGGTACATTCAGGCAGGTTATGCTTCATGGGTCGCGAAATAGATTGAAGATGAGGAAGACTTGTTGACCTTGGGTTAAAACATCTTTAACGAGAGGCACATCATTTGAGGCGGCACATTGACGACAAGATTCATGAGGGCAAATTATTGCCCTTGAGCTGGCAATCGCTGTCAGTAATTTGGATTAGCAGAAGTTACATAACAAAGCTTTTTTGAAGACCATGACCTCAGGCACACCATAAAGGAACTTCTTGCATTGGCCGGGAATCGGACCCGGGTCTCCCGCTTGGGAAGTGAGAATTCTACCACTGAACCACCAATGATCTACAGCCTCATAAGACACGTCCTCGTGTGATTGGTACATTCAGGGAAGGAGGTTATGCTTCTTGGGTCGTGAAATAGATGGAAGATTAGGAAGACTTATTGATCTTGGGTTAAAACATCTTTAACGAGAGGCACATCATTTGAGGCGGCACATTGACGACAAGATTCATGAGGGCAAATGATTGCCCTTGAGCTGGCAATCGCTGTCAGTAATGTGGATTAGCAGAAGTTACATAACAAAGCGGCACATTGACGACAAGATTCATGAGGGCAAATTATTGCCCTTGAGCTGGCAATCGCTGTCAGTAATGTGGATTAGCAGAAGTTACATAACAAAGCGGCACATTGACGACAAGATTCATGAGGGCAAATTATTGCCCTTGAGCTGGCAATCGCTGTCAGTAATGTGGATTAGCAGAAGTTACATAACAAAGCTTTTTTGAAGACCATGACCTCAGGCACACCATAAGGAACTTCTTGCATTGGCTGGGAATCGGACCCAGGTCTCCCGCGTGGCAGGCAAGAATTCTACCACTGAACCACCAATGCTCTACAGCCTCATAACGACACGTCCTCGTGTGATTGGTACATTCAGGCAGGTTATGCTTCATGGGTCGTGAAATAGATGGAAGATGAGGAAGACTTATTGACCTTGGGTTAAAACATCTTTAACGAGAGGCACATCATTTGAGGCGGCACATTGACGACAAGATTGATGAGGGCAAACTATTCCCCTTGAGCTGGCAATCGCTGGCAGTAATGTGGATTAGCAGAAGTTACATAACAAAGCTTTTTTGAAGACCATGACCTCAGGCACACCATAAGGAACTTCTTGCATTGGCCGGGAATCGGACCCGGGTCTCCCGCTTGGGAAGCGAGAATTCTACCACTGAACCACCAATGCTCTACAGCCTCATAACGACACGTCCTCGTGTGATTGGTGCATTCAGGCAGGTTATGCTTCATGGGTCGCGAAATAGATGGAAGATGAGGAAGACTTATTGACCTTGGGTTAAAACATCTTTAACGAGAGGCACATCATTTGAGGCGGCACATTGACGACAAGATTCATGAGGGCAAATTATTGCCCTTGAGCTGGCAATCGCTGTCAGTAATGTGGATTAGCAGAAGTTACATAACAAAGCTTTTTTGAAGACCATGACCTCAGGCACACCATAAGGAACTTCTTGCATTGGCCGGGAATCGGACTCGGGTCTCCCGCTTGGGAAGCGAGAATTCTACCACTGAACCACCAATGCTCTACAGCCTCATAACAACACGTCCTTGTGTGATTGGTACATTCAGGGAAGGAGGTTATGCTTCATGGGTCGTGAAATAGATGGAAGATGAGGAAGACTTATTGACCTTGGGTTAAAACATCTTTAACGAGAGGCACATCATTTGAGGCGGCACATTGACGACAAGATTCATGAGGGCAAATTATTGCCCTTGAGCTGGCAATCGCTGTCAGTAATGTGGATTAGTAGAAGTTACATAACAAAGCTTTTTTGAAGACCATGACCTCAGGCACACCATAAAGAACTTCTTGCAGTGGCCGGGAATCGGACCTGGGTCTCCCGCTTGGGAAGCGAGAATTCTACCACTGAACCACCAATGCTCTACAGCCTCATAACGACACGTCCTCGTGTGATTGGTAAATTCAGGCAGGTTATGCTTCATGGGTCGCGAAATAGATGGAAGATGAGGAAGACTTATTGACCTTGGGTTAAAACATCTTTAACGAGAGGCACATCATTTGAGGCGGCACATTGACGACAAGATTCATGAGGGCAAATTATTGCCCTTGAGCTGGCAATCGCTGTCAGTAATGTGGATTAGCAGAAGTTACATAACAAAGCTTTTTGAAGACCATGACCTCTGGCACATCATAATTAACTTTCTGCATTGGCCGGGAATCGGACCCGGGTCTCCCGCTTGGGAAGCGAGAATTCTACCACTGAACCACCAATGCTCTACAGCCTCATAACGACACGTCCTCGTGTGATTGGTACATTCAGGGAAGGAGGTTATGCTTCATGGGTCGTGAAATAGATGGAAGATTAGGAAGACTTATTGATCTTGGGTTAAAACATCTTTAACGAGAGGCACATCATTTGAGGCGGCACATTGACGACAAGATTCATGAGGGCAAATTATTGCCCTTGAGCTGGCAATCGCTGTCAGTAATGTGGATTAGCAGAAGTTACATAACAAAGCTTTTTGAAGACCATGACCTCTGGCACATCATAATTAACTTTCTGCATTGGCCGGGAATCGGACCCGGGTCTCCCGCGTGGGAAGCGAGAATTCTACCACTGAACCACCAATGCTCTACAGCCTCATAACGACACGTCCTCGTGTGATTGGTGCATTCAGGCAGGTTATGCTTCATGGGTCGCGAAATAGATGGAAGATGAGGAAGACTTATTGACCTTGGGTTAAAACATCTTTAACGAGAGGCACATCATTTGAGGCGGCACATTGACGACAAGATTCATGAGGGCAAATTATTGCCCTTGAGCTGGCAATCGCTGTCAGTAATGTGGATTAGCAGAAGTTACATAACAAAGCTTTTTGAAGACCATGACCTCTGGCACATCATAATTAACTTTCTGCATTGGCCGGGAATCGGACCCGGGTCTCCCGCTTGGGAAGCGAGAATTCTACCACTGAACCACCAATGCTCTACATCTTCCAAACGACACGTCACTGTGTGATCGGTACATTCAGGCAGGTTATGCTTCATGGGTCGCGAAATAGATGGAAGATGAGGAAGACTTATTGACCTTGGGTTAAAACATCTTTAACGAGAGGCACATCATTTGAGGCGGTACATTGACGACAAGATTCATGAGCGCAAATTATTGCCCTTGAGCTGGCAATCGCTGTCAGTAATGTGGATTAGCAGAAGTTACATAACAAAGCTTTTTTGAAGACCATGATCTCAGGCACACCATAAGGAACATCTTGCATTGGCCGGGAATCGGACCCGGGTCTCCCGCTTGGGAAGCGAGAATTCTACCACTGAACCACCAATGCTCTACAGCCTCATAACGACACGTCCTCGTGTGATTGGTACATTCAGGCAGGTTATGCTTCATGGGTCTTGAAGTAGATGGAAGATTAGGAAGACTTATTGATCTTGGGTTAAAACATCTTTAACGAGAGGCACATCATTTGAGGCGGCACATTGACGACAAGATTCATGAGGGCAAATTATTGCCCTTGAGCTGGCAATCGCTGTCAGTAATGTGGATTAGCAGAAGTTACATAACAAAGCTTTTTGAAGACCATGACCTCTGGCACATCATAATTAACTTTCTGCATTGGCCGGGAATCGGACACGGGTCTCCCGCTTGGGAAGCGAGAATTCTACCACTGAACCACCAATGCTCTGCAGCCTCATAACGACACGTCCTCGTGTGATTGGTACATTCAGGGAAGGAGGTTATGCTTCATGGGTCGTGAAATAGATGGAAGATTAGGAAGACTTATTGATCTTGGGTTAAAACATCTTTAACGAGAGGCACATCATTTGAGGCGGCACATTGACGACAAGATTCATGAGGGCAAATTATTGCCCTTGAGCTGGCAATCGCTGTCAGTAATGTGGATTAGCAGAAGTTACATAACAAAGCTTTTTGAAGACCATGACCTCTGGCACATCATAATTAACTTTCTGCATTTGCCGGGAATCGGACCCGGGTCTCCCGCTTGGGAAGCGAGAATTCTACCACTGAACCACCAATGCTCTACATCTTCCAAACGACACGTCACTGTGTGATCGGTACATTCAGGCATGTTATGCTTCATGGGTCGCGAAATAGATGGAAGATGAGGAAGACTTATTGACCTTGGGTTAAAACATCTTTAACGAGAGGCACATCATTTGAGGCGGCACATTGACGACAAGATTCATGAGGGCAAATTATTGCCCTTGAGCTGGCAATCGCTGTCAGTAATGTGGATTAGCAGAAGTTACATAACAAAGCTTTTTGAAGACCATGACCTCTGGCACATCATAATTAACTTTCTGCATTGGCCGGGAATCGGACCCGGGTCTCCCGCTTGGGAAGCGAGAATTCTACCACTGAACCACCAATGCTCTACAGCCTCATAACGACACGTCCTCGTGTGATTGGTACATTCAGGGAAGGAGGTTATGCTTCATGGGTCGTGAAATAGATGGAAGATTAGGAAGACTTATTGATCTTGGGTTAAAACATCTTTAACGAGAGGCACATCATTTGAGGCGGCACATTGACGACAAGATTCATGAGGGCAAATTATTGCCCTTGAGCTGGCAATCGCTGTCAATAATGTGGATTAGCAGAAGTTACATAACAAAGCTTTTTGAAGACCATGACCTCTGGCACATCATAATTAACTTTCTGCATTGGCCGGGAATCGGACCCGGGTCTCCCGCTTGGGAAGCGAGAATTCTACCACTGAACCACCAATGCTCTACATCTTCCAAACGACACGTCACTGTGTGATCGGTACATTCAGGCAGGTTATTCTTCATGGGTCGCGAAATAGATGGAAGATGAGGAAGACTTATTGACCTTGGGTTAAAACATCTTTAACGAGAGGCACATCATTTGAGGCGGCACATTGACGACAAGATTCATGAGGGCAAATTATTGCCCTTGAGCTGGCAATCGCTGTCAGTAATGTGGATTAGCAGAAGTTACATAACAAAGCTTTTTGAAGACCATGACCTCTGGCACATCATAATTAACTTTCTGCATTGGCCGGGAATCGGACCCGGGTCTCCCGCTTGGGAAGCGAGAATTCTACCACTGAACCACCAATGCTCTACAGCCTCATAACGACACGTCCTCGTGTGATTGGTACATTCAGGGAAGGAGGTTATGCTTCATGGGTCGTGAAATAGATGGAAGATTAGGAAGACTTATTGATCTTGGGTTAAAACATCTTTAACGAGAGGCACATCATTTGAGGCGGCACATTGACGACAAGATTCATGAGGGCAAATTATTGCCCTTGAGCTGGCAATCGCTGTCAGTAATGTGGATTAGCAGAAGTTACATAACAAAGCTTTTTGAAGACCATGACCTCTGGCACATCATAATTAACTTTCTGCATTGGCCGGGAATCGGACCCGGGTCTCCCGCTTGGGAAGCGAGAATTCTACCACTGAACCACCAATGATCTACATCTTCCAAACGACATGTCACTGTGTGATCGGTACATTCAGGCAGGTTATGCTTCATGGGTCGCGAAATAGATGGAAGATGAGGAAGACTTATTGACCTTGGGTTAAAACATCTTTAACGAGAGGCACATCATTTGAGGCGGCACATTGACGACAAGATTCATGAGGGCAAATTATTGCCCTTGAGCTGGCAATCGCTGTCAGTAATGTGGATTAGCAGAAGTTACATAACAAAGCTTTTTGAAGACCATGACCTCTGGCACATCATAATTAACTTTCTGCATTGGCCGGGAATCGGACCCGGGTCTCCCGCTTGGGAAGCGAGAATTCTACCACTGAACCACCAATGCTCTACAGCCTCATAACGACACGTCCTCGTGTGATTGGTACATTCAGGGAAGGAGGTTATGCTTCATGGGTCGTGAAATAGATGGAAGATTAGGAAGACTTATTGATCTTGGGTTAAAACATCTTTAACGAGAGGCACATCATTTGAGGCGGCACATTGACGACAAGATTCATGAGGGCAAATTATTGCCCTTGAGCTGGCAATCGCTGTCAGTAATGTGGATTAGCAGAAGTTACATAACAAAGCGGCACATTGACGACAAGATTCATGAGGGCAAATTATTGCCCTTGAGCTGGCAATCGCTGTCAGTAATGTGGATTAGCAGAAGTTACATAACAAAGCGGCACATTGACGACAAGATTCATGAGGGCAAATTATTGCCCTTGAGCTGGCAATCGCTGTCAGTAATGTGGATTAGCAGAAGTTACATAACAAAGCTTTTTTGAAGACCATGACCTCAGGCACACCATAAGGAACTTCTTGCATTGGCCGGGAATCGGACCCGGGTCTCCCGCATGGGAAGCGAGAATTCTACCACTGAACCACCAATGCTCTACAGCCTCATAACGACACGTCCTCGTCTGATTGGTACATTCAGGCAGGTTATGCTTCATGGGTCGCGAAATAGATTGAAGATGAGGAAGACTTATTGACCTTGGGTTAAAACATCTTTAACGAGAGGCACATCATTTGAGGCGGCACATTGACGACAAGATTCATGAGGGCAAATTATTGCCCTTGAGCTGGCAATCGCTGTCAGTAATGTGGATTAGCAGAAGTTACATAACAAAGCTTTTTTGAAGACCATGACCTCAGGCACACCATAAAGGAACTTCTTGCATTGGCCGGGAATCGGACCCGGGTCTCCCGCTTGGGAAGTGAGAATTCTACCACTGAACCACCAATGATCTACAGCCTCATAAGACACGTCCTCGTGTGATTGGTACATTCAGGGAAGGAGGTTATGCTTCTTGGGTCGTGAAATAGATGGAAGATTAGGAAGACTTATTGATCTTGGGTTAAAACATCTTTAACGAGAGGCACATCATTTGAGGCGGCACATTGACGACAAGATTCATGAGGGCAAATTATTGCCCTTGAGCTGGCAATCGCTGTCAGTAATGTGGATTAGCAGAAGTTACATAACAAAGCGGCACATTGACGACAAGATTCATGAGGGCAAATTATTGCCCTTGAGCTGGCAATCGCTGTCAGTAATGTGGATTAGCAGAAGTTACATAACAAAGCTTTTTTGAAGACCATGACCTCAGGCACACCATAAGGAACTTCTTGCATTGGCTGGGAATCGGACCCAGGTCTCCCGCGTGGCAGGCAAGAATTCTACCACTGAACCACCAAAGCTCTACATCCTCATAACGACACGTCCTCGTGTGATTGGTACATTCAGGCAGGTTATGCTTCATGGGTCGTGAAATAGATGGAAGATGAGGAAGACTTATTGACCTTGGGTTAAAACATCTTTAACGAGAGGCACATCATTTGAGGCGGCACATTGACGACAAGATTGATGAGGGCAAACTATTCCCCTTGAGCTGGCAATCGCTGGCAGTAATGTGGATTAGCAGAAGTTACATAACAAAGCTTTTTTGAAGACCATGACCTCAGGCACACCATAAGGAACTTCTTGCATTGGCCGGGAATCGGACCCGGGTCTCCCGCGTGGCAGGCGAGAATTCTACCACTGAACCACCAATGCTCTACATCTTCCAAATGACACGTCACTGTGTGATCCGTACATTCAGGCAGGTTATACTTCATGGGTCCCGAAATAGATGGAAGACGAGGAAGATTTATTGATCTTGGGTTAAAACATGTTTAACGAGAGGCACATCATTTGAGGCGGCATATTGACGACAAGATTCATGAGGGCAAATTATTGCCCTTGAGCTGGCAATCGCTGTCAGTAATGTGGATTAGCAGAAGTTACATAACAAAGCTTTTTTGAAGACCATGACCTCAGGCACACCATAATTAACTTTCTGCATTGGCCGGGAATCGGACCCGGGTCTCCCGCTTGGGAAGCGAGAATTCTACCACTGAACCACCAATGCTCTACAGCCTCATAACAACACGTCCTTGTGTGATTGGTACATTCAGGCAGGTTATGCTTCATGGGTCTTGAAATAGATGGAAGATTAGGAAGACTTATTGATCTTGGGTTAAAACATCTTTAACGAGAGGCACATCATTTGAGGCGGCACATTGACGACAAGATTCATGAGGGCAAAATATTGCCCTTGAGCTGGCAATCGCTGTCAGTAATGTGGATTAGCAGAAGTTACATAACAAAGCTTTTTTGAAGACCATGACCTCAGGCACACCATAAGGAACTTCTTGCATTGGCCGGGAATCGGACTCGGGTCTCCCGCTTGGGAAGCGAGAATTCTACCACTGAACCACCAATGCTCTACAGCCTCATAACAACACGTCCTTGTGTGATTGGTACATTCAGGGAAGGAGGTTATGCTTCATGGGTCGTGAAATAGATGGAAGATGAGGAAGACTTATTGACCTTGGGTTAAAACATCTTTAACGAGAGGCACATCATTTGAGGCGGCACATTGACGACAAGATTCATGAGGGCAAATTATTGCCCTTGAGCTGGCAATCGCTGTCAGTAATGTGGATTAGTAGAAGTTACATAACAAAGCTTTTTTGAAGACCATGACCTCAGGCACACCATAAAGAACTTCTTGCAGTGGCCGGGAATCGGACCTGGGTCTCCCGCTTGGGAAGCGAGAATTCTACCACTGAACCACCAATGCTCTACAGCCTCATAACGACACGTCCTCGTGTGATTGGTACATTCAGGCAGGTTATGCTTCATGGGTCGCGAAATAGATGGAAGATGAGGAACACTTATTGACCTTGGGTTAAAACATCTTTAACGAGAGGCACATCATTTGAGGCGGCACATTGACGACAAGATTCATGAGGGCAAACTATTGCCCTTGAGCTGGCAATCGCTGTCAGTAATGTGGATTAGCAGAAGTTACATAACAAAGCTTTTTTGAAGACCATGACCTCAGGCACACCATAAGGAACTTCTTGCATTGGCCGGGAATCGGACTCGGGTCTCCCGCTTGGGAAGCGAGAATTCTACCACTGAACCACCAATGCTCTACAGCCTCATAACAACACGTCCTTGTGTGATTGGTACATTCAGGCAGGTTATGCTTCATGGGTCTTGAAATAGATGGAAGATTAGGAAGACTTATTGATCTTGGGTTAAAACATCTTTAACGAGAGGCACATCATTTGAGGCGGCACATTGACGACAAGATTCATGAGGGCAAAATATTGCCCTTGAGCTGGCAATCGCTGTCAGTAATGTGGATTAGCAGAAGTTACATAACAAAGCTTTTTTGAAGACCATGACCTCAGGCACACCATAAGGAACTTCTTGCATTGGCCGGGAATCGGACTCGGGTCTCCCGCTTGGGAAGCGAGAATTCTACCACTGAACCACCAATGCTCTACAGCCTCATAACAACACGTCCTTGTGTGATTGGTACATTCAGGGAAGGAGGTTATGCTTCATGGGTCGTGAAATAGATGGAAGATGAGGAAGACTTATTGACCTTGGGTTAAAACATCTTTAACGAGAGGCACATCATTTGAGGCGGCACATTGACGACAAGATTCATGAGGGCAAATTATTGCCCTTGAGCTGGCAATCGCTGTCAGTAATGTGGATTAGTAGAAGTTACATAACAAAGCTTTTTTGAAGACCATGACCTCAGGCACACCATAAAGAACTTCTTGCAGTGGCCGGGAATCGGACCTGGGTCTCCCGCTTGGGAAGCGAGAATTCTACCACTGAACCACCAATGCTCTACAGCCTCATAACGACACGTCCTCGTGTGATTGGTACATTCAGGCAGGTTATGCTTCATGGGTCGCGAAATAGATGGAAGATGAGGAACACTTATTGACCTTGGGTTAAAACATCTTTAACGAGAGGCACATCCTTTGAGGCGGCACATTGACGACAAGATTCATGAGGGCAAATTATTGCCCTTGAGCTGGCAATCGCTGTCAGTAATGTGGATTAGCAGAAGTTACATAACAAAGCTTTTTTGAAGACCATGACCTCAGGCACACCATAAGGAACTTCTTGCATTGGCCGGGAATCGGACTCGGGTCTCCCGCTTGGGAAGCGAGAATTCTACCACTGAACCACCAATGCTCTACAGCCTCATAACGACACGTCCTCGTGTGATTGGTACATTCAGGCAGGTTATGCTTCATGGGTCGCGAAATAGATGGAAGATGAGGAAGACTTATTGACCTTGGGTTAAAACATCTTTAACGAGAGGCACATCATTTGAGGCGGCACATTGACGACAAGATTCATGAGGGCAAATTATTGCCCTTGAGCTGGCAATCGCTGTCAGTAATGTGGATTAGCAGAAGTTACATAACAAAGCTTTTTGAAGACCATGACCTCTGGCACATCATAATTAACTTTCTGCATTGGCCGGGAATCGGACCCGGGTCTCCCGCGTGGGAAGCGAGAATTCTACCACTGAACCACCAATGCTCTACAGCCTCATAACGACACGTCCTCGTGTGATTGGTACATTCAGGGAAGGAGGTTATGCTTCATGGGTCGTGAAATAGATGGAAGATTAGGAAGACTTATTGATCTTGGGTTAAAACATCTTTAACGAGAGGCACATCATTTGAGGCGGCACATTGACGACAAGATTCATGAGGGCAAATTATTGCCCTTGAGCTGGCAATCGCTGTCAGTAATGTGGATTAGCAGAAGTTACATAACAAAGCTTTTTGAAGACCATGACCTCTGGCACATCATAATTAACTTTCTGCATTGGCCGGGAATCGGACCCGGGTCTCCCGCGTGGGAAGCGAGAATTCTACCACTGAACCACCAATGCTCTACAGCCTCATAACGACACGTCCTCGTGTGATTGGTGCATTCAGGCAGGTTATGCTTCATGGGTCGCGAAATAGATGGAAGATGAGGAAGACTTATTGACCTTGGGTTAAAACATCTTTAACGAGAGGCACATCATTTGAGGCGGCACATTGACGACAAGATTCATGAGGGCAAATTATTGCCCTTGAGCTGGCAATCGCTGTCAGTAATGTGGATTAGCAGAAGTTACATAACAAAGCTTTTTGAAGACCATGACCTCTGGCACATCATAATTAACTTTCTGCATTGGCCGGGAATCGGACCCGGGTCTCCCGCTTGGGAAGCGAGAATTCTACCACTGAACCACCAATGCTCTACAGCCTCATAACGACACGTCCTCGTGTGATTGGTACATTCAGGGAAGGAGGTTATGCTTCATGGGTCGTGAAATAGATGGAAGATTAGGAAGACTTATTGATCTTGGGTTAAAACATCTTTAACGAGAGGCACATCATTTGAGGCGGCACATTGACGACAAGATTCATGAGGGCAAATTATTGCCCTTGAGCTGGCAATCGCTGTCAGTAATGTGGATTAGCAGAAGTTACATAACAAAGCTTTTTGAAGACCATGACCTCTGGCACATCATAATTAACTTTCTGCATTGGCCGGGAATCGGACCCGGGTCTCCCGCTTGGGAAGCGAGAATTCTACCACTGAACCACCAATGCTCTACAGCCTCATAACGACACGTCCTCGTGTGATTGGTACATTCAGGGAAGGAGGTTATGCTTCATGGGTCGTGAAATAGATGGAAGATTAGGAAGACTTATTGATCTTGGGTTAAAACATCTTTAACGAGAGGCACATCATTTGAGGCGGCACATTGACGACAAGATTCATGAGGGCAAATTATTGCCCTTGAGCTGGCAATCGCTGTCAGTAATGTGGATTAGCAGAAGTTACATAACAAAGCTTTTTGAAGACCATGACCTCTGGCACATCATAATTAACTTTCTGCATTGGCCGGGAATCGGACCCGGGTCTCCCGCTTGGGAAGCGAGAATTCTACCACTGAACCACCAATGCTCTACAGCCTCATAACGACACGTCCTCGTGTGATTGGTACATTCAGGGAAGGAGGTTATGCTTCATGGGTCGTGAAATAGATGGAAGATTAGGAAGACTTATTGACCTTGGGTTAAAACATCTTTAACGAGAGGCACATCATTTGAGGCGGCACATTGACGACAAGATTCATGAGGGCAAATTATTCCCCTTGAGCTGGCAATCGCTGTCAGTAATGTGGATTAGCAGAAGTTACATAACAAAGCTTTTTTGAAGACCATGACCTCAGGCACACCATAAGGAACTTCTTGCATTGGCCGGGAATCGGACTCGGGTCTCTCGCTTGGGAAGCGAGAATTCTACCACTGAACCACCAATGCTCTACAGCCTCATAACAACACGTCCTTGTGTGATTGGTACATTCAGGCAGGTTATGCTTCATGGGTCTTGAAATAGATGGAAGATTAGGAAGACTTATTGATCTTGGGTTAAAACATCTTTAACGAGAGGCACATCATTTGAGGCGGCACATTGACGACAAGATTCATGAGGGCAAAATATTGCCCTTGAGCTGGCAATCGCTGTCAGTAATGTGGATTAGCAGAAGTTACATAACAAAGCTTTTTTGAAGACCATGACCTCAGGCACACCATAAGGAACTTCTTGCATTGGCCGGGAATCGGACTCGGGTCTCCCGCTTGGGAAGCGAGAATTCTACCACTGAACCACCAATGCTCTACAGCCTCATAACAACACGTCCTTGTGTGATTGGTACATTCAGGGAAGGAGGTTATGCTTCATGGGTCGTGAAATAGATGGAAGATGAGGAAGACTTATTGACCTTGGGTTAAAACATCTTTAACGAGAGGCACATCATTTGAGGCGGCACATTGACGACAAGATTCATGAGGGCAAATTATTGCCCTTGAGCTGGCAATCGCTGTCAGTAATGTGGATTAGCAGAAGTTACATAACAAAGCTTTTTGAAGACCATGACCTCTGGCACATCATAATTAACTTTCTGCATTGGCCGGGAATCGGACCCGGGTCTCCCGCGTGGGAAGCGAGAACTCTACCACTGAACCACCAATGCTCTACAGCCTCATAACGACACGTCCTCGTGTGATTGGTGCATTTAGGCAGGTTATGCTTCATGGGTCGCGAAATAGATGGAAGATGAGGAAGACTTATTGACCTTGGGTTAAAACATCTTTAACGAGAGGCACATCATTTGAGGCGGCACATTGACGACAAGATTCATGAGGGCAAATTATTGCCCTTGAGCTGGCAATCGCTGTCAGTAATGTGGATTAGCAGAAGTTACATAACAAAGCTTTTTGAAGACCATGACCTCTGGCACATCATAATTAACTTTCTGCATTGGCCGGGAATCGGACCCGGGTCTCCCGCTTGGGAAGCGAGAATTCTACCACTGAACCACCAATGCTCTACATCTTCCAAACGACACGTCACTGTGTGATCGGTACATTCAGGCAGGTTATGCTTCATGGGTCGCGAAATAGATGGAAGATGAGGAAGACTTATTGACCTTGGGTTAAAACATCTTTAACGAGAGGCACATCATTTGAGGCGGCACATTGACGACAAGATTCATGAGGGCAAATTATTGCCCTTGAGCTGGCAATCGCTGTCAGTAATGTGGATTAGCAGAAGTTACATTACAAAGCTTTTTTGAAGACCATGACCTCAGGCACACCATAAGGAACTTCTTGCATTGGCCGGGAATCGGACCCGGGTCTCCCGCTTGGGAAGCGAGAATTCTACCACTGAACCACCAATGCTCTACAGCCTCATAACGACACGTCCTCGTGTGATTGGTACATTCAGGCAGGTTATGCTTCACGGGTCTTGAAGTAGATGGAAGATTAGGAAGACTTATTGATCTTGGGTTAAAACATCTTTAACGAGAGGCACATCATTTGAGGCGGCACATTGACGACAAGATTCATGAGGGCAAATTATTCCCCTTGAGCTGGCAATCGCTGTCAGTAATGTGGATTAGCAGAAGTTACATAACAAAGCTTTTTTGAAGACCATGACCTCAGGCACACCATAATTAACTTTCTGCATTGGCCGGGAATCGGACCCGGGTCTCCCGCTTGGGAAGCGAGAATTCTACCACTGAACCACCAATGCTCTACAGCCTCATAACAACACGTCCTTGTGTGATTGGTACATTCAGGCAGGTTATGCTTCATGGGTCTTGAAATAGATGGAAGATTAGGAAGACTTATTGATCTTGGGTTAAAACATCTTTAACGAGAGGCACATCATTTGAGGCGGCACATTGACGACAAGATTCATGAGGGCAAAATATTGCCCTTGAGCTGGCAATCGCTGTCAGTAATGTGGATTAGCAGAAGTTACATAACAAAGCTTTTTTGAAGACCATGACCTCAGGCACACCATAAGGAACTTCTTGCATTGGCCGGGAATCGGACTCGGGTCTCCCGCTTGGGAAGCGAGAATTCTACCACTGAACCACCAATGCTCTACAGCCTCATAACAACACGTCCTCGTGTGATTGGTACATTCAGGCAGGTTATGCTTCATGGGTCGTGAAATAGATGGAAGATGAGGAAGACTTATTGACCTTGGGTTAAAACATCTTTAACGAGAGGCACATCATTTGAGGCGGCACATTGACGACAAGATTCATGAGGGCAAATTATTGCCCTTGAGCTGGCAATCGCTGTCAGTAATGTGGATTAGTAGAAGTTACATAACAAAGCTTTTTTGAAGACCATGACCTCAGGCACACCATAAAGAACTTCTTGCAGTGGCCGGGAATCGGACCTGGGTCTCCCGCTTGGGAAGCGAGAATTCTACCACTGAACCACCAATGCTCTACAGCCTCATAACGACACGTCCTCGTGTGATTGGTACATTCAGGCAGGTTATGCTTCATGGGTCGCGAAATAGATGGAAGATGAGGAACACTTATTGACCTTGGGTTAAAACATCTTTAACGAGAGGCACATCATTTGAGGCGGCACATTGACGACAAGATTCATGAGGGCAAATTATTGCCCTTGAGCTGGCAATCGCTGTCAGTAATGTGGATTAGCAGAAGTTACATAACAAAGCTTTTTTGAAGACCATGACCTCAGGCACACCATAAGGAACTTCTTGCATTGGCCGGGAATCGGACTCGGGTCTCCCGCTTGGGAAGCGAGAATTCTACCACTGAACCACCAATGCTCTACAGCCTCATAACAACACGTCCTTGTGTGATTGGTACATTCAGGCAGGTTATGCTTCATGGGTCTTGAAATAGATGGAAGATTAGGAAGACTTATTGATCTTGGGTTAAAACATCTTTAACGAGAGGCACATCATTTGAGGCGGCACATTGACGACAAGATTCATGAGGGCAAAATATTGCCCTTGAGCTGGCAATCGCTGTCAGTAATGTGGATTAGCAGAAGTTACATAACAAAGCTTTTTTGAAGACCATGACCTCAGGCACACCATAAGGAACTTCTTGCATTGGCCGGGAATCGGACTCGGGTCTCCCGCTTGGGAAGCGAGAATTCTACCACTGAACCACCAATGCTCTACAGCCTCATAACAACACGTCCTTGTGTGATTGGTACATTCAGGGAAGGAGGTTATGCTTCATGGGTCGTGAAATAGATGGAAGATGAGGAAGACTTATTGACCTTGGGTTAAAACATCTTTAACGAGAGGCACATCATTTGAGGCGGCACATTGACGACAAGATTCATGAGGGCAAATTATTGCCCTTGAGCTGGCAATCGCTGTCAGTAATGTGGATTAGTAGAAGTTACATAACAAAGCTTTTTTGAAGACCATGACCTCAGGCACACCATAAAGAACTTCTTGCAGTGGCCGGGAATCGGACCTGGGTCTCCCGCTTGGGAAGCGAGAATTCTACCACTGAACCACCAATGCTCTACAGCCTCATAACGACACGTCCTCGTGTGATTGGTACATTCAGGCAGGTTATGCTTCATGGGTCGCGAAATAGATGGAAGATGAGGAACACTTATTGACCTTGGGTTAAAACATCTTTAACGAGAGGCACATCATTTGAGGCGGCACATTGACGACAAGATTCATGAGGGCAAATTATTGCCCTTGAGCTGGCAATCGCTGTCAGTAATGTGGATTAGCAGAAGTTACATAACAAAGCTTTTTTGAAGACCATGACCTCAGGCACACCATAAGGAACTTCTTGCATTGGCCGGGAATCGGACTCGGGTCTCCCGCTTGGGAAGCGAGAATTCTACCACTGAACCACCAATGCTCTACAGCCTCATAACGACACGTCCTCGTGTGATTGGTACATTCAGGCAGGTTATGCTTCATGGGTCGCGAAATAGATGGAAGATGAGGAAGACTTATTGACCTTGGGTTAAAACATCTTTAACGAGAGGCACATCATTTGAGGCGGCACATTGACGACAAGATTCATGAGGGCAAATTATTGCCCTTGAGCTGGCAATCGCTGTCAGTAATGTGGATTAGCAGAAGTTACATAACAAAGCTTTTTGAAGACCATGACCTCTGGCACATCATAATTAACTTTCTGCATTGGCCGGGAATCGGACCCGGGTCTCCCGCGTGGGAAGCGAGAATTCTACCACTGAACCACCAATGCTCTACAGCCTCATAATGACACGTACTCGTGTGATTGTTACATTCAGGGAAGGAGGTTATGCTTCATGGGTCGTGAAATAGATGGCAGATTAGGAAGACTTATTGATCTTGGGTTAAAACATCTTTAACGAGAGGCACATCATTTGAGGCGGCACATTGACGACAAGATTCATGAGGGCAAATTATTGCCCTTGAGCTGGCAATCGCTGTCAGTAATGTGGATTAGCAGAAGTTACATAACAAAGCTTTTTGAAGACCATGACCTCTGGCACATCATAATTAACTTTCTGCATTGGCCGGGAATCGGACCCGGGTCTCCCGCGTGGGAAGCGAGAATTCTACCACTGAACCACCAATGCTCTACAGCCTCATAACGACACGTCCTCGTGTGATTGGTGCATTCAGGCAGGTTATGCTTCATGGGTCGCGAAATAGATGGAAGATGAGGAAGACTTATTGACCTTGGGTTAAAACATCTTTAACGAGAGGCACATCATTTGAGGCGGCACATTGACGACAAGATTCATGAGGGCAAATTATTGCCCTTGAGCTGGCAATCGCTGTCAGTAATGTGGATTAGCAGAAGTTACATAACAAAGCTTTTTGAAGACCATGACCTCTGGCACATCATAATTAACTTTCTGCATTGGCCGGGAATCGGACCCGGGTCTCCCGCTTGGGAAGCGAGAATTCTACCACTGAACCACCAATGCTCTACAGCCTCATAACGACACGTCCTCGTGTGATTGGTACATTCAGGCAGGTTATGCTTCACGGGTCTTGAAGTAGATGGAAGATTAGGAAGACTTATTGATCTTGGGTTAAAACATCTTTAACGAGAGGCACATCATTTGAGGCGGCACATTGACGACAAGATTCATGAGGGCAAATTATTCCCCTTGAGCTGGCAATCGCTGTCAGTAATGTGGATTAGCAGAAGTTACATAACAAAGCTTTTTGAAGACCATGACCTCTGGCACATCATAATTAACTTTCTGCATTGGCCGGGAATCGGACACAGGTCTCCCGCTTGGGAAGCGAGAATTCTACCACTGAACCACCAATGCTCTACAGCCTCATAACGACACGTCCTCGTGTGATTGGTACATTCAGGGAAGGAGGTTATGCTTCATGGGTCGTGAAATAGATGGAAGATTAGGAAGACTTATTGATCTTGGGTTAAAACATCTTTAACGAGAGGCACATCATTTGAGGCGGCACATTGACGACAAGATTCATGAGGGCAAATTATTGCCCTTGAGCTGGCAATCGCTGTCAGTAATGTGGATTAGCAGAAGTTACATAACAAAGCTTTTTGAAGACCATGACCTCTGGCACATCATAATTAAATTTCTGCATTGGCCGGGAATCGGACCCGGGTCTCCCGCTTGGGAAGCGAGAATTCTACCACTGAACCACCAATGCTCTACAGCCTCATAACGACACGTCCTCGTGTGATTGGTACATTCAGGGAAGGAGGTTATGCTTCATGGGTCGTGAAATAGATGGAAGATTAGGAAGACTTATTGATCTTGGGTTAAAACATCTTTAACGAGAGGCACATCATTTGAGGCGGCACATTGACGACAAGATTCATGAGGGCAAATTATTGCCCTTGAGCTGGCAATCGCTGTCAGTAATGTGGATTAGCAGAAGTTACATAACAAAGCTTTTTGAAGACCATGACCTCTGGCACATCATAATTAACTTTCTGCATTGGCCGGGAATCGGACCCGGGTCTCCCGCTTGGGAAGCGAGAATTCTACCACTGAACCACCAATGCTCTACAGCCTCATAACGACACGTCCTCGTGTGATTGGTACATTCAGGGAAGGAGGTTATGCTTCATGGGTCGTGAAATAGATGGAAGATTAGGAAGACTTATTGATCTTGGGTTAAAACATCTTTAACGAGAGGCACATCATTTGAGGCGGCACATTGACGACAAGATTCATGAGGGCAAATTATTGCCCTTGAGCTGGCAATCGCTGTCAGTAATGTGGATTAGCAGAAGTTACATAACAAAGCTTTTTGAAGACCATGACCTCTGGCACATCATAATTAACTTTCTGCATTGGCCGGGAATCGGACCCGGGTCTCCCGCTTGGGAAGCGAGAATTCTACCACTGAACCACCAATGCTCTACAGCCTCATAACGACACGTCCTCGTGTGATTGGTACATTCAGGGAAGGAGGTTATGCTTCATGGGTCGTGAAATAGATGGAAGATTAGGAAGACTTATTGATCTTGGGTTAAAACATCTTTAACGAGAGGCACATCATTTGAGGCGGCACATTGACGACAAGATTCATGAGGGCAAATTATTGCCCTTGAGCTGGCAATCGCTGTCAGTAATGTGGATTATTAGAAGTTACATAACAAAGCTTTTTGAAGACCATGACCTCTGGCACATCATAAGGAACTTCTTGCATTGGCCGGGAATCGAAACCGGGTCTCCCGCTTGGGAAGCGAGAATTCTACCACTGAACCACCAATGCTCTACATCTTCCAAACGTCACGTCCTCGTGTGATTGGTACATTCAGGGAAGGAGGTTATGCTTCATGGGTCGCGAAACAGATGGAAGATGAGGAAGACTTATTGACCTTGGGTTAAAACATCTTTAACGAGAGGCACATCATTTGAGGCGGCACATTGACGACAAGATTCATGAGGGCAAATTATTCCCCTTGAGCTGGCAATCGCTGTCAGTAATGTGGATTAGCAGAAGTTACATAACAAAGCTTTTTTGAAGACCATGACCTCAGGCACACCATAAGGAACTTCTTGCATTGGCCGGGAATCGGACTCGGGTCTCTCGCTTGGGAAGCGAGAATTCTACCACTGAACCACCAATGCTCTACAGCCTCATAACAACACGTCCTTGTGTGATTGGTACATTCAGGCAGGTTATGCTTCATGGGTCTTGAAATAGATGGAAGATTAGGAAGACTTATTGATCTTGGGTTAAAACATCTTTAACGAGAGGCACATCATTTGAGGCGGCACATTGACGACAAGATTCATGAGGGCAAAATATTGCCCTTGAGCTGGCAATCGCTGTCAGTAATGTGGATTAGCAGAAGTTACATAACAAAGCTTTTTTGAAGACCATGACCTCAGGCACACCATAAGGAACTTCTTGCATTGGCCGGGAATCGGACTCGGGTCTCCCGCTTGGGAAGCGAGAATTCTACCACTGAACCACCAATGCTCTACAGCCTCATAACAACACGTCCTTGTGTGATTGGTACATTCAGGGAAGGAGGTTATGCTTCATGGGTCGTGAAATAGATGGAAGATGAGGAAGACTTATTGACCTTGGGTTAAAACATCTTTAACGAGAGGCACATCATTTGAGGCGGCACATTGACGACAAGATTCATGAGGGCAAATTATTGCCCTTGAGCTGGCAATCGCTGTCAGTAATGTGGATTAGCAGAAGTTACATAACAAAGCTTTTTGAAGACCATGACCTCTGGCACATCATAATTAACTTTCTGCATTGGCCGGGAATCGGACCCGGGTCTCCCGCGTGGGAAGCGAGAATTCTACCACTGAACCACCAATGCTCTACAGCCTCATAACGACACGTCCTCGTGTGATTGGTGCATTTAGGCAGGTTATGCTTCATGGGTCGCGAAATAGATGGAAGATGAGGAAGACTTATTGACCTTGGGTTAAAACATCTTTAACGAGAGGCACATCATTTGAGGCGGCACATTGACGACAAGATTCATGAGGGCAAATTATTGCCCTTGAGCTGGCAATCGCTGTCAGTAATGTGGATTAGCAGAAGTTACATAACAAAGCTTTTTGAAGACCATGACCTCTGGCACATCATAATTAACTTTCTGCATTGGCCGGGAATCGGACCCGGGTCTCCCGCTTGGGAAGCGAGAATTCTACCACTGAACCACCAATGCTCTACATCTTCCAAACGACACGTCACTGTGTGATCGGTACATTCAGGCAGGTTATGCTTCATGGGTCGCGAAATAGATGGAAGATGAGGAAGACTTATTGACCTTGGGTTAAAACATCTTTAACGAGAGGCACATCATTTGAGGCGGCACATTGACGACAAGATTCATGAGGGCAAATTATTGCCCTTGAGCTGGCAATCGCTGTCAGTAATGTGGATTAGCAGAAGTTACATTACAAAGCTTTTTTGAAGACCATGACCTCAGGCACACCATAAGGAACTTCTTGCATTGGCCGGGAATCGGACCCGGGTCTCCCGCTTGGGAAGCGAGAATTCTACCACTGAACCACCAATGCTCTACAGCCTCATAACGACACGTCCTCGTGTGATTGGTACATTCAGGCAGGTTATGCTTCACGGGTCTTGAAGTAGATGGAAGATTAGGAAGACTTATTGATCTTGGGTTAAAACATCTTTAACGAGAGGCACATCATTTGAGGCGGCACATTGACGACAAGATTCATGAGGGCAAATTATTCCCCTTGAGCTGGCAATCGCTGTCAGTAATGTGGATTAGCAGAAGTTACATAACAAAGCTTTTTGAAGACCATGACCTCTGGCACATCATAATTAACTTTCTGCATTGGCCGGGAATCGGACACGGGTCTCCCGCTTGGGAAGCGAGAATTCTACCACTGAACCACCAATGCTCTACAGCCTCATAACGACACGTCCTCGTGTGATTGGTACATTCAGGGAAGGAGGTTATGCTTCATGGGTCGTGAAATAGATGGAAGATTAGGAAGACTTATTGATCTTGGGTTAAAACATCTTTAACGAGAGGCACATCATTTGAGGCGGCACATTGACGACAAGATTCATGAGGGCAAATTATTGCCCTTGAGCTGGCAATCGCTGTCAGTAATGTGGATTAGCAGAAGTTACATAACAAAGCTTTTTGAAGACCATGACCTCTGGCACACCATAAGGAACTTCTTGCATTGGCCGGGAATCGGACTCGGGTCTCCCGCTTGGGAAGCGAGAATTCTACCACTGAACCACCAATGCTCTACAGCCTCATAACAACACGTCCTTGTGTGATTGGTACATTCAGGCAGGTTATGCTTCATGGGTCTTGAAATAGATGGAAGATTAGGAAGACTTATTGATCTTGGGTTAAAACATCTTTAACGAGAGGCACATCATTTGAGGCGGCACATTGACGACAAGATTCATGAGGGCAAAATATTGCCCTTGAGCTGGCAATCGCTGTCAGTAATGTGGATTAGCAGAAGTTACATAACAAAGCTTTTTTGAAGACCATGACCTCAGGCACACCATAAGAAACTTCTTGCATTGGCCGGGAATCGGACCCGGGTCTCCCGCTTGGGAAGCGAGAATTCTACCACTGAACCACCAATGCTCTACAGCCTCATAACGACACGTCCTCGTGTGATTGGTACATTCAGGCAGGTTATGCTTCATGGGTCTTGAAGTAGATGGAAGATTAGGAAGACTTATTGATCTTGGGTTAAAACATCTTTAACGAGAGGCACATCATTTGAGGCGGCACATTGACGACAAAATTCATGAGGGCAAATTATTGCCCTTGAGCTGGCAATCGCTGTCAGTAATGTGGATTAGCAGAAGTTACATAACAAAGCTTTTTGAAGACCATGACCTCTGGCACATCATAATTAACTTTCTGCATTGGCCGGGAATCGGACCCGGGTCTCCCGCTTGGGAAGCGAGAATTCTACCACTGAACCACCAATGCTCTACAGCCTCATAACGACACGTCCTCGTGTGATTGGTACATTCAGGGAAGGAGGTTATGCTTCATGGGTCGTGAAATAGATGGAAGATTAGGAAGACTTATTGATCTTGGGTTAAAACATCCTTAACGAGAGGCACATCATTTGAGGCGGCACATTGACGACAAGATTCATGAGGGCAAATTATTGCCCTTGAGCTGGCAATCGCTGTCAGTAATGTGGATTAGCAGAAGTTACATAACAAAGCTTTTTGAAGACCATGACCTCTGGCACATCATAATTAACTTTCTGCATTGGCCGGGAATCGGACCCGGGTCTCCCGCTTGGGAAGCGAGAATTCTACCACTGAACCACCAATGCTCTACATCTTCCAAACGACATGTCACTGTGTGATCGGTACATTCAGGCAGGTTATGCTTCATGGGTCGCGAAATAGATGGAAGATGAGGAAGACTTATTGACCTTGGGTTAAAACATCTTTAACGAGAGGCACATCATTTGAGGCGGCACATTGACGACAAGATTCATGAGGGCAAATTATTGCCCTTGAGCTGGCAATCGCTGTCAGTAATGTGGATTAGCAGAAGTTACATAACAAAGCTTTTTGAAGACCATGACCTCTGGCACATCATAATTAACTTTCTGCATTGGCCGGGAATCAGACCCGGGTCTACCGCTTGGGAAGCGAGAATTCTACCACTGAACCACCAATGCTCTACAGCCTCATAACGACACGTCCTCGTGTGATTGGTACATTCAGGGAAGGAGGTTATGCTTCATGGGTCGTGAAATAGATGGAAGATTAGGAAGACTTATTGATCTTGGGTTAAAACATCTTTAACGAGAGGCACATCATTTGAGGCGGCACATTGACGACAAGATTCATGAGGGCAAATTATTGCCCTTGAGCTGGCAATCGCTGTCAGTAATGTGGATTATTAGAAGTTACATAACAAAGCTTTTTGAAGACCATGACCTCTGGCACATCATAAGGAACTTCTTGCATTGGCCGGGAATCGAAACCGGGTCTCCCGCTTGGAAAGCGAGAATTCTACCACTGAACCACCAATGCTCTACATCTTCCAAACGTCACGTCCTCGTGTGATTGGTACATTCAGGGAAGGAGGTTATGCTTCATGGGTCGCGAAACAGATGGAAGATGAGGAAGACTTATTGACCTTGGGTTAAAACATCTTTAACGAGAGGCACATCATTTGAGGCGGCACATTGACGACAAGATTCATGAGGGCAAATTATTCCCCTTGAGCTGGCAATCGCTGTCAGTAATGTGGATTAGCAGAAGTTACATAACAAAGCTTTTTTGAAGACCATGACCTCAGGCACACCATAAGGAACTTCTTGCATTGGCCGGGAATCGGACTCGGGTCTCCCGCTTGGGAAGCGAGAATTCTACCACTGAACCACCAATGCTCTACAGCCTCATAACAACACGTCCTTGTGTGATTGGTACATTCAGGCAGGTTATGCTTCATGGGTCTTGAAATAGATGGAAGATTAGGAAGACTTATTGATCTTGGGTTAAAACATCTTTAACGAGAGGCACATCATTTGAGGCGGCACATTGACGACAAGATTCATGAGGGCAAAATATTGCCCTTGAGCTGGCAATCGCTGTCAGTAATGTGGATTAGCAGAAGTTACATAACAAAGCTTTTTTGAAGACCATGACCTCAGGCACACCATAAGGAACTTCTTGCATTGGCCGAGAATCGGACTCGGGTCTCCCGCTTGGGAAGCGAGAATTCTACCACTGAACCACCAATGCTCTACAGCCTCATAACAACACGTCCTTGTGTGATTGGTACATTCAGGGAAGGAGGTTATGCTTCATGGGTCGTGAAATAGATGGAAGATGAGGAAGACTTATTGATCTTGGGTTAAAACATCTTTAATGAGAGGCACATCATTTGAGGCGGCACATTGACGACAAGATTCATGAGGGCAAATTATTGCCCTTGAGCTGGCAATCGCTGTCAGTAATGTGGATTAGTAGAAGTTACATAACAAAGCTTTTTTGAAGACCATGACCTCAGGCACACCATAAGGAACTTCTTGCATTGGCCGGGAATCGGACCTGGGTCTCCCGCTTGGGAAGCGAGAATTCTATCACTGAACCACCAATGCTCTACAGCCTCATAACGACACGTCCTCGTGTGATTGGTACATTCAGGCAGGTTATGCTTCATGGGTCGCGAAATAGATGGAAGATGAGGAAGACTTATTGACCTTGGGTTAAAACATCTTTAACGAGAGGCACATCATTTGAGGCGGCACATTGACGACAAGATTCATGAGGGCAAATTATTGCCCTTGAGCTGGCAATCGCTGTCAGTAATGTGGATTAGTAGAAGTTACATAACAAAGCTTTTTTGAAGACCATGACCTCAGGCACACCATAAGGAACTTCTTGCATTGGCCGGGAATCGGACCTGGGTCTCCCGCTTGGGAAGCGAGAATTCTACCACTGAACCACCAATGCTCTACAGCCTCATAATGACACGTCCTCGTGTGATTGGTACATTCAGGCAGGTTATGCTTCATGGGTCGCGAAATAGATGGAAGATGAGGAAGACTTATTGACCTTGGGTTAAAACATCTTTAACGAGAGGCACATCATTTGAGGCGGCACATTGACGACAAGATTCATGAGGGCAAATTATTGCCCTTGAGCTGGCAATCGCTGTCAGTAATGTGGATTAGCAGAAGTTACATAACAAAGCTTTTTGAAGACCATGACCTCTGGCACATCATAATTAACTTTCTGCATTGGCCGGGAATCGGACCCGGGTCTCCCGCGTGGGAAGCGAGAATTCTACCACTGAACCACCAATGCTCTACATCTTCCAAACGACACGTCACTGTGTGATCGGTACATTCAGGCAGGTTATGCTTCATGGGTCTTGAAGTAGATGGAAGATTAGGAAGACTTATTGATCTTGGGTTAAAACATCTTTAACGAGAGGCACATCATTTGAGGCGGCACATTGACGACAAGATTCATGAGGGCAAATTATTGCCCTTGAGCTGGCAATCGCTGTCAGTAATGTGGATTAGCAGAAGTTACATAACAAAGCTTTTTGAAGACCATGACCTCTGGCACATCATAATTAACTTTCTGCATTGGCCGGGAATCGGACCCGGGTCTCCCGCTTGGGAAGCGAGAATTCTACCACTGAACCACCAATGCTCTACAGCCTCATAACGACACGTCCTCGTGTGATTGGTACATTCAGGGAAGGAGGTTATGCTTCATGGGTCGTGAAATAGATGGAAGATTAGGAAGACTTATTGATCTTGGGTTAAAACATCTTTAACGAGAGGCACATCATTTGAGGCAGCACATTGACGACAAGATTCATGAGGGCAAATTATTGCCCTTGAGCTGGCAATCGCTGTCAGTAATGTGGATTAGCAGAAGTTACATAACAAAGCTTTTTGAAGACCATGACCTCTGGCACATCATAATTAACTTTCTGCATTGGCCGGGAATCGGACCCGGGTCTCCCGCTTGGGAAGCGAGAATTCTACCACTGAACCACCAATGCTCTACAGCCTCATAACGACACGTCCTCGTGTGATTGGTACATTCAGGGAAGGAGGTTATGCTTCATGGGTCGTGAAATAGATGGAAGATTAGGAAGACTTATTGATCTTGGGTTAAAACATCTTTAACGAGAGGCACATCATTTGAGGCAGCACATTGACGACAAGATTCATGAGGGCAAATTATTGCCCTTGAGCTGGCAATCGCTGTCAGTAATGTGGATTAGCAGAAGTTACATAACAAAGCTTTTTGAAGACCATGACCTCTGGCACATCATAATTAACTTTCTGCATTGGCCGGGAATCGGACCCGGGTCTCCCGCTTGGGAAGCGATAATTCTACCACTGAACCACCAATGCTCTACATCTTCCAAACGACACGTCACTGTGTGATCGGTACATTCAGGCAGGTTATGCTTCATGGGTCCCGAAATAGATGGAAGATGAGGAAGACTTATTGATCTTGGGTTAAAACATCTTTAACGAGAGTGTAAGGACTGGGCAAAAAGGGTGAATCTGAATAACTAAATACATCCTGCTAAAGACCCAAAAAGACTGAATGCAACACAGACACACACACACTCTCTCTCTCAGGAATGGCCAGAGTCATAAAAAACATTCCATTCCCTCCCCCCATCTCTGCAAGAGAGATAACAGAACTCTGACACACACACACACGAACCAACACCCACACACACATAATGGACCTTTTAGCCATTACCAATTGTATACGATATATTCCTGTATGTCTGTGTGCTTCCCAGTCCATGGTAGTTTAGAAATGATCTCCTAGCGTATCAGTGAAACTCTTGAGAGTTTAAAAGTTATGTATTAAATGTATCTTCATGTTCCAATTATGTGTAAATGTTGTGTTTGGTACCGTTTTAATTATCTCGTTCCAACTGATTTGGTCAGATACAGAAGATTACAGTAAAATGTATGTTTTCTATGTTTTTATCATCTTGTGGAATGATTCTGACAAATTCTGACTGGTCATAAAAGAGGCGGACACGGCCATAGTTTAACTTTGACAAGACAAAGAGAATTTGGCCGCCAAAAGTTTCGTTGAATGTCATTGGCCAGTTCGCACCTCAGAGGTGTGGACTCCAGTTCCTCTAAAGAGGACTGAACCTCCCTCTGGACGCTCTCTTGCTCCCGTGTCCTCGTGTCATGATGTAACGTCTCGCCTCCGGGCGAGTTCTTCGCCTTTCTTTTATTTGTTTCTAGTTTAGTTTGTGTTTTTCAGTTGTAGATAAGTCTCTGTGTTTAATTCCAATCGACGATTGAAAAGAAAACCCCGTGACATATCTCTTCAGTAAATCCATCTACAAGGGACCTTTAAACGAGCGCGCGCTCGCTTTGAAGGAGAAACACGCGCACGTGACCGCGTGACGTGCCGGACCGAGCGAAGCACGCGCTTCTTCGCCAGCCATGCACAGATGGAACATTAACTCCTCGTGATTCCTCCGTTCTACGAAGTGAAACGAACTCAGCCGAACTATTTTCCTTTGTTACCCCAAAGACTGTGAACCTCCGTTCAAGGAGGCCTCCGCGCCAAGCAGCCCACGTGATGCTTCCTCACACACAAAGGAATCCTCTCACGCACGCGGCCGACCGGACCGCGCAAGGAGCCCGCGACACACACACAGACCTCACGTTTGCAAGTATCATTCCCGTTACAGCTTCTAAGAAGTTTTAAGATGATGTTTCGTGTTGTTATCAGAGAGGTGAATGTCTTCCTGCCAATGAAATTCTCCCAATTTCTCTGTTCTCTCTCTCCCCATCCCCTTTCCTCTCTCTCTCTCTTACTCGCTCACGCGTGTAAGTTATCCATTGTCCAAACTTTACGCATTTCTCGTTCATTGATGTCTTATTGTATTGTTCATTGATGTCTATGTGTTTGTAAATACATATATCCCGTGTAACCGTAGTAAATACATAAGTAGTCATGCCTCTATTAAATTAATTATATATTCATTAGATTGATGTGCTGTCTCTTTGCTCAATTTCAAGTCACTTAAGTGCCAAAGGTCTAAATGCTACAAGCTTTACGAATTAAAGATACTTTAAAGAGTAACGTTAACGTTATGTGTTGATAGGGCGGGAAACCCAATTCTTCTGGCCAGAGAATTGCGTTTCCTGAAATCCTATAAAGTAAGATGATATTGTGGATCCCACAAATATTATCCTGACAATTGAGCTAATTCATTTTACCTGTTTGTGAAACATGGTCCGTGTAATTAACTGCAATCAACTTGTGGTTAATTTCCGGGATTCACATGCACGCATGCAGGTAGAATGACAGATCCTCCCTTATCGGGAGATTTATTAACATGTAAGACTGATCTAATCCAAACATGTATGAATAATTATTAATTACCAATTATTAATTATGATATGCAAATTCCCCACGGATTAGATCCGCCCTGAATCCTTACAAGAGGCACATCATTTGAGGCGGCACATTGACGACAAGATTCATGAGGGCAAATTATTGCCCTTGAGCTGGCAATCGCTGTCAGTAATGTGGATTAGCAGAAGTTACATAACAAAGCTTTTTGAAGACCATGACCTCTGGCACATCATAATTAACTTTCTGCATTGGCCGGGAATCGGACCCGGGTCTCCCGCTTGGGAAGCGAGAATTCTACCACTGAACCACCAATGCTCTACAGCCTCATAACGACACGTCCTCGTGTGATTGGTACATTCAGGCAGGTTATGCTTCATGGGTCTTGAAGTAGATGGAAGATTAGGAAGACTTATTGATCTTGGGTTAAAACATCTTTAACGAGAGGCACATCATTTGAGGCGGCACATTGACGACAAGATTCATGAGGGCAAATTATTGCCCTTGAGCTGGCAATCGCTGTCAGTAATGTGGATTAGCAGAAGTTACATAACAAAGCTTTTTGAAGACCATGACCTCTGGCACATCATAATTAACTTTCTGCATTGGCCGGGAATCGGACCCGGGTCTCCCGCTTGGGAAGCGAGAATTCTACCACTGAACCACCAATGCTCTACAGCCTCATAACGACACGTCCTCGTGTGATTGGTACATTCAGGGAAGGAGGTTATGCTTCATGGGTCGTGAAATAGATGGAAGATTAGGAAGACTTATTGATCTTGGGTTAAAACATCTTTAACGAGAGGCACATCATTTGAGGCGGCACATTGACGACAAGATTCATGAGGGCAAATTATTGCCCTTGAGCTGGCAATCGCTGTCAGTAATATGGATTAGCAGAAGTTACATAACAAAGCTTTTTGAAGACCATGACCTCTGGCACATCATAATTAACTTTCTGCATTGGCCGGGAATCGGACCCGGGTCTCCCGCTTGGGAAGCGAGAATTCTACCACTGAACCACCAATGCTCTACATCTTCCAAACGACACGTCACTGTGTGATCGGTACATTCAGGCAGGTTATGCTTCATGGGTCGCGAAATAGATGGAAGATGAGGAAGACTTATTGACCTTGGGTTAAAACATCTTTAACGAGAGGCACATCATTTGAGGCGGCACATTGACGACAAGATTCATGAGGGCAAATTATTGCCCTTGAGCTGGCAATCGCTGTCAGTAATGTGGATTAGCAGTAGTTACATAACAAAGCTTTTTTGAAGACCATGACCTCAGGCACACCATAAGGAACTTCTTGCATTGGCCGGGAATCCGACCCGGGTCTCCCGCTTGGGAAGCGAGAATTCTACCACTGAACCACCAATGCTCTACAGCCTCATAACGACACGTCCTCGTGTGATTGGTACATTCAGGCAGGTTATGCTTCATGGGTCGCGAAATAGATGGAAGATGAGGAAGACTTATTGACCTTGGGTTAAAACATCTTTAACGAGAGGCACATCATTTGAGGCGGCACATTGACGACAAGATTCATGAGGGCAAATTATTGCCCTTGAGCTGGCAATCGCTGTCAGTAATGTGGATTAGCAGAAGTTACATAACAAAGCTTTTTTGAAGACCATGACCTCAGGCACACCATAAGGAACTTCTTGCATTGGCCGGGAATCGGACCCAGGTCTCCCGCGTGGAAGGCGAGAATTCTACCACTGAACCACCAATGCTCTACATCTTCCAAACGACACGTCACTGTGTGATCGGTACATTCAGGCAGGTTATGCTTCATGGGTCGCGAAATAGATGGAAGATGAGGAAGACTTATTGATCTTGGGTTAAAACATCTTTAACGAGAGGCACATCATTTGAGGCGGCACATTGACAACAAGATTCATGAGGGCAAATTATTGCCCTTGAGCTGGCAATCGCTGTCAGTAATGTGGATTAGCAGAAGTTACATAACAAAGCTTTTTGAAGACCATGACCTCTGGCACATCATAATTAACTTCTTGCATTGGCCGGGAATCGGACCCGGGTCTCCCGCGTGGCAGGCGAGAATTCTACCACTGAACCACCAATGCTCTACATCTTCCAAACGACACGTCACTGTGTGATTGGTTGTCATAGCCTGCAGTCTCCTCTCCACATCCCCTTTGGCCATTGTTTCTAGCACTGAATCCACATCCTCGTCGAACTTCTGCCACTCTGATGTTTTAGAGGCTTGAGGACACTTGATCCTTCTCTTCTCCGATGGCCTGCTTGGAGGGACTGGCAGCACCACTTGGAGGCTCTGTGCTCTGTGGGGTGCTTCCGGGCCCTGCTCCTCCTCTGTCTCACCAGGCACTAGTCCTGAGCATTGTGATGGTTCCAGTCTCTCCTTACATTTCATCCTTGTTTGATGGATACATTTAATGTGTTGATAACTCGCCTACAGATAGGCCTATTGTCTTACTGTCTGATTAATTATACATTGCACTAACCAAAATCTTGACTACCAATTATCAATACAATCTCAGACTGAACCATTATTTTTATATGCCATTAAAAACATTAAAATCATTAAAACTTTTTTTTTAATGTATGAAAAAGTATTGTCTTCTTGACCTTTTGAACTACAGTATGTGACTGAAGTTTAGAGATCAAAGATTGAATCAAACCTTCATCAAACCTTGTGTGATCCATTTCTCAATATTTGTAATTTTTTCAAAACTCTACACAGTTCTCCAAACCAACTTTCATCTAGGGACATGCACAGCAATTAATTTCACATTCAAAATGCACTATTTCTATCAAAACACTTTAGCCTATATCTCAAATCAGCTCATTCTTACAGAACACTAGCAAAGTTTTTCAACCAACAAACACACTTTGTCAATCATAAAACACGATTCATGTGTTCAAGATTCATGAGGGCAAATTATTGCCCTTGAGCTGGCAATCGCTGTCAGTAATGTGGATTAGCAGAAGTTACATAACAAAGCTTTTTGAAGACCATGACCTCTGGCACATCATAATTAACTTTCTGCATTGGCCGGGAATCGGACCCGGGTCTCCCGCTTGGGAAGCGAGAATTCTACCACTGAACCACCAATGCTCTACTGCCTCATAACGACACGTCCTCGTGTGATTGGTACATTCAGGGAAGGAGGTTATGCTTCATGGGTCGTGAAATAGATGGAAGATTAGGAAGACTTATTGATCTTGGGTTAAAACATCTTTAACGAGAGGCACATCATTTGAGGCGGCACATTGACGACAAGATTCATGAGGGCAAATTATTGCCCTTGAGCTGGCAATCGCTGTCAGTAATGTGGATTAGCAGAAGTTACATAACAAAGCTTTTTGAAGACCATGACCTCTGGCACATCATAAGGAACTTCTTGCATTGGCCGGGAATCGAAACCGGGTCTCCCGCTTGGGAAGCGAGAATTCTACCACTGAACCACCAATGCTCTACATCTTCCAAACGTCACGTCCTCGTGTGATTGGTACATTCAGGGAAGGAGGTTATGCTTCATGGGTCGCGAAATAGATGGAAGATGAGGAACACTTATTGACCTTGGGTTAAAACATCTTTAACGAGAGGCACATCATTTGAGGCGGCACATTGACGACAAGATTCATGAGGGCAAATTATTGCCCTTGAGCTGGCAATCGCTGTCAGTAATGTGGATTAGCAGAAGTTACATAACAAAGCTTTTTTGAAGACCATGACCTCAGGCACACCATAAGGAACTTCTTGCATTGGCCGGGAATCGGACTCGGGTCTCCCGCTTGGGAAGCGAGAATTCTACCACTGAACCACCAATGATCTACAGCCTCATAAGACACGTCCTCGTGTGATTGGTACATTCAGGGAAGGAGGTTATGTTTCATGGGTCGTGAAATAGATGGAAGATTAGGAAGACTTATTGATCTCGGGTCAAAACATCTTTAACGAGAGGCACATCATTTGAGGCGGCACATTGACGACAAGATTCATGAGGGCAAATTATTGCCCTTGAGCTGGCAATCGCTGTCAGTAATGTGGATTAGCAGAAGTTACATAACAAAGCTTTTTTGAAGACCATGACCTCAGGCACACCATAAGGAACTTCTTGCATTGGCCGGGAATCCTACCCGGGTCTCCCGCTTGGGAAGCGAGAATTCTACCACTGAACCACCAATGCTCTACAGCCTCATAACGACACGTCCTCGTGTGATTGGTACATTCAGGCAGGTTATGCTTCATGGGTCGCGAAATAGATGGAAGATGAGGAAGACTTATTGACCTTGGGTTAAAACATCTTTAACGAGAGGCACATCATTTGAGGCGGCACATTGACGACAAGATTCATGAGGGCAAATTATTGCCCTTGAGCTGGCAATCGCTGTCAGTAATGTGGATTAGCAGAAGTTACATAACAAAGCTTTTTTGAAGACCATGACCTCAGGCACACCATAAGGAACTTCTTGCATTGGCCGGGAATCGGACCCAGGTCTCCCGCGTGGAAGGCGAGAATTCTACCACTGAACCACCAATGCTCTACATCTTCCAAACGACACGTCACTGTGTGATCGGTACATTCAGGCAGGTTATGCTTCATGGGTCGCGAAATAGATGGAAGATGAGGAAGACTTATTGATCTTGGGTTAAAACATCTTTAACGAGAGGCACATCATTTGAGGCGGCACATTGACGACAAGATTCATGAGGGCAAATTATTGCCCTTGAGCTGGCAATCGCTGTCAGTAATGTGGATTAGCAGAAGTTACATAACAAAGCTTTTTGAAGACCATGACCTCTGGCACATCATAATTAACTTCTTGCATTGGCCGGGAATCGGACCCGGGTCTCCCGCGTGGCAGGCGAGAATTCTACCACTGAACCACCAATGCTCTACATCTTCCAAACGACACGTCACTGTGTGATTGGTTGTCATAGCCTGCAGTCTCCTCTCCACATCCCCTTTGGCCATTGTTTCTAGCACTGAATCCACATCCTCGTCGAACTTCTGCCACTCTGATGTTTTAGAGGCTTGAGGACACTTGATCCTTCTCTTCTCCGATGGCCTGCTTGGAGGGACTGGCAGCACCACTTGGAGGCTCTGTGCTCTGTGGGGTGCTTCCGGGCCCTGCTCCTCCTCTGTCTCACCAGGCACTAGTCCTGAGCATTGTGATGGTTCCAGTCTCTCCTTACATTTCATCCTTGTTTGATGGATACATTTAATGTGTTGATAACTCGCCTACAGATAGGCCTATTGTCTTACTGTCTGATTAATTATACATTGCACTAACCAAAATCTTGACTACCAATTATCAATACAATCTCAGACTGAACCATTATTTTTATATGCCATTAAAAACATTAAAATCATTAAAACTTTTTTTTTAATGTATGAAAAAGTATTGTCTTCTTGACCTTTTGAACTACAGTATGTGACTGAAGTTTAGAGATCAAAGATTGAATCAAACCTTCATCAAACCTTGTGTGATCCATTTCTCAATATTTGTAATTTTTTCAAAACTCTACACAGTTCTCCAAACCAACTTTCATCTAGGGACATGCACAGCAATTAATTTCACATTCAAAATGCACTATTTCTATCAAAACACTTTAGCCTATATCTCAAATCAGCTCATTCTTACAGAACACTAGCAAAGTTTTTCAACCAACAAACACACTTTGTCAATCATAAAACACGATTCATGTGTTCAAGATTCATGAGGGCAAATTATTGCCCTTGAGCTGGCAATCGCTGTCAGTAATGTGGATTAGCAGAAGTTACATAACAAAGCTTTTTGAAGACCATGACCTCTGGCACATCATAATTAACTTTCTGCATTGGCCGGGAATCGGACCCGGGTCTCCCGCTTGGGAAGCGAGAATTCTACCACTGAACCACCAATGCTCTACTGCCTCATAACGACACGTCCTCGTGTGATTGGTACATTCAGGGAAGGAGGTTATGCTTCATGGGTCGTGAAATAGATGGAAGATTAGGAAGACTTATTGATCTTGGGTTAAAACATCTTTAACGAGAGGCACATCATTTGAGGCGGCACATTGACGACAAGATTCATGAGGGCAAATTATTGCCCTTGAGCTGGCAATCGCTGTCAGTAATGTGGATTAGCAGAAGTTACATAACAAAGCTTTTTGAAGACCATGACCTCTGGCACATCATAAGGAACTTCTTGCATTGGCCGGGAATCGAAACCGGGTCTCCCGCTTGGGAAGCGAGAATTCTACCACTGAACCACCAATGCTCTACATCTTCCAAACGTCACGTCCTCGTGTGATTGGTACATTCAGGGAAGGAGGTTATGCTTCATGGGTCGCGAAATAGATGGAAGATGAGGAACACTTATTGACCTTGGGTTAAAACATCTTTAACGAGAGGCACATCATTTGAGGCGGCACATTGACGACAAGATTCATGAGGGCAAATTATTGCCCTTGAGCTGGCAATCGCTGTCAGTAATGTGGATTAGCAGAAGTTACATAACAAAGCTTTTTTGAAGACCATGACCTCAGGCACACCATAAGGAACTTCTTGCATTGGCCGGGAATCGGACTCGGGTCTCCCGCTTGGGAAGCGAGAATTCTACCACTGAACCACCAATGCTCTACAGCCTCATAACAACACGTCCTTGTGTGATTGGTACATTCAGGCAGGTTATGCTTCATGGGTCTTGAAATAGATGGAAGATTAGGAAGACTTATTGATCTTGGGTTAAAACATCTTTAACGAGAGGCACATCATTTGAGGCGGCACATTGACGACAAGATTCATGAGGGCAAAATATTGCCCTTGAGCTGGCAATCGCTGTCAGTAATGTGGATTAGCAGAAGTTACATAACAAAGCTTTTTTGAAGACCATGACCTCAGGCACACCATAAGGAACTTCTTGCATTGGCCGGGAATCGGACTCGGGTCTCCCGCTTGGGAAGCGAGAATTCTACCACTGAACCACCAATGCTCTACAGCCTCATAACAACACGTCCTTGTGTGATTGGTACATTCAGGGAAGGAGGTTATGCTTCATGGGTCGTGAAATAGATGGAAGATGAGGAAGACTTATTGACCTTGGGTTAAAACATCTTTAACGAGAGGCACATCATTTGAGGCGGCACATTGACGACAAGATTCATGAGGGCAAATTATTGCCCTTGAGCTGGCAATCGCTGTCAGTAATGTGGATTAGTAGAAGTTACATAACAAAGCTTTTTTGAAGACCATGACCTCAGGCACACCATAAGGAACTTCTTGCATTGGCTGGGAATCGGACCTGGGTCTCCCGCTTGGGAAGCGAGAATTCTACCACTGAACCACCAATGCTCTACAGCCTCATAACGACACGTCCTCGTGTGATTGGTACATTCAGGCAGGTTATGCTTCATGGGTCGCGAAATAGATGGAAGATGAGGAAGACTTATTGACCTTGGGTTAAAACATCTTTAACGAGAGGCACATCATTTGAGGCGGCACATTGACGACAAGATTCATGAGGGCAAATTATTGCCCTTGAGCTGGCAATCGCTGTCAGTAATGTGGATTAGCAGAAGTTACATAACAAAGCTTTTTGAAGACCATGACCTCTGGCACATCATAATTAACTTTCTGCATTGGCCGTGAATCGGACCCGGGTCTCCCGCTTGGGAAGCGAGAATTCTACCACTGAACCACCAATGCTCTACAGCCTCATAACGACACGTCCTCGTGTGATTGGTACATTCAGGCAGGTTATGCTTCATGGGTCTTGAAGTAGATGGAAGATTAGGAAGACTTATTGATCTTGGGTTAAAACATCTTTAACGAGAGGCACATCATTTGAGGCGGCACATTGACGACAAGATTCATGAGGGCAAATTATTGCCCTTGAGCTGGCAATCGCTGTCAGTAATGTGGATTAGCAGAAGTTACATAACAAAGCTTTTTGAAGACCATGACCTCTGGCACATCATAATTAACTTTCTGCATTGGCCGGGAATCGGACCCGGGTCTCCCGCTTGGGAAGCGAGAATTCTACCACTGAACCACCAATGCTCTACAGCCTCATAACGACACGTCCTCGTGTGATTGGTACATTCAGGCAGGTTATGCTTCATGGGTCGTGAAATAGATGGAAGATTAGGAAGACTTATTGATCTTGGGTTAAAACATCTTTAACGAGAGGCACATCATTTGAGGCGGCACATTGACGACAAGATTCATGAGGGCAAATTATTGCCCTTGAGCTGGCAATCGCTGTCAGTAATGTGGATTAGCAGAAGTTACATAACAAAGCTTTTTTTAAGACCATGACCTCAGGCACACCATAAGGAACTTCTTGCATTGGCCGGGAATCGGATCCGGGTCTCCCGCTTGGGAAGCGAGAATTCTACCACTGAACCACCAATGCTCTACAGCCTCATAACGACACGTCCTCGTGTGATTGGTACATTCAGGCAGGTTATGCTTCATGGGTCTTGAAGTAGATGGAAGATTAGGAAGACTTATTGATCTTGGGTTAAAACATCTTTAACGAGAGGCACATCATTTGAGGCGGCACATTGACGACAAGATTCATGAGGGCAAATTATTGCCCTTGAGCTGGCAATCGCTGTCAGTAATGTGGATTAGCAGAAGTTACATAACAAAGCTTTTTGAAGACCATGACCTCTGGCACATCATAATTAACTTTCTGCATTGGCCGGGAATCGGACACGGGTCTCCCGCTTGGGAAGCGAGAATTCTACCACTGAACCACCAATGCTCTACAGCCTCATAACGACACGTCCTCGTGTGATTGGTACATTCAGGGAAGGAGGTTATGCTTCATGGGTCGTGAAATAGATGGAAGATTAGGAAGACTTATTGATCTTGGGTTAAAACATCTTTAACGAGAGGCACATCATTTGAGGCGGCACATTGACGACAAGATTCATGAGGGCAAATTATTGCCCTTGAGCTGGCAATCGCTGTCAGTAATGTGGATTAGCAGAAGTTACATAACAAAGCTTTTTGAAGACCATGACCTCTGGCACATCATAATTAACTTTCTGCATTGGCCGGGAATCGGACCCCGGTCTCCCGCTTGGGAAGCGAGAATTCTACCACTGAACCACCAATGCTCTACAGCCTCATAACGACACGTCCTCGTGTGATTGGTACATTCAGGCAGGTTATGCTTCATGGGTCTTGAAGTAGATGGAAGATTAGGAAGACTTATTGATCTTGGGTTAAAACATCTTTAACGAGAGGCACATCATTTGAGGCGGCACATTGACGACAAGATTCATGAGGGCAAATTATTGCCCTTGAGCTGGCAATCGCTGTCAGTAATGTGGATTAGCAGAAGTTACATAACAAAGCTTTTTGAAGACCATGACCTCTGGCACATCATAATTAACTTTCTGCATTGGCCGGGAATCGGACCCGGGTCTCCCGCTTGGGAAGCGAGAATTCTACCACTGAACCACCAATGCTCTACAGCCTCATAACGACACGTCCTCGTGTGATTGGTACATTCAGGGAAGGAGGTTATGCTTCATGGGTCGCGAAATAGATGGAAGATGAGGAAGACTTATTGACCTTGGGTTAAAACATCTTTAACGAGAGGCACATCATTTGAGGCGGCACATTGACGACAAGATTCATGAGGGCAAATTATTGCCCTTGAGCTGGCAATCGCTGTCAGTAATGTGGATTAGCAGAAGTTACATAACAAAGCTTTTTGAAGACCATGACCTCTGGCACATCATAATTAACTTTCTGCATTGGCCGGGAATCGGACCCGGGTCTCCCGCTTGGAAGCGAGAATTCTACCACTGAACCACCAATGCTCTACAGCCTCATAACGACACGTCCTCGTGTGATTGGTACATTCAGGGAAGGAGGTTATGCTTCATGGGTCGTGAAATAGATGGAAGATTAGGAAGACTTATTGATCTTGGGTTAAAACATCCTTAACGAGAGGCACATCATTTGAGGCGGCACATTGACGACAAGATTCATGAGGGCAAATTATTGCCCTTGAGCTGGCAATCGCTGTCAGTAATGTGGATTAGCAGAAGTTACATAACAAAGCTTTTTGAAGACCATGACCTCTGGCACATCATAATTAACTTTCTGCATTGGCCGGGAATCGGACCCGGGTCTCCCGCTTGGGAAGCGAGAATTCTACCACTGAACCACCAATGCTCTACAGCCTCATAACGACACGTCCTCGTGTGATTGGTACATTCAGGCAGGTTATGCTTCATGGGTCTTGAAGTAGATGGAAGATTAGGAAGACTTATTGATCTTGGGTTAAAACATCTTTAACGAGAGGCACATCATTTGAGGCGGCACATTGACGACAAGATTCATGAGGGCAAATTATTGCCCTTGAGCTGGCAATCGCTGTCAGTAATGTGGATTAGCAGAAGTTACATAACAAAGCTTTTTGAAGACCATGACCTCTGGCACATCATAATTAACTTTCTGCATTGGCCGGGAATCGGACCCGGGAAGCGAGAATTCTACCACTGAACCACCAATGCTCTACATCTTCCAAACGACACGTCACTGTGTGATCGGTACATTCAGGCAGGTTATGCTTCATGGGTCGCGAAATAGATGGAAGATGAGGAAGACTTATTGACCTTGGGTTAAAACATCTTTAACGAGAGGCACATCATTTGAGGCGGCACATTGACGACAAGATTCATGAGGGCAAATTATTGCCCTTGAGCTGGCAATCGCTGTCAGTAATGTGGATTAGCAGAAGTTACATAACAAAGCTTTTTGAAGACCATGACCTCTGGCACATCATAAGGAACTTCTTGCATTGGCCGGGAATCGAAACCGGGTCTCCCGCTTGGGAAGCGAGAATTCTACCACTGAACCACCAATGCTCTACATCTTCCCAACGTCACGTCCTCGTGTGATTGGTACATTCAGGGAAGGAGGTTATGCTTCATGGGTCGTGAAATAGATGGAAGATTAGGAAGACTTATTGATCTCGGGTCAAAACATCTTTAACGAGAGGCACATCATTTGAGGCGGCACATTGACGACAAGATTCATGAGGGCAAATTATTGCCCTTGAGCTGGCAATCGCTGTCAGTAATGTGGATTAGCAGAAGTTACATAACAAAGCTTTTTTGAAGACCATGACCTCAGGCACACCATAAGGAACTTCTTGCATTGGCCGGGAATCGGACCCAGGTCTCCCGCGTGGAAGGCGAGAATTCTACCACTGAACCACCAATGCTCTACATCTTCCAAGCGACACGTCACTGTGTGATCGGTACATTCAGGCAGGTTATGCTTCATGGGTCGCGAAATAGATGTAAGATGAGGAAGACTTATTGATCTTGGGTTAAAACATCTTTAACGAGAGGCACATCATTTGAGGCGGCACATTGACGACAAGATTCATGAGGGCAAATTATTGCCCTTGAGCTGGCAATCGCTGTCAGTAATGTGGATTAGCAGTAGTTACATAACAAAGCTTTTTTGAAGACCATGACCTCAGGCACACCATAAGGAACTTCTTGCATTGGCCGGGAATCCGACCCGGGTCTCCCGCTTGGGAAGCGAGAATTCTACCACTGAACCACCAATGCTCTACAGCCTCATAACGACACGTCCTCGTGTGATTGGTACATTCAGGCAGGTTATGCTTCATGGGTCGCGAAATAGATGGAAGATGAGGAAGACTTATTGACCTTGGGTTAAAACATCTTTAACGAGAGGCACATCATTTGAGGCGGCACATTGAGGACAAGATTCATGAGGGCAAATTATTGCCCTTGAGCTGGCAATCGCTGTCAGTAATGTGGATTAGCAGAAGTTACATAACAAAGCTTTTTTGAAGACCATGACCTCAGGCACACCATAAGGAACTTCTTGCATTGGCCGGGAATCGGACCCAGGTCTCCCGCGTGGAAGGCGAGAATTCTACCACTGAACCACCAATGCTCTACATCTTCCAAACGACACGTCACTGTGTGATCGGTACATTCAGGCAGGTTATGCTTCATGGGTCGCGAAATAGATGGAAGATGAGGAAGACTTATTGATCTTGGGTTAAAACATCTTTAACGAGAGGCACATCATTTGAGGCGGCACATTGACGACAAGATTCATGAGGGCAAATTATTGCCCTTGAGCTGGCAATCGCTGTCAGTAATGTGGATTAGCAGAAGTTACATAACAAAGCTTTTTGAAGACCATGACCTCTGGCACATCATAATTAACTTCTTGCATTGGCCGGGAATCGGACCCGGGTCTCCCGCGTGGCAGGCGAGAATTCTACCACTGAACCACCAATGCTCTACATCTTCCAAACGACACGTCACTGTGTGATTGGTTGTCATAGCCTGCAGTCTCCTCTCCACATCCCCTTTGGCCATTGTTTCTAGCACTGAATCCACATCCTCGTCGAACTTCTGCCACTCTGATGTTTTAGAGGCTTGAGGACACTTGATCCTTCTCTTCTCCGATGGCCTGCTTGGAGGGACTGGCAGCACCACTTGGAGGCTCTGTGCTCTGTGGGGTGCTTCCGGGCCCTGCTCCTCCTCTGTCTCACCAGGCACTAGTCCTGAGCATTGTGATGGTTCCAGTCTCTCCTTACATTTCATCCTTGTTTGATGGATACATTTAATGTGTTGATAACTCGCCTACAGATAGGCCTATTGTCTTACTGTCTGATTAATTATACATTGCACTAACCAAAATCTTGACTACCAATTATCAATACAATCTCAGACTGAACCATTATTTTTATATGCCATTAAAAACATTAAAATCATTAAAACTTTTTTTTTAATGTATGAAAAAGTATTGTCTTCTTGACCTTTTGAACTACAGTATGTGACTGAAGTTTAGAGATCAAAGATTGAATCAAACCTTCATCAAACCTTGTGTGATCCATTTCTCAATATTTGTAATTTTTTCAAAACTCTACACAGTTCTCCAAACCAACTTTCATCTAGGGACATGCACAGCAATTAATTTCACATTCAAAATGCACTATTTCTATCAAAACACTTTAGCCTATATCTCAAATCAGCTCATTCTTACAGAACACTAGCAAAGTTTTTCAACCAACAAACACACTTTGTCAATCATAAAACACGATTCATGTGTTCAAGATTCATGAGGGCAAATTATTGCCCTTGAGCTGGCAATCGCTGTCAGTAATGTGGATTAGCAGAAGTTACATAACAAAGCTTTTTTGAAGACCATGACCTCAGGAACAACATAAGGAACTTCTTGCATTGGCCGGGAATCGGACCCAGGTCTCCCCCGTGGAAGGCGAGAATTCTACCACTGAACCACCAATGCTCTACATCTTCCAAACGACACGTCACTGTGTGATCGGTACATTCAGGCAGGTTATGCTTCATGGGTTGCGAAATAGATGGAAGATGAGGAAGACTTATTGATCTTGGGTTAAAACATCTTTAACGAGAGGCACATCATTTGAGGCGGCACATTGACGACAAGATTCATGAGGGCAAATTATTGCCCTTGAGCTGGCAATCGCTGTCAGTAATGTGGATTAGCAGAAGTTACATAACAAAGCTTTTTGAAGACCATGACCTCTGGCACATCATAATTAACTTCTTGCATTGGCCGGGAATCGGACTCGGGTCTCCCGCGTGGCAGGCGAGAATTCTACCACTGAACCACCAATGCTCTACAGCCTCATAACGACACGTCCTCGTGTGATTGGTACATTCAGGGAAGGAGGTTATGCTTCATGGGTCGTGAAATAGATGGAAGATTAGGAAGACTTATTGATCTTGGGTTAAAACATCTTTAACGAGAGGCACATCATTTGAGGCGGCACATTGACGACAAGATTCATGAGGGCAAATTGACAGTGACAGTGACAAGTCCAAAACCAAGTCCAAAACCAAGATTCAAGATGGCGGTGCGATAGCAGCTCTGTGTGCGTGTCTGTTTTGAAAAGTCCTGTCTCGGGTTTTAGCTCGGGTTTTAAGTAGTTTTAAAAAAATAGGTTCTGAGGGTCTTCTAGAGAGTTGCCGAATTGTAGTTTTATCGATGTCTAGCAGTTGGAAAGCCTTACGGAGTAAATTTCACCAGATGAGGGATCGGCCACGTGACAACGTGCGCTGACTGGAGCAGCCGGCTCCGTGATTGTATGCTCGACAACAACCTCGAGGCTGGTTTCTTTGACAGTGTCCGCAGATGGTCGTCTCTGGTGGTGCGAGCAGAAATAGAGTTGGTGGATTTATTCATCTGATTGCTGGATTTTTTTTCTTTCGAGCTCGGCCCACCACTGGATTTCAATCTCAGGATTTAAAGGATATACCGGAGCGACGGCGCCTGCGCCCTCAGTGTAACTTGTTTCTGTCTCCGGGCGTGAGGCGGTGGACCGTGGAGGCCCATCGCTGGATGTAAACCTCAGGTGACTGCTTCATTTCTGCTTCACTTCCTTCTCACCCTCTGTTGCCGGCATTTCCTTCTCATTCTCTCTTGATGCTGGACGTGACATTTTGATTTTAACAATGACTGTCAAATTTGCGATCTCGCTGACTTTATTTGTTTGCCTTACGTGTGTGCCGCTGTCATGTCAGTATTGCTGCATACACGGTTCATTTTCTATGGAAGTCTATGATCTTTCATTAAGTGGGCAAATCGTGACTAACTTCACCACAGATCAACTTCTCAAAGTACTAATAATTGATCATATAAGGATCGTTTTCCCTCATGCCTTGCTGGTGTTTGAACCAGTTATTTCTTACGGCTACCCAAGGACTTCCTCCTATCACAAATCTTCTTTTAATGTCAAAAACTCTTTTTCACGAACATTGATTCTATTGCTTTTATTTGTCTCTGGCAATGTTAATGTAAATCCGGGCCCCATGCTTAATTCAGTAAATTTACATCATCTTTCATCGCCTACTGAATTTGCAAACAGACATGGAATTGGTTTTCTACATATTAATGTAAGAAGTCTATTACCTAAACTGGACTTATTGAAAACGTGGTTCATGTCTGTTAATCCAGATATTGTTGTGATCTCTGAAACTTGGCTTAAACCCTCTGTTCCTGATAATGTTATTTGTGTTGGTGGTTATAATGTTTATAGAATAGATCGGAAAGGCCGTGCAGGCGGTGTAGCAATTTATGTATCTCAAAAATTTCCTGTGTCTGTTTTACTTTCTCAGTCAATCCCAAGACAGTTTGAACTTATTGCCTTAAATATTAAGGTTGCAAATGCTCCATTTACCATTATTGGTTGCTATAGGCCCCCCTCTGCTGTTAATGAAACATTGTTGACTCTAACTGAAGTGTTGTCAAAGCTAAATAATTCCGAAATGATTTTATTTGGAGATTTAAATTGGGATTGGCTAAGTGACAAATCAGAGAATTTTAAGCAGGCTTGTAATTCTCTAAATTTAGTACAACTTATTGATAGCCCCACCAGACTCAATCCATCTAAGCTTAATAGTGATACCTTGTTAGATGTCATTCTCACCAACAGGGTTCATAAGTATACAGCAATAGGTGTGTTCGCAAACGATCTGAGCGACCATTGTGTAATAGGATGTGTGAGAAACACCAAAATACCTAAACTTAAGGGTCTCACTGTTTTAAGACGTTATTTTAAACACTTTTCAGAGCAGGCCTTTTTATCTGACTTGGCAAGACTGAACTGGGATCGTGTTGCATTGATTCCTACTATAGATGAAGCCGTCGCTTTTTTTCAGGAACAGTTCATACTGATTGCAAATAAACATGCTCCCTTCAAAAGGCATAGAATAAAGAATAGGGATAATCCTTGGTTCTCTCATGAACTAGCCCAGTTAATTCAATCAAAAAATAAACAGTGGTCCCTCGCAAGGAGGACCAACAGTAATGTAGACTGGCAAAATTTCAGAACTTTGAGAAATCAATGCACCTCAGCCATTCGGACCTCTAAATCAAATTATTATCTTACTTTAACTAATGATAATTTTAATAATCCATCAAAATTCTGGAAAACAATTAAGGTATTACAGAACAAAAAGGCTTCAGACTTTCCTCAGGAATTGAAAATTGGAAATGTAACCATTACAGATAAAATAGATATATTAAATGCCTTTAATGGTCATTTTGAGAAGGCAGGTCACTTATTTGATCAACAGCTTCCATCAATTTCAGTTGATCCTTCAACATGTTTTGTGTTACCTAGTACATCTTCCGCTTTCTCATTTGATTTTGAAGCCATACAAGTTCAAGATGATCTGCAATCACTAACCTCAATAGACCCTAAAAAAGCGCCTGGACCTGATGGTCTGGATCCCTTCCTGTTAAAGGTGGCTGCACCGGTCATAGCTGAGCCTATTACTCACATTTTTAACATGTCACTAAATTCTAACCAGGTTCCAGTCAAATGGAAGCAAGCATATATTACACCCCTTTTCAAAGCTGGTGATCGATCTGATATGAACAACTTTAGACCAATCTCTAATCTCCCTGTTCTTTCAAAAATATTGGAATCATTAGTTGCTATTCAACTTAAATTATATTTGCACTCGCATAACATTTTAAATGAAATGCAATCTGGGTTCCGGTCAGGGCATAGTGCAATAACTGCCACTTTAAAAGTCACGGATGATTTCAAAGAGGCTATAGATAATAAATTTACCTGTGTTTCTCTGTTCATAGACCTTACAAAGGCGTTTGATACTGTGGACCATTCATTACTTGTTAATACCCTGATGAGAGCTGGTATTGGTCGCAATGCAGTCAAATGGTTCTATAGCTATTTGACCAATCGTTCGCAAATGGTCAAACATGGTAATGATATGTCAAATCCAGTTCCTGTTACAAAGGGTGTTCCACAAGGTTCAGTTTTGGGACCCTTGCTTTTCCTACTTTATATTAATAATATTTGTGACAAGTTTAAATTTTGTAAGTATCATCTGTATGCAGATGATACAGTTCTGTACTCTTGTGCCCCCACAGCTGAGTTGGCCTTTTCTAAAGTGCAGGCAGATTTTGATACCCTGCAACATGCTATATTAGATTTAAAGCTGCTTTTAAACCCACACAAAACTAAAGTCATGGTTTTTAATACTGGGCGTACAAAACTACCATCCCTATCCATCACGTCACTGGATGGAGTCTGTATCCAGTCTGTAGATAATTATAAATATCTGGGAATCTGGATGGACAAAAGCCTAAATTTTAAATGTCATGTTGATCATCTTGCAAAGAAATTAAAATTCACATTGGGCTTTCTGTATAGGCTAAAGTCTTGTTTCTCCTTGGCTTCACGTAAACGCTTAGTTGCTGGTCTTTTTTTATCCCAGATTGATTATGGAGACACCATTTACAGGTTTGCCTCTCTGTCCACTCTGTCCAAACTTGACCCCCTCTATCATTCAGCACTCAGATATGTCACTAACTGTAGTTTTAGGACACATCATTGTGTATTGTACAATTTATTAGGATGGTCATCTCTTCATTTGCGCAGGCTCGAACACTGGTATATTTTAATTTATAAGGTCATTTTAGGAAAACTTCCAAATTATTTAAACAGGAAATTTTCATCATTTCAAAGCGGTCACAATCTTAGGTCACATAAATGGCTTCAGTTCAAAGTCCCTGCTATCAGAACAGAGGCTGGAAAGCTAAGTCTGTTCTATTATGGCCCTTGGTCTTGGAACGATTTGCAGTCCAAACTTAAACTAAAATCCCTCATTTCTTTAAATGATTTTAAACATCGAATAAAGGAGGTGGTCACTATTAACTGTAGTTGCTATGCCAATGCCAGTACCACTTAACTTTTTATTAAATTTATGACTTAATATTGTTTGCTTCTGTGAATAATAGTATGTAGGGCATTATGTAGTACCTAAATGTTTGCGTTTTGTTGTGTCATGGTGTTGTATAACATGTTGTCATGGAGATTTGTTTTGTTGTGTCTTTGTTGTATCTAATGATACAACATGATGTTGTGATTGGTTTCTTATTATTGTTTGTAATTTGTTTAAATCCTGCTATCTGACCACTGTCTTGACTAGGTCTCACTTGCAAAAGAGGTTTTAACCTCAATGTGACTTTCCTAGTTAAATAAAGGTTTAAAAAAAAAAAAAAAAAAAAAAAAAAAAATTATTGCCCTTGAGCTGGCAATCGCTGTCAGTAATGTGGATTAGCAGAAGTTACATAACAAAGCTTTTTTGAAGACCATGACCTCAGGCACACCATAAGGAACTTCTTGCATTGGCCGGGAATCGGACCCGGGTCTCCCGCTTGGTTAGCGAGAATTCTACCACTGAACCACCAATGCTCTACATCTTCCAAACGACATGTCACTGTGTGATCGGTACATTCAGGCAGGTTATGCTTCATGGGTCGCGAAATAGATGGAAGATGAGGAAGACTTATTGATCTTGGGTTAAAACATCTTTAACGAGAGGCACATCATTTGAGGCGGCACATTGACGACAAGATTCATGAGGGCAAATTATTGCCCTTGAGCTGGCAATCGCTGTCAGTAATGTGGATTAGCAGAAGTTACATAACAAAGCTTTTTGAAGACCATGACCTCTGGCACATCATAATTAACTTTCTGCATTGGCCGGGAATCGGACCCGGGTCTCCCGCTTGGGAAGCGAGAATTCTACCACTGAACCACCAATGCTCTACAGCCTCATAACGACACGTCCTCGTGTGATTGGTACATTCAGGGAAGGAGGTTATGCTTCATGGGTCGTGAAATAGATGGAAGATTAGGAAGACTTATTGATCTTGGGTTAAAACATCTTTAACGAGAGGCACATCATTTGAGGCGGCACATTGACGACAAGATTCATGAGGGCAAATTATTGCCCTTGAGCTGGCAATCGCTGTCAGTAATGTGGATTAGCAGAAGTTACATAACAAAGCTTTTTTGAAGACCATGACCTCAGGCACACCATAAGGAACTTCTTGCATTGGCCGGGAATCGGACCCGGGTCTCCAGCTTGGTTAGCGAGAATTCTACCACTGAACCACCAATGCTCTACATCTTCCAAACGACATGTCACTGTGTGATCGGTACATTCAGGCAGGTTATGCTTCATGGGTCGCGAAATAGATGGAAGATGAGGAAGACTTATTGATCTTGGGTTAAAACATCTTTAACGAGAGGCACATCATTTGAGGCGGCACATTGACGACAAGATTCATGAGGGCAAATTATTGCCCTTGAGCTGGCAATCGCTGTCAGTAATGTGGATTAGCAGAAGTTACATAACAAAGCTTTTTTGAAGACCATGACCTCAGGCACACCATAAGGAACCTCTTGCATTGGCCGGGAATCCACTTGGTCCTGGTGCTGACCCGGTTCTTGCCCTCTTTACCACATCTTGAACTTCTTTCAGGAGAGGTTCCCTCTGGTCGAATGCCACCGTTGGCTCTGGTGGTCTTAACACGGTATCACACTGTCCCAGGTCTTGGTCTCTGGTGGGGTCTCTGAAAGTGTTTTGAAGGTGTTGCTCGACCTCCTCCTTTGCACAGGCTAAATATCCACTGCGTCTCTGTCCGAGGAGCTGTTTGGTGAACCCGAATGGGTTGCTGATGAAGGCAGTGTGTTTCTGAGCTCTTTCTCTGCGCCGCCTCCTGTGGTATTCCGCTCTGCGCAGGGTAAGGAGTCTCTTCCTGAGCACAGTACGAAGCTCTGCCAATGGCGCCCGCTCCTCTTGTCTTGCCACCTTGTACTGTTTGGTCAAGGCTTTCAACTCTGTCCTGATGTTGTGTATTTTAACCGCCCGCTGGTTCATGCTATAGGGCTGCCTAGCCCCTCTTTCTTCCTCAACTTTAAACTTTTCCGCAGCCATACTCACTATGATAGTTGTCATAGCCTGCAGTCTCCTCTCCACATCCCCTTTGGCCATTGTTTCTAGCACTGAATCCACATCCTCGTCGAACTTCTGCCACTCTGATGTTTTAGAGACTTGAGGCCACTTGATCCTTCTCTTCTCCGATGGCCTGCTTGGAGGGACTGGCAGCACCACTTGGAGGCTCTGTGCTCTGTGGGGTGCTTCCGGGCCCTGCTCCTCCTCTGTCTCACCAGGCACTAGTCCTGAGCATTGCGATGGTTCCAGTCTCTCCTTACATTTCATCCTTGTTTGATGGATACATTTAATGTGTTGATAACTCGCCTACAGATAGGCTTACTGTCTGATTAATTATACATTGCACTAACCAAAATCTTGACTACCAATTATCAATACAATCTCAGACTGAACCATTATTTTTATATGCCATTAAAAACATTAAAATCATTAAAACTTTTTTTTTTAATGTATGAAAAAGTATTGTCTTCTTGACCTTTTGAACTACAGTATGTGACTGAAGTTTAGAGATCAAAGATTGAATCAAACCTTCATCAAACCTTGTGTGATCCATTTCTCAATATTTGTAATTTTTTCAAAACTCTACACAGTTCTCCAAACCAACTTTCATCTAGGGACATGCACAGCAATTAATTTTACATTCAAAATGCACTATTTCTATCAAAACACTTTAGCCTATATCTCAAATCAGCTCATTCTTACAGAACACTAGCAAAGTTTTTCAACCAACAAACACACTTTGACAATCATAAAACACAGACCAAAAAAAAACACACTAATATCAGGAGCATTATACAATGTTTTCTTTTTTTACAATTTCTTTACAAAACAAAAAGAGTCTTTAATGTGTAATGTGTAATTCACTGCAGTTTATGTTATTGATGTTTACATTACAGTACAAAATGATCCTTAAGTTTTCCCTTTTGAATGGATAGTAATGATATTGAAAGACTAACGCTTGTGTAGGTGTTCAGATTCATCTAATTGCTTTGATAGTAGACAAAAACAATTTTTTATTCAGTTTACAGTTTTGTATTATGTTATTACGTCAAAGTGAGAAAATAATTAATGTAATTTGAAAGATGTAGTCATTGAATGCATTTCGTGCCAGCGCAATGATAAATGATCCACAGTTGAGCCCACATAGATTTCTGTTGTGCTCACTGTGTGAAGAGTTTTGCAAAAGTGACCTAAGAATTGAGAAATGTGTAAATTAAACCTAAAATGATCTTATTCTTTCAAGGTAGATCAAGATGCAGAAGAAAATTATGTTCTTCCCATGGAGAATCTGTGTTGTCTTCCGCAAGGGACCACTCAGATTTCTCCTCCAGGAGCCGTCTAAAGAAGCTAGGCGGATTAAGCACGACCCCACTCAGCAGGACAAGTCTGTGGCCATGAGGGAGGACCTTGTGCGGCAGAATGCTCTGGCTGTGGTCCGTCAGAGAGGAGGGGATGCCTCAGACAAGACGGAGGTGTTGGGAGACTATATCCTGCAGTTTGGGAAATATAAAGGGAAGTCTTTCAGGTGGCTTTTACAGAATGATGTTGGGTACACTATGTATCTCATCAAGAACCTCCGGAAGGAGGAGGCATCAGGCATCTGTATGTCTGAGGGGCATGGCAAGGACAGCCTACAGTCATTTGTTAATTATGCTCTTAGTTTTGGAGAGATTCAGTCTTTTCTCGCCTATGAGGCCAGTGGAGTGGGTGTTGCGGCAGCCTCATCGGAAGATGACCAGCTGGTTGGCTTTGGTTCCCGGGCCAAGAGCACCTGGAAGGAGATATGGGATGGCAGAGCTGATGGCTATGCAGACTTCATCTTGGGGAAGAGCTGCGTCCCAGGGACACGCATGTGCAAGTTGCAGCAGTACCTGCGGAAGAGGCAGGAATCTGCCACTGCTTCGACATCTGCTGAGCATGCCTCAAGGGCCCCAGCTAAACCCCTGGGTAGGTTATCCTATTAACATTTTTGTTCACATTTTTTTAGATTAAAATTACTATTCATGTATTACCAGAAATAGACTTTTAATTATTTCCTCTATACATCCATGTTTAAATATACTTGTGAAAAATGCGTATAATTCATTCTAAATTTGGAAAACAAATGATTGTCTGTGCCACAGTGATGGATGACGATGAAGAGCTGGAGAGGGCGATGTTGGGCATCTCACCTTCTAAGCTACAAGTGCAGAGCTGTAAGTACACTGTTATTACACTGACCAAATGTCAGAATTAGTGATGATCTATGATCTATTTTGTATCTGCTGTCTTCCACATTTATTTCTCTGTGTTTGTGTGTAACCAGTTGCTGTGCCAGTAGCTGCAGCTGTCAAACCCAGAGTGTCATCAGGAGCAAAGAAAGGTGTTTAAATAAAAGGTTTCAGGGCTGGAGTACAATTCTTTTACATAATGAAATGACCTCCAAAACTGAACCTTCACTTAACTGGTTATATTGTTTGTGTTCTGGCCATGTTCTGGCCATGTTCCTCTAACAATATGGTTGAATGCTGCCGTTATACTAACTGTCCTAAGGACTATGAATTGATCCTACCATGATGAACCGATTCCAACCGCATGGAGGGTAAATATGCACTTTTTGTTTTCCATTCATGATGTATTAAAAACAAATTAAGTAGCGTTGGGTACTAACACTTGAATGCATGCTTGTTCATTGAGTTATTACTAACACCAACACTTGCATATATTGTGAATTCTGAAATGACTGATGATTTTGTCTGTTATAGTTTTATCTGAGGCACTGTCCAAACCAAATCCTGATACAACTGCTGAACTGCAAGCATCACCAGTTGATGGTACAAACACTGTGATCAGGTTCATGTAGTCAAATGTTGAGTTAATTTTGGTTACATAAAAATAATAATTGGTATATTTACGTTCATGTAGCTCCAGCCTCTCCAGGCCTTAAAGGGATACTCCACTTTTTTTGGAAATAGGCTCATTTTACAACTCAACCAGAGTTAAACTGTTGAGTTTTACAGTTTTTGAACCCATTCAGCCGATCTCCGGTTCTGGCGGTACCACTTTTAGCATAGCTTAGCATACATCATTGAAGTGGACAAGACCATTAGCATTTCTAAAAAAAATATGACCAAAGAGTTTCGATATTTTTCCTATGTAAAACTTGACCCTTTTGTAGTTACATTGTGCACTAAGACCGACGGAAAATGTAAAGTTGCGATTTTCTAGGCTGATATGGCTAGGAACTATACTCTCATTCCTGCGTAATAATCAAGAAACTTTACTGCCGTACCATGAGTGCAGCAGGCGTAATGATATGACGCAGCGCCTGAAAATAGTTCCGTTGTGTTGACGGAAGGTGGCCTATTTTCAGGCGCTGCGTCATATCATTACGCCTGCTGCACTCATAATAATTGTCATAATAATTCAGTCCAATGGAGAGATTCAGTTCCATTCAGTCCCAAAAATAATAGTTCAATCAATTTCCAGTTCAGTTCAAAACCAATCCCTGATACTCCTACCACTCTGGCATCAAGTCACCATACGCAGGAGATTTCCTCACTGACGCGATGGAAAGGATGAGTTGAAAATCTGGGTCTGGCTCGCCATCACACGGTCTCTTTTAACCCTCTGGGGACCAAGGGTTTTTTGGGGCCCTTGGGATGTTTTGACATGCACTGACATTTGTGCTTTTTTCAGTTATTTATAAACATGTTAATGGCAAAGGTGTAAATTCACTCTATATAGCACAAACGGGGCTACCATAATCTGTAAGCAACATGTATGTACATGTTTGTATTTTTGAGAGAATATTATTTATGCATGGTTATTGAAAGTTATTAAAAGTTTCTGAAATAAGGGCACAAAACACATACTAAATATGTGTCCACAAGACTTTTGACTAATGGATGTTGTCGCCTAGAGTTTAGGCTTCAAAATGATCTGAAAATCATCCTGTCTAATCTTTCACATAAAACAATAGATTGTTTTAACCCTTGTGCATCAATTAAAAAAAGTTACACATAGCTACACAGAGGACAAAAATGTCCTTGTCAAAAAACTGTCATAAAAATGTGAAGCTTGGGAGCACAGACTTAAGTTTGGTATCATTTTAAAGAAGACCCTTGGCAGATTATTGCTGAAGTAAAAAAATAATAATAAGTAAATGCAAAAAAAAGTTATATAGGTATAAGTTTATGAAAATTAATTATGAAAATTATTTTACATAAAACATATATTTTATAAATCAAGTTGAACTCTAAAACGGCAAGAAAATCAAAGCCATAAATCTAAATAAGTTGTGTTCCAAATTTGAGGATGATATCTCAAAAAATGAGCTTTCGGTAAGAATTTGTTTGGGTGCAGTAACAGATTTTCCCCATTGGGTGCCAGCAAAACTCCACTGGTGCACACAGTGATTGCATTTGTTATTTGCAGTTGAGTTTTTCTCTCTCAATATTACAAACACACACATGCGCACACACACACATATTTTTTTATAACACACATACTAACCACACTCTGACATCCATACCAAATCACCCACACAAATATCGTTGCATAATTTATCGAATTGGCTCTATAATATGCCAAAGCAGAAAACAGGAATAAAGAGATATTTGTTTTATAGGCCAAACCTGGAAAAAATGGCACCATCTGATAAAAAATAGTAAAAATGTAAATTTTGAAGCCTTGCCAACAGAATGAAAGCCTCTTAACAAAGATTGCATCATTTTATAGTTAAATGGCACTGGGATTAAAAATGGCAGTTTTAATGGGTTTCAATGGGGACATTTTTGTCCAAAAGGCACTGAGAGGGAAGTATTTTTTGGACCTAGTGCAAAAAATATTTTTCAAAGGAAATGGAAGTGTAATAGTAAAATTACAAAAAAAATACACACCTGTGCCAAAATTCATCCAGTTAGCATTAACAAAAAAAAAAAAAATTACACATAGCTACAAAGTGGACAAAAATGTCCATGTCAAAAAACTGTCATAAAAATGTTAGGCTTGGGAGCAAAGACTTAAGTTTGGTCTCATTTTAAAGAGGACCCTTGGCAGATTATTGCTGAAGTTAAACAAGTGAAAAAAGTGAAACCAAACATTTTGTATAGAGGTTTAAGTTTATGAAAATTATTTATGAACATTATTATCGTTATTTTATATAAAATATATATTTTATGAAACATGTTGAACTCTAAAAATGATATAAATTCAAAGCCATAAATCTAAATAAGTTGTGTTCCAAATTTGAGGTTGATATCTCAAAAAATGAGCTTTCGGTAAGATTTTGTTTGGGTGCAGTAACAGATTTTCCCCATTGGGTGCCAGCAAACCTCCACTGGTGCACACAGTGATTGGATTTTAGATTGGCAATTGAGTTTTTCTCTCTCAAATTTTACAAGCACACAAACAGACACACACACATTGTTTTATTATTACACGCATACAAACCACACTCAGACATCCATACCAACACACCCACACAATTATCGTTGCACAATTTATCCAATTGGCTCTATAATATGCCGAAGCAGAAAACAGGAATAAAGCGATATTTGTTTTACAGGCCAAACCTGGAAAAATGGCACCATCTGGTAAAAAATTGTTAAAATTTAAAATTTGAAGCCTTGCCAACAGAATGAAAGCCTCTTAACAAAGATTGCATCATTTTATAGTTAAATGGCACTGGGATTAAAAATGGCAGTTTTAATGGGTTTCAATGGGGACATTTTTGTCCAAAAGGTGCTGAGTGGGTGTATTTTGTGTACCTAGTGTAAAAAAAAGATTTTTTTAAGAAAATGGCGGTGAAATAGTAAAATTACAATAGAAATACACACCTGTGCCAAATTTTATGCATTTAGCATTAACACAGGCAAAGTGATAAAAAAAAACCCCGAAAAGGACAAAAATGTCCATAAGGATGCACAAGGGTTAAATTGTGAAAAACATTTTTTTGTTTGCAAAGGCAATATGCGGATGGGCGTGAACGGCCCAACCCCTATCATGAATAGTTAAGTGGTTCTCACCTGAGCAGACTGCATACTAATGAGCATTTCATTCAGGGGTGTCACACAAGAAAGAATGCAAGGACAATATATAAATAAATATATATATATATATACAAACAATCAAAATATAAATGAAAGTCAAAAGCACATTTTTAGTCATACCTGGAAACAAATCCTGGTCAAATAGGCTATATGGGCCATTCTACAGAATTGGTTCAAAGTTTGAGTTGGAAACATCTTGAAAATAAAATTGTCTTTTTCCATAAATGTCTTATAAATTATTATTTTTTAAAGTAGGCCAATACATTTTATTATACATATTTCAAAGTTAAGGATAAGCTTATTTGATGTCTATTTTATAGCCTAAAAACTTTATAATCTATCCAAATTAGTCAACGAAATGTTGTCATTACAGACACTAGTATATCGCGATTAGAAGAAATCTCAGTAGGCTATAGCAATATAGTTTGGATGTGTTCATGTAAAAAAAACGTTTACTAATGTACAGTAGGTAGTCTACCAGAATGCCTATTACCCAAATCCACCGCGGTAAAAATAAACCAGTCGCATTTTAAAGTCGTTCGCGAAATGACCGCCAGGTGGCGCAAAGGGACATTTAGCAAAACGTAAGTGGGGCAATTAACAGTAAGGATGAAATTCTACAAGTTATGGTAATTTCCAAATAAGCCTACAACAAACATTTATTTTTAAACAAATATTTTTAAATATGCAACATGCACGTTTAAACAACAAACAATACAATCTGAACCAGCGCTCCTGTATTGAGACATGCAGCGCGTTTCAGTTACGATCCTGGTTTCAGTGGCCTTAATACATTCAAGGCTTTTTAAAATGTCACAAAGCGTTTTGAGACGGTTTTGAATGAAATATTGAAGTTTATAATTAGGATATTTTGGCACACCACGCCGAGTGGCTATGCATTATTCTAAAATCTGGCTTTATTCTGGCATGTTGAATTAGAGTTTGACAAACGCGGCGGCGCGTTCATTTGAATTTTTTTTTTTTTCATAACAGCTAAAAGAACTTACTGCGTAATTGTTGGTCATACAGATAAGATAATCTTTTAAAACGGTAAAAGGTCTACTTTTATTCATGTAGTAGGCTAAAGTAGGCCTACAATCACAGGCTAACGACAAAACGTTTTCTCGCTCATGTGAGAAACAAACGTTTGGGCATTTCTCAGTGAGAAAATTCATAGCCCAGCGGTAGAACTTACGGTTCGATCATCAAGATGACACGGGTTCAAATCCCGATCAAACATGGTCTACTGTAAATTTAATATTCATTAATGCAGAGAGATTTGTCTAGCTCTAAAACTCTGTTACACCATACAGTTTTTTGCTTATATTTATAAAATAAAATTACCATGCATTTCCATTTTACACTAAGGAACAAATAGTATCCAACAGAACGACTTTGCATCTGTATAATAATAGGCTACCAATCGTAATTTCAAAAGCAGTTCTGTTAAAAATTTTTTTTTTATATATAGGCTATATATATATATATATATATATATTTTTTTTTTTTTTTTTTTTTTTGATTCCCTACAACCTAGAGTTTTTAAAAACATGGTTTTAAGTAAAGTGTGATTTGCCAGGGGGGACGGGGATTTCCCTCTGGTCTAAACATCCCTGCTTCTGCAGAATTATTTTAATCCCCACACCCCTCCCTCCACAGATTATTTTGAATGAAATATTGAAGTTTATAATTAAGTGTTTTGGCACACCACGCCGAGTGGCCCTATGCATTTTTCTAAAGTCGGGTTTTATTCTGGCATGGTGAGTTAGTGTTCGACAAACGCGGCGGCGCGTTCATTTAGATCAATTTATTTTTCTCATTACAGCTAAAATAACTTAATAGGCGACTCCGTAATTTTTTGGTCATACAGATAAGAGTAGAGTAGCTTACATCGTTCAAAACTGTAAACTTGTATTCATATTATTAGGCTAACGACTAAAGTTTATCTGTCGTCTCTGTCTCCGGGAACTGCGCGTCACAAAAATGAACCGAAAGCCACTTCAGCTCAGTCACGATAAGAAATCGGTTATGTCTAAAGCCTTTAAATGTCTAAATATTTAGGCTAATAAATGTTATCTGATTATGTAATTCTAATTCATATGAAAACGAGAGGTACAGAGGATCTACTCAAACATGTCATGTAAGCGCTTCCCAATGAGAAAATGTGGTAACACTTTACTTGAAGGGGTGTGCATAAGACTAACATGACACCTTCATAATCATGACATGACACATGTTATGAATATGAAGGAAGTTGTTTGTATGTTTATGACAACTGTCATTAAGTGTCATTCGCTCAGTTATGACATTTTTAATGAAAATATGACATTGTTTGAAATGTCTTTGTTATGACACCTTGACATAAACAAATACATCATAACCTGTCAGTGTCTTTGTCATGACAACTTGACATAACTAAGACAACACAACCTGTCATAAACATGACCTAGCAGATTAATGATCAAACTTAAGAAACCACTTAGCTTTATTGGTTAATATTACATGATTAAACTGTCAGGTGGTTGGTTTTGACATTGGCTGTCATGAAGCCATTATAACTTTTTAATGACAAATTCAATTTGTACCACTGTAGTTGAGCTCAAAAATATTCATGACACAGTTATAATGCCTCATGACAGCCAGTGTCAAAACCAACCACATGACAGTTTAATTTAATTTAATGTCAAGTTGTCATGACAAAGACACTGACAAGTTATGATGTTATGGTTTATGTCAAGATGTCATAACAAAGACATCTTAAACAATGTCATATTTGCATTCAAAATGTCATTATTGAGCGAATGACACTTAATGACAGTTGTCATAAACATGCATAAACCCTACTTCATATTCATGACATATGTCATGTCATGGTTATGAAGGTGTCATGTCAGTCTTATGCACACCCCTTCAAGTAAAGTGTTACCGAATACACATTAACATGCGTTTTTTCAGATTATATATAGTTTTGCTTGGAAAAAGCTGGCCCAAACCAGTTTTATTTCATCAATTATTGAAATAATGAAATATTTAGTAATAAACTTTTATGACAGAAATATCACTAGGCTACATGTAACTTAAATCATTTAATTCCTTCATTATCAACACTGTCTAGAATAGCGATTTAAGTGTGAATTGCGACTTCTCTTTGTGTTAAGTCAGCCTCAGACTCCGATAGCCTGTGGGGGGGTTGGAGGGACATTGCTGGACAAAGGTGTTAATGTTCCTCTTTCATATGGAGAGTGTCGGATAGCCAGCCGATGAGCAGGCAAAATTATTGTAAGGATAAATCTGTGTCCAAATGTAGGCCCCATATCTTATTAAATTATAAATATTGTAGTTTATTTACTGTAGCCTATTTAAAGCTTTTTTTTCACAGAAAATTTCAATTGAAGTTATTGTAAGGTGAATTCAACAAGGCATGCTGTGTCTTTGAAGCAACAATTAAAGGCTAAATATTTTTTTCATGATTTGTATGGCTGACACGCAGCGGCAGCGACATATACAGTATTATCAGCTGTATGATGTGTTTTTACCCTGAAATGTTTAATTTCGAGAGAGACCCGGCACGCGCAGCGAGGGAGACTAAATAAACTTGTTAAAAAGAGATCCAGCGCGAGAGAGGCAAAGAGAAACGCATGTTTTTAATTTAATTATGTTTCTTTGGACAATTTTCGTTTTGTACTGTTTTAATTGTTTAATTTAGCTGTAATTTCTTTGGCAATACAAATTTAAAATGTCACAAGAATAAGATTAGCCTAGTGTTTCTTATTTTGCATCGCAAAAGAAATAAACTCTAAACCCGATGCAACCCTGTTTAAAAAAAAAAAAACACATCTTTATTTAAACCTTGAAATGTTCAAACTTGGTTTCAAACTTAAGTAGTTTTAGTGTTCTTTTACATTACACCATAATTTAGCAGACTAAAGACGAGCTTCTTCATTTTCATTTTCTGATGCAATCGGCTGACAATCTTCCTTCATCAGTTTTTGTCGTTTGTGCAGCGGCTGCGGTTCTAGAGGAATGTAGCAAATTTATGTTGTAATGATAATTAAACAAAACTCTTGACTTTAAATAAGTAAACAGTTATAAACAGTTACCTATTTAAGCATCAAGGTGGTCAAATATAAACGCTGTGTAGGCCAACATCGGTTAACAACATGTAAGCGAAATTTGGGATTCGATCTCGGGTCGATTGAAGCTCCTCGACGCTCGTGTTGTTGCGTTGATCACTGAGCTACCGTCTGTACGCTGATAAAGCTGTAAAGCCTCATTGATGTAGCCTAAATGTTTTTATTGCAATGTTTTATGTTGAAATGTTTTCATTATTTATTCAATTACATTTTAGTAGCCTAATTTCAGTATTGTGATTATGAATTATTTTAACTACGTTTCACTTGTTGAATTCATCTGCTACCAGCTTTCAATCGCTCTGAATGAGCCGCGGTGCGGCGGCAGATTACGCGTTAGAGAGAATAAACAAACACTTTCCAGAGTCTATGATTGTAGCGCCTCTTAGCGGTAAAAGGCAGCAAATACACCACACATTTTACCGCCGCGGTGGAACGGCTGATGTGGGCATTGTCATGGCTTGCCTCAACATTTGCGTTTGAATAGCGCGCGTCCTCCGTGGGCGTGTCAGATTAACGCGTAATGAAGTGTAATGAGCTGGGAAAAAAATACTGACAGCACTCTCTTTTCATACAGATTATATAAACTGAGAATATTTGTTTTTTTATATAAATTACTTCATTTAAAAGAAGAGAATTCAAGCTTCATAAAGAAAAATCATGTGGTCGCCGGCTTGATCTGCTCGCTTTTTTCCTTATCAGTGCAAAAGAGACTCAAAATACTCTGATTTTGATCGTACATATAAGTGTTATACATCAATCGATCCTATTAAGTGTCTATTTTTTTTGAGGATACTCAATAAAAACAAAGTGTTGTGCTTTTCGTCAAATAAAGAAAAATAAACATGATGCGCGTTCTGCGTTCTCTCTGTCAGTGAAGTCCATTCTGAAACGCGTCCGAATAATAAACTGTAACTAAGTCAATACTTGTCACAGAGATACAAGACATGTGTCTTCTTAAAGCTTGTATTCTCTTCTTTTAAATGAAGTAATTTATTTAAAAAAAAATATATATATATATTTAAAAAAAAACAAAAAAAAAACGTTTTTTCGTTCTCCCTTCATTATCTTTAATGAGCTGAGGCCGCCACGCCCCCAGAGCTTTTCACATGGTAAATAGGCGATCTATGCATCGCACACGCGGCACGCCCCCTGATCAATGCCATAACAACACGAAGTAACTTTCTTCCAGTGTTGCCAACTTAGCGCCTTTGTCGCTATTTTTAGCGACTTTTCAGACCCCTTTAGCGACATTTTTTCAAAAAAGCGACTAGCGACAATTTTAGCGACTTTTTGGACAAAACTCAGTAACCTCCAAATGTTGCCAGTACTGTCCTGCGAGCGCGAGGTCTTGCTTTCTCCCTGCCGTCACTCTCTCGCTGCGTCTCCCCTGTTCAGTGAATGGCTGAGAGGAGCGCACGGCCGCTGACAGACGCGAATGAGCAGTGTTTTTCCACGGACTTATCACTTATCTGCTTTTCTTTTGTTTTATATTTAAAGAATTTAGTTTGACCATTTTAATTTTATTTCTTTTCTTGTGCTTATTACTTGTAACACTCACTATCACAGAGCTTAGTTCATCCGGTTCCCTAACTCTCTCAATTCAGATAATGTTCCACATAGGCCTGTAAAAAATGTAATCATTCACTATATTATAGCTACTCGTTCTATTGTCTGACAACAAAAAAATAGGAAACGAGAACAGCTTTATTTGACATTCGGCTATATTATATTAAGTAGAGCATTAATTTAGAGAGAAAACGCACTAGGCTGACAGAACGCGAGTACGACGCGATGACGTCATTAATATGCTAAGTGACGTATGACGTCATCTAGCGACATTTAGCGACTTTTAGGGAAGGCCTAAGCTACTTTCCTTTGAAAATAGTTGGCAACACTGCTTTCTTCATCAGAATCACTGATACTTCATCGCGTTTTGAGGATGCTAGCACGCTACTCCTTCAGAGGATTATGGACAGCAGGGAAAAATTCACCTTTTCCTCAGAGGAATTTGAAACTTGGACGACGAACGGCTGCATTTTGAAGAACGAATTGACCCCGCCGATGATATATAGACTATATTTTGCCTAGTTTTGACATAGGAATACGCTCGTGTAAACTTGTTGAATAACTGCTTAGGTTATAATGACTTAGTGTTATATATCGATCCGCAAGTTTTGCTTGAGTACTTCAGTGGTCTAGTGGCAGATCTTTTGCCAAGCGTGTCAGAGGTTACGGCAGGGGCGTAGGAGGCATTATACGTGGACATGTCCCCCCCACATTTCAAAATCTAAGTTTTGTCCCCCCCACTATTTCCCAATGTAAGATTTTGTTTTGCACTGCCTGCTTATCTCTGCCGATTTCGGAGTCTCCAAATGAATCCATTCGGCAACTTTTAAATACATAATTCGACCGTATTCTTCAGCTGCTAATCTCGTTGTCAGTCGACCATGATCGCGCACCGCTCGCGCATGCGCATCTAGGTGACACGGATAAATGTACGCAGCGAAATATAATGAGTGTTCCTGGGAGATCCTAGTTGCGCGGGATGTGGAAGCGTGCAAAATTTCCAGAAATGTACATAAAGTGCCCTGGCCTTGAATGTCAAGGTAAGGAAAATAAGACTAAATCTAAATTAAATAACCAAGACTAGGTTGGCCATGTGATTTTTCTCAGGAGATGTTTTGAGCATTTTACTTCAGACACCGGATTATCAGCAAACTGCCAAGAGAACTGCTAGCTGGCTACTCAAAATAAACTAGCAATCTATTCAGGCAGCATATTTGTGTTTGATCTGTGTGAATTACAGAAATATAAGACTTGCTAGACCTACTTTTAGCTACCAAGGAACCTTTCCACAAGGATAGATTGATTTTATTTTTCAGTTTATCCTTGGGGGGTAAACTAGGTGGTTAATGGAAATTAAATCAACCATTTATTTGAGTTTTTAATTTTAGTTAATCAGTACATGACTGATTAACAGTAATGTAAATGCTATATGTCCTAATACCTGTTGATACTACAACAATGCAAAGTATATGCTCTTAACCTTGGAGTTTTTCACATATTATGTAAGACTCATTTTCTCAATTTCTTTGCACAAAACTCTCCAGAAAGTGCCATTTAATGGTTTATTTTTCAAAAAAAATTCACGGGGGAGCATACCCCCGGACCCCCCTAGGGAGAGCCCACATAATAAATCACAATTTAAACACTGCTTAGAACCAAACTAAGTAGTCTGTTCCCATAAGTCTTTAGAAATTTGCATTTAAGTCTTATATATAAAAAAATATATACAAAAATTCGGGACATTATTGCATTTACTGTCCCCCCCAGGTTCAAAATTGCTCCTACGCCCCTGGGTTACGGGTTCTAATCCGCCCTCGGTATAGTTTTTTTCCCTCATCAAAACCGAATATGTTCATCAGTGGTAACAGTCTATATCAAGCAGTTGTGTGCCTTTTATTTTGTGATTTCACCGGAATGAATAGTGTCCGCCGCAACAGCGATAGATTGAAGAGCGCGTCCGAGTGAAGACTGCGCGCGCGCCGCCACAAGAGAACACTGTATCCATGACACTGATAGCAGCGGACACGAGCGCTTAGCTTGAGTTCAAAAACAAAACATTTTAGCGCTAGATCTCTTATTTAAGAGCGGACTAAATGAATGCTCTGCTAGTTAAAGCCCATGGTGCAGGTTAAACACCACTGTCGATTAACCCTTTCATGCACAACATGGGTCTAAATAGACCCGACTGAGTTTTCATTTTCTATATCTTTGCAAGAAATTAATTTCATCATTCAGTATTCCAGGTATTCCTCAATTAACTTGTTTTAGATCATTACAGATCCTTATTTAAATTTTTCCTTTCTTACTTTTCGAATAAAAATCGTTTTTGTTTCACTACCCTTCTAATGCGCAACATGGGTCTAAAAAGACCCGTATTCATGTTTCTTTGCTGAATATTTGAAAGAAATGTATTTTATCATTTATTAATCCAGGTATTCATTAAATATCTTGTTTTTGATTTCCACAAATCATTATTTTTATTTTTCCTTTATTACTTTATAAACAAACACGGTTTTTGTATTTCTACATCAATTTTACCCACATGGGTAAAAAATGACCCATATAGGAACCTTTGATATTTATAAATAGTATAAATACATATATTTACTGCAGAAAACTATTCACCTGCCACACATTTCACAATTCAACACGACTGCTTTTGTATATTTCATGCATGTAAGTTTTATTTAATACATTTTTTGTCACAGAAAATATTTGATATTTTGTGAAAGACATCTAGATATAGCCTAAAATTTGAACGTTTAGGCTAAGCTTACCTTGACCTTGAAATCCATTACTAGTGCAAAAGAGAAACATGTCCAATACTATTAGCTAGCTTGCGGTCGACATATTTTATTTTATCTAATGTTAGCTAGGTCAACAAAATAAAAGTTGCAATAGAAAGTTATATATACACAAGTATATATTGGCGCTATTGGGCAGAAACCTTACCTGGGCAGTACCTCCATATTAATTTTTATTTGTGGTCATAAATCAATGCTATCGGTCACATAAGCCGGCGTGTCGTGGCGTTCTGGTGCACTATGGCTGCTGTCGCATCATCCGGCTGGATGCTGCACATTGGTGGTGGGGAGATCCCCCTACAGTTGCACTACACTACAGTTCAATTTCAGTGTTATCGGTTATATGTGTGTTATGTGTGACAAAGTGGCCAATAAACATATTTCAAGTGTTACAGTAAATGTGTTGATCTAAACAACTGTGACAATGGTTATTTTTACAAAAAGTTTTCTTTATTCTTTTGTTTTATCACGCTTGCATAGATGGGTCATTTTAGACCCATGTGTGTAAACTTGATGTATTTACACAAAACCTAGGAAATATTAAAATATGAATTTGTGATAATTGAAAACAAGATATTTTGAATATTCATAAATCATGACATTTATAGATCATGAAATATAAAATGCTCAAATAAAGTGATATCAAAAGGTGAAACAAAAAAAATGCAGAGCCATGCATGAAATAACATAGGAAATGAATACGGGTCTTTTTAGACCCATGTTGTGCATTAGAGGGGGTATCCATAGCTTGCGCATCAAAGGGTTAATGGGTACATAAAGCAGTTAAGATATGTATATAAAGTTAGAAATGTCTCCAAAATGGTGTTAAAGTCCAGTTTTTGAAGTTTTTGGTTAGTAACGGTTATTTTACGCGACTCGGCGATGACGTCACATGAGGTAGACGCATGCAGGCAGCGGCGCGCTTCAGAATCGGTTCACAGTTACAGTTCTGATGGTTCACAGCCGAGGAGGTCGATGTTCTCGTCAGGGCCGTAAAAGAAAGAGAAGTGACGTTGGGGATGGGACAAACCCACCCAAATTAGCTTCGGTTAAACATGCATATAATAATTTGGGTACATGTGTACGCTTTATGCCTATTTTCCCTATCGTCATGAACACAACAATGATTTCACTCGTGTTTAAATAGTTTTCCTTATAATAATGTATAATTTGCAAAAAGTAAAATGCATAAGAGAATCATCTACAGTGTATGCGCGTTGTTCACTCTGTATTATGGCCAAGCATGCGCGCTTAAAATAGCATCTGAATGTACGCGCAACGCCCCAGACTTTAGACTAGGTTAGGGTGACCAACAGTCCTGTTTTCCCAGGACATGTTCTGTTTTCACGTCCTGTCCTGGCTGTTTTTTTTTTTAATTATGAAAATGTCCTGGCTTTCAAAAAACTACTGGGAAAGATCAGCTCTAAAGCAAAACATAGATGGGCAAACAAGGAGGATGAGGAAGAAAAACAGGATAAAGAGGAAGAAAACTAAAGATACATTTTGTTAGTTCGTTTTTGTAAGTTTGTGAGAGCTATTTTTGTTAAATTTGGAGGTATTTCTTTTAGTTATTTCTTATTTATATATTTATTTTTCTAATACAGAAGAGACATTATTTCATTCATTCAAACCTGTAATAATTATATATTTATTTTTCTAATACAGAAGAGACATTTCATTCATTCAAACCTGTAATAAAACTGTCATGAGTCTGGTAGCCTCCTGTCTCCCTCTTCTGGTCACACACACCCATTACCTCACGCACCTTCAGTACTCTCAGCTGTTTCTAGTTATACCCTCATTACACTCACTCCTTCACACCTGTTCTCTCTTCTCCCTGATTGTTTGTGCTATTTCCTGCTCTCCCTTTTCCCTGTTTCTTTGCCAGATTATTACATTCTCTACACATGCAAGAGACAACTTTCTACCTGCTGTATTAGTCCTGTCCGTGTTCTATCCGCCATCCAGCCTGGCTCAGGTCGGTCTTTATTTGTTCTCTATTAATCTCTGCTCTACACTCTGTCCAGCCCGCCTGCTGCAGACGATCGCCCAGAGCATTCATCTCTACTATCTGTAGTACGCTCATTCTCTCAAGGGGATCAGAGAACAGCGCCCGCCGGTTCCTGTTCTCAGACTGTTTGCTGCTGTCTACTTTAAGGAGAGACTTTATTATTTTCGTTATTGGAGCGCCAGCATCTACGGTTACCTTTCTGTTGTTTATCTTGAAGGATTTTTCTGTTGGACTGAATTTATCTCTCGCTATTAAAGAGACTGTTATCTGCAAATCGCTTTTGGGTCTTACCTTTCCACATTACAAAAACAGGCTCTGAGAAGCCTATCTGAATTTGTGTCTTGTAATATAACCATTTTCTACAGAGGAGGCATAGGCTACTTTAAATATACTGAAATTAATAAGGCATCATTGAGTAAATTTCGAGTATAATTTGAGTATCTGTTTGCCGGGCCGAGTGTCCTGCTTTCACCTCTATCTCTGGTGAAAATGTTGTTTGCAAACGTAGCTGACGACGAGTAGGCTGGTCATGTCTTCAGTGTGATTATTGTTGATAGTGCTAACTAGTTTTCCTCGTGACTGTCATTGACACCGACAGGCTTACCGGGAGAGGGAGTGAGTAGTAAGCGTCTGTGTCGCTGTGTTTGACAGGTGTCTGTGTGGGCGGTGTCGTCCCATGGAAACTGTGGTGGAGAGCTTGTGTTGTAGGGAGGTGAGCGCGTTTTGGTCGCTGGTCGAGGACCTCACCCCGCGGCCAGCAGTTGTAACGTGCCTAACGCAGCATCCTGGATATGAGGCATAATGCCTGAATCCGTCTGTGCTACACATAGCATACTCACACTTCATGCAGGATAATGCTCCCCTTCAAGCCAGCACGCACGAGTATGTTCATGGTTTATGTAAAGACTCTGCTTGGGTCTGATCAATGGGGAATTTGCATGTCATAATTAATAATTAATAACTAATAATTCTTCATACAGATTTGGATCAGCCCAGTCTTACATGTTAATAAATCTCCCATTAAGGGAGGCTTTGTCATTTTACCTGCGTGCATACAGGTGTATCCCCACAATTAATCACAAATGAATTGTAACTAATTATACAGACCACGTTTTACAAGACAGGTAAAATTAATTAGCTCAATTAATTTATAGAGTTGTGAAAACAAATTCTGTGGCCACAAGAATTAGTTTTCTTGCTCTATAAAGTTTACACATACCCGCCTGAGGTATTTCTGTAAAGAGCTCGCAACGTTATCGAAGCATATCAGTGACTCGGGTTATGAGCAACAGGCAATGAGTCAATCAAAAGGATATAATGTATTTAATGAAGCTGAACTACTTAAGCATTTACTACAATGATACATGTATTTACAAACATTAAACACAAACTAAGACGACGCGGGGCGTTTAGACAATTGGTACCCATGTAAACATGAGTTGGAGAGAGAGAAAGGGAGAAAGTTGGTGAGAGAGAGCGAGGGAGAGAGACAGAGCTGGTACAATTTCACCTCGACATCAACACTTCTGAAACAACACGAAAACACCATTGTAAGGCTTCTTAGAAGCTCTAACGGGAATGATACTTGCAAACGTGAGGTCTGTGTGTGTGTCGCGGGCTCCTTGCGCGGTCCGGTCGGCCCGCATGTTGAACGAAGGTCCTGTCCTGCTTGCGCGCGTCGTGTGGAGCGCGGCCGCAGCGTTTTTGCACGGCCCGTCCCGGCGCGTGCATGGTTGGCCGCTTGCGCGTGGCCCCTTTGTTCCATGGGGGATCACGTGGCGTTCGTTGGCATTCGGCGCGAGTGTTTGAAAGGCTTAAAGTCTTTGAGGTGACGTTACCCGAGGAAATAGTTCGGCAAAGTCCATTTCCTTTCCTGGGAGACGAACTCGGGAGTAAGTTAAAGAAGAGACGAACTTTAGACGAACAAAAGAAAAGATCCATGGTGGGATCAGATCTCCATGAGGAGATCGCTAGCATCACATGTTTCTCTGAGACGGTCAGACTGCAAGAGAGCGTCCAGAGGGAGGTTCAGTCCTCTTTAGAGGAACTGGAGTCCACACCTCTGAGGTGCGAACTGGCCAATGACATTCAACGAAACTTTTGGCGGCCAAATTCTCTTTGTCTTGTCAAAGTTAAACTATGGCCGTGTCCGCCTCTTTTATGACCAGTCAGAATTTGTCAGAATCATTCCACAAGATGATAAAAACATAGAAAACATACATTTTACTGTAATCTTCTGTATCTGACCAAATCAGTTGGAACGAGATAATTAAAACGGTACCAAACACAACATTTACACATACTTGGAATATGAAGATACATCTTAATACATAATACACACTCTCAAGAGTTTCACTGATACGCTAGGAGATCATTTCTAAACTACCATGGACTGGGAAACACACAGACATACAGGAATATATCATATACAATTGGTAATGGCTCGTTTTATGCGTGTAATGTAAAGGTCCATTATGTGTGTGTGTGTTGGTTCGTGTGTGTGTGTGTCAGAGTTCTGTTATCTCTCTTGTAGAGATGGGGGATGGCATGGAATGTTTAAAGCATTTTATGACTCTGGCCATTCCTGAGAGAGAGAGTGTGTGTGTGTGTGTGTTGCATTCAGTCTTTTTGGGTCTTTAGCAGGATGTATTTAGTTATTCAGATTCACCCTTTTAGCCCAGTCCTTACAGTTTATGTTTACTTTACCTTTTTATTTTTTACACCGAGTCCTTTGAACAGCTATAGGTGACAGGAGATGTGTTGCATACACAATAAACATGCATCAGAGACGTTTCCAACCTACTTACAGAGTTTAAAACTTGAGAATCTTTCCTACTTATCCCTAGGCAATACCGGTACACTGTGTACAGGCAGGCTATACGCTGGGCTTATGGAGTTTTAGGCAGGAGTATAAGAAGCCTCTCGTGTGGTTTCAACCATCAGACAACAATTCCAAAGTCGTGACCAGACCTATCAGGACTTTCAATCGCCTCGTTTGGATGAAAATGAATAAAAATAATAATTGCTTATTCTGTTGTGATCGCCCAATTGCCCTCAAAATGTTATAAAGTACACAGAACACATGAATTTTTATAAGAAAAAAAACAGTTTATTGGCATTACTTGTAATGGTTACTAAACATTTACTGAACAAGGACAAAGATTACTGAACAAAGACACAGGTTGCAAGTAAACAAATCTATATAAAAAAAGCCCATGGGTTTTTAAAAAAAGTGTATGGGTTAAGGTTAGTTATGTGTGATTCAAATATACATGTGTACTGTACATCGTATACATGTATTTGTGTGTGTTTTCTGATATGGTTTAGTCTATGATTAGGGTAGGATGAAGGGGTACATTAGCCATACTGAAATGAAACCCGTTAACAGTTATGTATAGATCATGTTTAGGAACATAGTTAATTCACTCATTAACCATCTCTCTGGTTTCATTTTATGTTAATAAAGTTTATATTTACCGAACATTACTGCAAATTTGTACATGCACACTTATATTTTATTTTGGTTGTAATTCTGAACGGACCGCCTCTCCAGACCGCTTTGCGTGATCACGAAGGTAGGCTAATGGCTGAATCGGAATTTATAAGCAAGATCACCGGAATCAATAGCCTAAGAAAAAAAGTAATGATTTTGTGCAAAGTAAAACCAAAGCAACAGCACACAAAGAAAAAAAACAAAACATGAAGAATGCAGGAAACCACCACTAAATGAGATGACAGGGACAGAAGGAAAGAAGATAACTAACAACTAAAATAAATAAATACAACTAAATCATTGGACTTGTCTGTGGTAAGAAAATAATGTGAAATTAGGTTCTTGTAGCGTGACTGCCGGGCTAGGTAGAGGCTGACGGCCTCCTCAGGAACCAGTTTGAAGGATGTGGCGATGGGGGCGGGTGCATCAGGACAAACTGGCGATAACCTCTCGAAGAGTTGCAGGTGAATTGGTGTAGCTTTCCAGAACGGCCTTCATTAATGATGTTGCATAACCTGCAGACATAATAATAATACTGTATAAAGATCATTGCCACTAATGGAAACACATGAAATTGTCCTGCATATGAATTATAGCAAACATAAACAGTAAACAGAATGTTACGAGATTGCCAGGGAGATTACAGTACAGTGGACCCTGATATGCGCTATTAAATGTTTACACCAATACTAGTGGTAATACATGTGGTAAAGTTACAAACTCTATGAGGTAGTGAATTTACTGAGAGGTAGCTAAACTCTGAAGTGAGAAGTGGATAAACTGTTTCTGACATAATTTCAGCGGTGGGTAAACTGCGTTTAGCCTCCACTACAGCCCTGGCGACACGGTCACGGTCAAATGTGAAAGAGAACCGTAGCAGTCTAACACAAAACGCAAACACACGATTGCGAAAGCCGCTTGATGATCATCACCACTGATCCAAACACTAGCCATGAAGCTTTCATGACGATATGGACATTTACTTCAGGGCAATTTTGTTTTGGCTCAAATTCGTGAATCACGAAAAATGCTCTTCTAATGTCAGAGTGATCGTGCTTGTAGTGGAGGCTGTGTCAAAGGGAACACGGTAGCTATACAAAATACACACAGAGCTAGCTAACACGCAGCTTGTAAACATTAACGTTAGCATGAACTTACCGTGGCAATATCTCGCTTGCGGCAGACGGTGTCTCTCGACCTCGGGACAGGGCCGGCAGAGAGGTTTGCATTAACAGACGGCACGGCGGTAGGAAGTAACTTAGCCATCCTCTCACTCTTTAAACTAAGTGAGACCATCTTGGCATCCCCTGAGTGGTAATCCTCCTCTTTGAAATGCGCGCTGCATATTCTCGAGTAGGCGGCGACAGAGCTAACTTAGCTGAAAAATCTGCTCGCGTGGTGCTTGTTACCCTCTTGTTCCATGTAGTTACAGGGTAAGTACAATAAAAATGCATACACAATCTAATATCACTGACTCAAAAACCTGTATTTATTATACAAGCACCACTTACCCTGTAACCACATGAAACGAGATATATTTCCCAGTATTTAAAAAAATTGCAATAGTCTTAGCTTGTCTTGCCTTGAAACATGTTAGCCCAAACTTAAACATCTGCACTTTTGCTATAAAAAAAAAATAAAATAAAAGTATAAATGCATAGATATGTACCCTGTCATTTTTAAAAAGCCTATACAGTATGTATTGCCTTGGTACACAATTATTTCAAAATGGTATGCAGTGTATGTTCTCGCTAAATTGCTCCCAAATGTAAGATTGTTGTATCATAATAGTAGAATAAGTACCCCTTAGTTCTATAATACTTACAGTATAAATATTTTTTTTTATTCTCCTGGTTGTTACCCCTTTATTCCCCAAACTTTACATATTGTTCCCTTATACTTACATGCAAGTACTTTATAGGTACACTATAATTACCGAAAGTTACTCTGTAAATTCCTCTTAATTACACAGTACTTTCCGGGCTGTAATCTAAAGCGTTACCTAAAATCTCAATATCCATATATTTCCCACTGTTGCGCATGAGCATAGTAGCCTACATAGGACATACATGGCATTAAATTAATACAGATAAAACACAAGAATATGAACATATTTACAAATTTATAGGTACTCTTTCCACGTTTCGATTCCTTTCTTGATATGACCCCCTCTGGAGACCTTAAAAATAAGTCAAATTTGACCCAGAGCAGCTTCTGTATACTACAGTTTTTCTCAATCGATTTGGCACATTTCTCCAAACTCAGGTAACTGCTCTCAAAACATTTAACACAGTGATCTGTACACTTTGTAATTGTCCTAAACAGATAGTAAATTATCCTTTATTTCATACAAATTACAAATCAAAAGCATCATTTTCTCAAAACACTATGCACAAAATTCCCTAATGTTATCACAGCAGTTCATACAGCCAACCAAATCTTTAATATATCAGGAAAAACATTTGCAGCTTTTTCATTGGTCTTCACAAAGATCACAAGCATTTTTGTACCATTTTCAAAACACAACAAACAAAACTCTGTGAATTGTAAAATAGTCAGTTGCACACATTATGTCCTCAATTAACCCCAAATTGATATCTGATGAGTTAGTAATCCACTCAACACAGAAAAAGCCAATTTCCTATTTGTTCACACAGCTGTCTTAATTACAACAACTAAAAAAGGGAGAAGAGAAAAACAACAAAGACAACGAATGAAGAGAAAAGACAATAAAAAGAAGAAGAATGAGCAGTGGAAAAGGAAGAGGTGTAAGAGTGAGAGGTGGTGGACAGGGTAAAGGGAGAAGAAGAAGAAGAAGAAGAAGAGGAGGAGGAGGAGGAGGAGATGGAGAAAGAGCAAGAGCAAGAGCAAGAAGAGCTGCATAATGTAGGAGAAGGAGGAGCAAGAAGAGCTGAAGATGTTGGAGAAGAAGCATGAGGATGTAGGAGAAAGAGAAAGAAAGAAGAGCTGAGGATGAGAAAGAGAAAGAAGAGCTGAGGATGTAGGAAGAGGAGAAGATAGAGGAGTAGGGAGAAGAGATGGATAGATTGGAGGGCAATGGTATAGTGGAAAGAGAAAGAGTAGAAAATATAAGAGATGGACTGAGAGGAAGAGGAGGGCAAGGTGTAAGAAGAGGGAGGAGAGGTAGAAAGATAGGGTACACACGTGTTAATACCATAAATCATGGTCTCTCACTGAGAGAAGCTGGGCAGAGAGTTCAGCCCAATATAAACAGATTCACAGTGGCTTCAATTATCCACACATTTCAGAGAGAAAACCGGTAAGTAAATATATCATTCTACTTCTACAATGAGAGTCCATGTAGTCTTGTTTGACATAGGTCTAGATTTCTACAGTAAATTTTCCTGCTTGTCCAAACATTTTTCAGAATTGAAGTTAGAGAACATTCAGGTGGACGAACAAGACTTCCTTCAATTGAACAAGAGCATGTCATTGTTGACATGGTGGTCCAGAACAACACCCTCCGCCTCAAAGAATATCACAGGACAATCAACTGCCATTACTGTAAAACACTAACTTACTGTATTGTACCTTGTGTTCTTTTTACTCTAGAGAATCTTGGAGTTGGATAGCAGTGCAACTAATTATGGGTACCTGTATATTGATGAAGCAGGCTTCAATCTTCACAAAAAAAGGAGAAGAGGGAGAAATGTGATTGGCCATCGTGTCGTGCTACAGTCAATGTCCCTGGACAACGAGGAGGCAACATCACTCTCTGTGCCACAATTTCTACAACTGGTGTTGTGGCCAGTGTTGGGCAAGTTACTTTTAAAAAGTAATTAGTTACAGTTACTAGTTACTTCTGCAAAAAAATAACTAAATTAGATACTCAGTTACAAATTTTAAAAGTAACTAGTTACTTAAAAAAGTAACTATTGCGTTACTTTCAAGTAAAATTAAATTTTAAATGCTCAAATGTGACCCGACCTCTACCCCTCTTTAACGGAACTTAAAATACATGTGCATGTTCAATTATATATGATAAATCTGAATATTATAATAAAATGGACACTTAATACAATACATTATTAACAGAAACATGAAACATTGTACACACATCTAAAAAATAAATAAATGTTGCTGTGGGACAAAGTGAGACTATCCTCCAATCAAATGCCATGTATGTAGATATTATGTTTATATAGTGGATCAATGCAAATAACACAATAGATGTTTTGGAACTTTTGATATTTATTGCCCCTCAACAGGCCACAACTGGGCAAAATTAAATTAAGCTTGTTAAGCTCGTCGCCATACCTGTCTCTCGTTGACTGACTGGCTTATGTTGTTCCTTGTGTGTCCTGTCCTGTCCTGTCCGACTATGCGTTATGATGGGTCGTTCGCAATTCATGAGCGTTAGCCGTTAGTGATGATGGGTCGTTCGCGAATGAGCGTTAGTGATGATGGATCGACTCGTTCGCGAATGAGCTTTTGATGCGTCGTTCGCGATTCTAAGAGTTAGTTACTCTAAGAGCCGGCTCTTTTAGGTGAACGTCGGGAGCTGGCTCGCATATCTGAAGAGCCGACTCTATTTTTACAAATTTAGCCTATAGAAATTATATAATTATGTAATAAAAATGGAAATATTATAGTCAAAGTCATTTACAGAGCCGTTTGTGAGCCAAAAGAGCCAGCTCTTTCAGTGAGCTGAGTCAAAAGAGCCGAATGCCCATCACTACTATGCGTGCTTTCGAACACCCGCCCAACTCTACCTCTGATTGGCTTACAATGACATTTTACTCTACCTCAGCCAATCGTCAGCATTTATGCGCTTGTCTCGTGCTCTGCCCACTAACCAAGGAAGAACAGTAAAAAAAGTATTTGCCTCTCGCTCAGAGATCTAGTTGGTCTGGGAATAACGGCGTTATTAAGATGAGAAGAGTAATCAATTAGATTACACGTTACTGGAAAAAGTAATGCCGTTAGTAACGGCGTTATTTATAACGCCGTTATTCCCATCACTGGTTGTGGCACACAATGATGTCTTGGGAACATACAACACAGCAAGGCTGATAAATTTTTTAAACCTCCTCAATGAAATCCTCTTTTCGCAGGGTGATCAGGGGCAAATGGTGTGGAATTTTGTAGTTGTTTGGGACAATGTCCAATTCCACCATTCAGCACTAGTGCGAAAGTGGTTTGAGAATCACCCACATTTCAGGGTGGTGTTCCTTCCACCATTCTCCTTTCCTGAATCCAATTGAGGAATTATTATCCTCTTGGAGATGGAAAGTACATGATCGCAACCCTTACAACCAACTAAGTCTTCTTTACAGTAAGCAATGGAAGAGGCCTGTGGAGATATTGGGGCACAAGCATGTCAAGGATGGATACAGCATTCAAGGCGTGTTTTCCCACGATGCATGACTCGTGAAAATATTTGCTGTGATGTTGTTGAAATTTTCTGGCCAGATGTAATTGAGAGGCATGATCAATAAATTAATTGATTCAATGAATGCAGTAATTTTTTTATTATTATTTACCTATGTACTTATTTGCATAATTTTGTTGTTGTTGTTGGGTGACAACTCATTGTTATACACCTGCACTCCTCATTAAAGAACTTAATGAAAAACATGTATATTTCTTTGTGTATCTTCAGCTGAATTTGTTATCAAATCAACAGAGAACACACTTTTAGTTTTGATGTTAATATTGAATTCTAATAAATGCATTACTAGAATAAAAGGCTGTGTTTCATTGTGCAGTGAATACTTAACTGTTTCGCCAACATAAGAGTGTGTTTAGTTTGCTGTGTTAACTGTTTTGAGAGCAGTTACCTGAGTTTGGAGAAATGGACCAAATCGATTGAGAAAAACTGTAAAATCTAAAGCAGCGATACAAAAAATATTTAAAAAAAAAAATGAAAGACGTACATTTAATATATACATCTAATACAGTTTTTTCCCCCTCATATGTCACAGGCCAGCATGCAAAAAAAATTCAGTTTCTTTCCAGGGAAGATGAAAGTTGTTTTCCGAAAGGGACCTCGAGGATACATCCGTCAGGATCCAACTGATGCCGCTAAGCTGCTCAAAGACAACCCTTCTCTGCAGGACAAGTCTGCACCTCTGAGGGAGGATATAGTAAAACAAAATGCCCTGACTGTGGTCCGTCAGAGAGGAGGGGATGCCTCAGACAGGGCAGAGGTGCTGGGGGAATACATCTTGCAGTTTGGTAAATATAAGGGGAAATCCTTCCGGTGGCTTTTGGAAAATGATGTAGGCTACACAATCTACCTCATAAAGCACAGAGAGAAAGAAGAGGCTGCAGGAGTGTGTATGACTTAGGGGCACAGTAAGGCCAGCTTGTTGACCTTTGTGGGCTATGCCCGGAGCTTTGAAGAAATCAAATCTCTTCTATGTTATGAGTCGGAAAAGCCCACAACTCCAGCAGCCTCAGAGGACGACCAGCTTGTTGGCTTTGGCTCTCGTGCCAAGAGCACCTGGCGGGAGGTGTGGGACAGCAGGGCTGATGGCTATGCAGCCTTCGTCATGAGGACTAAGTGTTTTTCGGGGACTCAGATGTACAGACTGCAACATTACCTGAGAAACAAGGAGTCAGCCTCTGTCCCCTCTCCACCAGTTCTTGCCTCAAGTGCACCTGATGAACCCATGAGTAGGTTTTTTTATTCAGTATGCAAAAAATGTATAAGTTTTTTTGTACCTATTCATTTACATCAAAATACAACTCAGTCATGGAACACATGCCTTTAACCAAAATAATTGCACTACAATGTATTGTTTCTGTCTGTGTCACAGGGATGGATGATGATGAGGACCTGGAGAAAGCAATGCTGAGTATATCGCCCACCAAGGAACTGGTTCAGTGTTGTAAGTACAGACGTTCTACTGACTGAACATTCAAAATTGAGTTTGGCTCAAACAGTGTCATTAAATGCGAGTCTGCTATACCATTGAATCTTTTTGTGTGTTGCCAGATGATGCTGCTGCTTCATCATCATCATCATCATCATCATCATCATTTGCTGTACCGGGACAAGCCACAGGAATTGAAATAGGTTTCATAAAAGTTCACACATGTTGGATCGAGCCACAATGAATTGCTCTTCAAAACGCAACCATTAAACCGTTCTTTTGTGTGCTTTTTGTGTGTTCTGGCCATGTTCATGTTCCACTAATTGCTATGCTGATGTTCCTATAGCAACCAATATGGTTCATGAATTGATTTCCTCAATGGTGAGGGTAAGTAACAAAGTAAAATTTTTCCTTATGCATGTTATTTAGGGTAGGAAAAATCATATTGCTTACCCTGCTTAGACTTATAAAGGCTTATATTATTATAATTGAGCATCAATCCATACAAACATGTGTGTAAGAATAAAGTGTATTACCATTCAAATATATCAGAATGAAGTACCCCTTGAATTTATAAGACTTAGGAGGTGAAGTAAGATTTTAGTGGTCTGTGTATTTACCAAGACTGATCGTTTCATGTTTCTAACTGACATAATAATGTCTATTTTAGCACCAGCTGCTTCACTGTCCAGGCCACCTGCTGACACCCAAAGGAAACTGCACGATCCACTAGTAGATGGTAATTGCAGTGTAATTTGTTTCTCTATCTTTTATATTAATCCAATAAATCAATTGTCTTATCCACTTTGGTAATATCAGTTATACTTCAATAATTTACTGGGTTAATGGATTTTTGTTATTCGCTTGTCTTTCCTTCCTTGTGGTCCGGCCATGCCTACAGTGAAGAGACCTGTGCCCCTTCCTTCTGAACTGCAGTTTCTGGTGAATGTCTCAGCACCAGGTGTGTTTTTTTTATATTCAGTTTTATTTGGTGTTATTTTATTTGGCCCATATGGGTGTTATAAGTTTCTTCAAGGCTGTACAGCAGTGGTAACAAATAGGGTAAATAGATTAATAAATAAATTATGCAATATAAAGCAATCAGGTTTATTGGTTTTAACTTAACCATACATTGATCTTTTCAGGAACCCTCCCACCTTCTGAGACCTCTTCCCCTCATACACCTGAGCCACCACACAGTAGGTTTTCATAACTCCTTTCTCAAGTGTTACTGGGCCCAACTGTGTCCTTTATTGTGCAGTCTATAATGAGAAGAATAAAAAGTGTAAATGTTATGACATCCACAGATGGGCATAAATACATGAAAAATGTATTTAAAATAAAAACACAAAATACTTCAGTTGAAATGGATAAAAATAAAATCTCAAATACTGTGTGGAGAAAATGTATTTAAATACAAATACAGTATTTTGAAAATACTAAAATAATACACCTACATGTATTTAAATACAAAATATATTTTATTTCTTTTTTCAAAGACATTCAAATGCAAAATAGTATTTTATATTTCAAATACGTATTTTAAATACATGTATCTGAAATACTGCCCATCCCTGATGGCATTGCACTAATCTCCTTTTTCTATTTTATTCTTGTTCTCTCAGGTGTTCCTTCTGTTGGTGTTCCCCCATCGACACTCAGACCAGCCCCTCGTACACCTGAGACTGTTATGATGATAGCAGAAGAACCCAAGCGCAGACGGTAGACAATTACACAACGTTTATTATAACAGAAAAACAAAACCCACGATGGGGCAAAATAGAGACAATACGAACGAGGGATTACTAAACTAGAAAACACTTAAAAAAACTAGACTAACAGACAGCAAATACGAGATCAAGAACAATACAAGACTTTCTACTTAGACAAGGTACTCACGGATAGAATCTCACAATGTACAACAATGAACCGGCACAGGACAAGCAAACACAAGGGGATTAAATAGGGAGAAACTAACAATCAACAGGTGATACAGATAAGGTGATAAGGACAGAACGAGGATAACAAGGGGGGCGGGGCAAGGGAACAAGACAACACAAGCACATGGCCAAAACGCAAGACCATGTGCTTGCACACAAAACATGATTCTGTCATGATCCTGCGTCAAGACTAGAGAAAATTAAGGACACGAGGGCAGAATCATGAAAGAACCCCCACCTTAAGGAGCGGCTACCAGACGCTTCTCAAGGGGACATGACAGACTGAGACAGACACAAACCAACAAAACATGACAAATAACAGTAACGGCAAACACGAAAACACAACAACAGGGTTAGGATGAAACATCAAAAATAATAAACAAGGAAGGGGAGGCACAACAAAGTTCTTGGGGAACTGTCCAGGGTGGGTAGGTGGGACGGTGGTCTTGGGTTTACGGGATGTGGGCTTAGGACGAGAGATTCGGGCGGGTTTGGGTGGTGTAGTGTGAGAAGTCTTGGGGGAAACAGTCCGGGGTTGAACAGGGACAGGAGGTACAGTGGGCGACGGAGCGGGAATCACGACAGGGGAAGCTGAGGGTGGCGAGACAAGACTCTTGACCGGGGAAACAGCAGGAAAAGGAACACGACACATAACAGGGGGTGTAGCAGGCGGCTGTGGAGCGGGAACCGAACTCTCTGAATCGGACTCGGCGCTCATGAAAACAGACTCGGGATCAGCACTCTCCGAAGCAAACTCGGAAACCAAGCTCCTCGAATCAGTCACGGAAACAGCGCTATCAGCGGTTGAATCTGGAACTACGCTCTCAGTAGTTGAGTCAGAAACAGCGCTCTCTGCCACTGACTCTGGAACCGTCCTCTCTGCAGCAGACTCAGGATCAGCACTCTCAGCCACAGACTCGGGCATCGTGCTTCCTGCAGCAGGTCCAGGAACAGCTCTCACTGTAGCCGCGGCAGGTTGAGAACTCATAGCGGACACAGGGGGAGATAGGGACGGAGGACAGAGAGCCCTCTTCTTCCTCCTTCTCCTTGGCCGCGGGGCAGAGGCCATAGCCGAACTAGTAGCCGGTAATGAAGAATCACCGGGGTCCTTCGCTGGAGCTGGGGAAACCACCATCGGCAAGGACGACTCTGGAGAGGAGGATTCCAAAACTGACTCCCACGATAAATGTCTACCTCGCTTACTGCGGAGGCTGACCGATGCGGCAGGTGTCTCGGGAGTCGAGCTGGGACGAGTCTGGTTCCCCATTGTAGCCACGGCGAGGACGCGACCCTTCCGGGATCACGGGCAGACAAGCAGAGGGTGGAGAGCCCGAGGAAGAAGCCTGCGGATCCTCCCGGGGAAAAAAGATCCCAGAGGCGGGCATAATCCCTCATGATCCGCTCACCCTGGGACGGGACTAGGCAGTTGATCCGCTCACCGTCGGTGGGCGCAGGCAACCAGCATCGCTCACGGAACTCCGATTGGAGCAGGGAAGGCATATTGTCTGCTGGGTTCTTTAGTGGCCGGTTCATTCTGTTATAATGATAGCAGAAGAACCCAAGCGCAGACGGTAGACAATTACACAACGTTTATTTATAACAGAAAACAGGGAAAACAAAACCCACGAGGAGGTAAAACAGAGGTAAGGAAGGTTCTCTCACAAGCAAGACTATAACTAGACTAAGAACTGGGATATACTACATACAACTCTTCAGACATAAAACTCTTACTTGACAAGGACTTCTCAGCAATGATACAAACACAGGGAGGTTACACATTGATTGACAATAAACCGACACAGGACAGCAAACACAAGGGGATGATATAGGGAGACACTAATGACAAGAACAGGTGAAGCGGACTAAACAATAATGACAAGACGAGGATAACAAGGGGGCGGGGTAACGTAACAAAACAACACAAGCACATGGCCCAAACAAATGACCATGTGCTTGTACACAAAACATGGGTCTGTCATGATCCTGCCTCAAGACTAGAGAAATACAAAGACACAAGGGCAGAATCATGACAAAACCCCTCCCTTAAGGAGCGGCTACCAGACGCTCCTCAAGGGAACTTCAAATACGGGACATGACTGACTGTGACAAAGACACAAACCAACAAAACATAACAAATAACAGCAACGGTAAACATGAAAAAACAATTACAGGGTTGGGGTGAAACAATAAAAACAACAAACAAGGAAGAGGGGGTGGGGGAAACACAAAGTCCATAGGGGGTAATCCATGGTGAATAGGTGGACTGGGGGTCTTGGCTCTTCGGGACGAGGGCTGAGGACGGGGAATCTGGCGGGACTTGGATGGAGACACACGAGGAACATTCTTGGGGGAAACAGTCCGGGGAGAAGTGGTGACAGGGGCGTCCGGGGAAACCCACAGGGGTACAGAGGGCGGCAAAATGGGAAACCTGACCAGGGGAACAGCAGGTAAGGGGACTAGGCGCATGACAGGGGGAGATGTAGGCGACTGTGGAACAGGGAGAGATGATGCTGCGGCTGGTTGCGGAGCTGGAACGGGGTCAGCGAACTCTACAGCAGAACCAGTACCAGCGCTCTTCACATCAGAATCGACGCTCCCCATCTCAGATTCAGAAACAGCGTAGCCTGCAACCGACTCTGGAAGAGCGTTGTCTGAGGCTGACTTGGACCCAGCGTTCTCTGCAGCTGATACAGGGACAGCACTCTCAGCAGTCGACTCGGTGACAACTCTGCCTGCAGTTGACTCAGGGACAGCACTCTCGGATGCTATGGGTACAGGACTTGAGGGTATGACAGGAACTTCTAGTAACTTGACAAGACTAGAGAGGTAATCGGACAGAGTCTTGGCCGCAATGACGACAGGCATTTCTTGGCGGGCCGATACAGACTGCAGGACAGCTTCAGCCGCCAAATCTACCACGGCTTTCACATCAGCTGATTCACAAGCAGAGATCACAGCGGAAACTTCTGGAACAGCCTCTTCTGCAGCTGACTCCGGAGCAGCTTTCTCTGCCGCAGACTCAGAGCCACCTTTAACTGCAGCAGCCTCAGGAACGACTTCCAGAACAGCAGGTTCAGGAACCACTTTCTCTGCAGCGGATTCGGGGACAGTTCTCTCTGCAGCAAATTCAGAAGTAGCTTTCTCTGTTGCAGCGGCGGGTTGGAGAACCAACACGGACTTGGGAGAAGACTGACACGGAGAACAGACGATTCCCTTCCTCCTCTTCTTTCTCCTGGGTCTCGGGGCAGAGGCCGTAGCCGGACCTGTGACCAGTCGGAAAGGTTCAGCGGAGACCGTAATTGGTGTTGGAGAAACCACCGCAGACAAGGAGGACTCAGTCGAGGAGGACTCTGATGCCGACTCCCACGAGACACGTCTTCCCCGTTTGCCGCGGAGACTTGTTGGTGAGGACGACACCTCGGGAGTCGAGGGGGAAGGAGCCTGGTTCCCCAGCGTTACCATGGCTAAAACGTGACCCTCCGGGATCACAGACAGCCTGGCAGGAGGTGACGACACGGTGGGCCCCTGCAACTCCTTTCGACACAAACAGTCCACCATGTCCCGGAACGGGCGGCGGACCAGCCTCTCCCGTTCAGCCAGAGGAGGGGGAACATTGAGACCCGCGATGAGGTAACGGTTGGCGAGGATCTCAGGTAAGAAAAGCCTCCTTGCTTCCATGGCCTGGGCATATTTCCTCAGGGACCTCTCTCCCTGGGGAGGGAAAGGAAGCTTGCCCAACTTGCTGTCTGCGATAGCCGACTGCCACCATAATTCCTGGTCAGTCGACTGTTGAATAGCAGAAAAAGACAAACAGTCTGCTGGGTTCTGTAATGGTCGGTTCATTCTGTCATGTGGTGGAAGCATGAACCCAATTGCAGACAATATGCAAACACACAAGGTTTATTTATAACATAAAACAGGGAAAACAAAACCCACGAGGGGGTAAAACAGAGGTAAGGAAGGTTTTCTCACAAGCAAGACTATAACTAGACTAAGAACTGGGATATACTACATACAACTCTTCAGACATAAAACTCTTACTTGACAAGGACTTCTCAGCAATGATACAAACACAGGGAGGTTACACATTGATTGACAATGAACCGACACAGGACAGCAAACACAAGGGGATGATATAGGGAGACACTAATGACAAGAACAGGTGAAGCGGACTAGACAATAATGACAAGACGAGGATAACAAGGGGGCGGGGTAACGTAACAAAACAACACAAGCACATGGCCCAAACAAATGACCATGTGCTTGTACACAAAACATGGGTCTGTCATGATCCTGCCTCAAGACTAGAGAAATACAAAGACACAAGGGCAGAATCATGACAGAGACACCACACAGTAAGATGTTTTTATCTCACAACTACTCTGAAGATGTTACTATGGCCAAAATATGTTTTCATTTATTATGCAATCTGTGATAATACAATGTGTGAAAAATACTAAGTTCAATTTAAATTAAAATTTATTTGCATAGCACTTTTCACAATACATGTCGTTTCAAAGCAGCTTTACAGAAAATGCATGCGTCTAGTTCTTTACAATTCAAAGTGATGTTATCGGTTATGCGTTTCAGAAATTGACATATAAAAATGACAGTTAGCTAATAATGTATTAATGTAAGGCAGAAACCAAAAGCTCATTTAAGTAATGAATACATGTTTGTTAATAGATGATTGTAATAAATAGAAAACAAGTCACTAATTATGTTTTTGTTTTTTCTTGTTCCTTGTTCCCACAGCAGGGCCGTCTGCTTTTGTTGCCCCACCGGCACAGAGACCAGATCAGGATATAAGCGGTTGGACCTGTTCTTATCATCAGAAAGTGTGGATGAAGACAGAGCTCCAATCTCTGGGACTGTGGCCTGGGTCCCACCATATGCTCAAGCCAGGAAACGCCCTTTCATTATTGCGTCTCCCGCCACAGCCAGAACTCATTGACACTGTGTCAGTGCTCCCATCCCGCAATTTCTTTCAGCTCCATCCAATTTTTATTTGGAAACCAGAAAGTGACATCATGGTGAGACTGAGAAATAATTATATTCTCCCATGTCTTCATGGTTGTCCAAAACCAGATATAGTCTCAGCCGGTGTGGGTAGGCCTTGAGTGATTGTTGGCACCAGTGGACAATACTACATCTTTGCTTCACAGGATGTGCAAGAGGATCTGGTTTGCTGATAGTCCTCAGTGGACGGAGAAACTGCCAAAACGGTTCACAAACATTCTGCCAGCATTCCTAACTTACAAGAAGGCCATTTGTAAGTCTGTGCTACATGAGCTGAGGCGCACTGGCAAGTCACCTTCAGACATGGCAAACCAGGTGAATGAGCTGATGCACCTTAAATATGAAAAAGCTCACCTGGCATTTCTTCACAGCATACAGAACGTCTGGGATGCTGAGGCTGGGGTTTACGGGCAGACGACTCTTGGTCACCTTGTGAGGAAGGATAACATGCCACAGTCTTTTGGAGCCTATAATGATGCAGATGGGTGGTGTGGAGTCTCTGTCTCTGCTCACTACCTGACTGACTGCCTCATTGATGAGTACCGGCGCCAACAGCCGGCTATCACTAAGCTTCTGCAGGGCACTTTTGGACAGGTCTTGCGGTCTGACCACACCAGGAAGGTGGCACGAAAAGTGACCTTGTCATCTGGTACCATGTCAAGCTATGCAGTTATGAATGAGAATTGGATGATTGCCTACTGGGTGATGGTGCAGTCTGAGAGAGAGAAGTCCCTTGAACCCATGTACCAGGGGTTAGCAAGGAGGTACAATGGTGCAGGGGTGGAGAAGGCCAATTACCACTGGGTAGACAGGTGAGAAATATCTGCATCTCCTTCCACTATCACTAACATACATGATATTTGTGACTCTCAAAAAGTATGGATGTAACGATTCACTCAACTCACGATGCGATACGATACGAATCACAATACTGGTTTCACGATACGATTTTTTTAAACAAAAGGGATTTTAGACAAATTGTAAATGAAAAAGTGTCCTTTTATTGTCCTCAGACAAAATGCTGCACATTTCTTTTTAAAACTGACACACTCATCTTGCACAGAGGAATAGCAGAAATAAAAAGACGGTAAAATTAGTGACACATTGACAGGGTTTCACATTTTAATAATTATATTTATTAATGTTATAATTTGTATCATTACACTAGCAAGATTTTTTTTTAAAAGAAAACATTTAGAAAAATATGCCATAGAAATCAACAAATTATATTAAAATAGAGTAAACATCCCTGCTGTTTAAAATGTGTATCAGGATTTGTTTAACATCTCAACCGACATAAATCATCACATATTTTTATCAATTTTCAACCGATTGTAAATGAATCGTTACATCCCTATCGAAGAGTAATTTTTGTAATTCTAATCAGTTCCTCCTACTTGTGTTCAGGGATTGCTGCGCACCATTCAGAATCCCTGACCTTCACCACGGAGAGCACCTCAACTGGGATGCCTAGAGTACCACATAATCTATCATCACTGAGGCCACCGCTGGGCCTTTGGAGAAGACCTGTGCATCCCGTACACAATACAACCCCAACATTGTGGTCAAGTTGGATTTGTTTCACTGTATGAGGCGTTTCACACGGGAGTGCACTTCACAGCATCATCCCCTATACAGCACCTTTTGTCAGCTTCTCTCTGCTGCCTTTTCTGTCATGGATCAGGAGGACCTGCAGAAGCTCAGGGATGCTTATCAGTTCTGTGGAATTCAGCCACCAAATCCTACAAAACAGCACAACAGAGAGCACTGTAGGACCAGAATTCCACAGCCAACAGAACTGATCGACAGACTGGAGAAAGTTCTTCTGCATTTCCACCTGACCACAGACCCAAACAACTTACCTCTCTTCAAACCTTCCATGCTGAAGACATGGCGTATTCAGAGGGTGCACATTCTCCGTGGGTGCCTCAGTGACCCTGGGGTCACAGAGGGAATCCTGTACAGGTATGGGGGAACTCTGCAGCTTAATCATGTTCCTGGTGAAGGTGCAAAAGTCCACAAATGGATTCCAGTCAGAGGGACCTCACAACAGGAGGGGTATCATTTCCACCAGGCCCAGTGGATTACTGGAATTCATGTGTCCTGCGAATTGTTCCAGGCCCAGGGCATGACAGGGGTGGCACGATGGAACTACCAGAGGCTTCTGGACCTTAAGCAGCCAGATGTAATCCTTCCACCTGTGTTTGATCCAGTACTGATAACTGAGCTAAACTCTGCTTCAAAGAGAGTGACTGGGAAAGAGAAGTACCCTGTACTTCACCTCTCTGATGGGGACACGGGAGAGAAGTTTGGCCTTGAATACAGAGAGCCAGAGTGCAGTCCAGTTCAACTTGATTGGAACAAACATAGGGTGCAAAAGAAAGATACTTCTGTTCTTGTGTCTCTCCCCCCTGACCCAACACCACCCACTACTGTGCCTGTGTCCCAGTCCCCCCCAAATTAAACCTGCTGCAATCCATAAGGTACAGATGTTGTCCCAAGGAAGCATGGAACCTCCAGTTAAAATGGGTAAGTTAATATTAATTTCCAGGACCAACATTTTAAATAGAATCGAAAATCATCATCTCAGATAACAATTAACTTTTTCTTTGTTCCAGAAACATCTAGTACCCCACCCCTGCCTTTGTAGTCCTCACCAAGAAGTGCCCGCACTGGACCAATCAAGACTGGTGGACGAGTGTTCGTCTTGGACCACAAACGCTGGACATCATCAATGAAGGAGGCTATCGACAGCCTCCTGGACAATAACCATGGACAGAAAGACATGTTGAAGCTTGTGGATCAAGACTATGCAGCTATGGTCCATCGGTCTGCCACAGATCCAAACAGTCTGCTTCATCCCACAACCAAATACCATATAACACAGTACATAAAACACCTGGCTAAACAGATGAATACAAGTTCATCACTGAACACGAGTCCAGAAAAACTTTTGGAGACACAAAAACTGTGGCAAAGTTTAACTGAGGGAAGTGAGACAGTCCATGTTCCAGTTGTTGAACTGCCACCAGCCATTGTGAATCCAGCAGATCCGATCTCACAGCCAGCATCTGAGAAGCCACTAACACAGGAGAATGTACAGAAAATAGTACAGGACATATTGCTACATCAGCAGCAGCAACAAAAACCCAGACAGACGAAAAGATGTCTCGCGTGTGGGCAGCCAAAATCCCGCTACTAAAGTGACGGATCATCAATTAATCACTTTTATCAACAAGGGCCTGTTAGATATCACTACTGCTCTACAAAGGTGTTTAAAGCCTATTCTATGGAGGGACTGACAAATCCTAGAATGGCCTTTGAAGAGTTTGCACAGACTGACTTCTTTCAGCGTGAACTGCAATTAACAAAGCGCAGAGTGGAAGACAAAGCTGAAAAGAAGAGGAAACTCCCGGACCCTCAACCTCAGGGAAGGTTGTGCCGTTTCTGTCGCACAGAGCTAAAGCAGGGCCCAAACAGCAAACATATTCACACAGGGTTTCCAGGAGTGGCAGGAAAATACATTTACTGCCCACCTAAAGGCCTTGCCTTATATAAAGACAGAGGCATGGCACAGGAAATGACATGGAGGGAATTTCAAACCTCATCATTCTATGTCATGGAAAAGGAGAGATGGGCAGCAGAGAGAAAGAAATAGAAATTCTGAACTTGATGCATTTCATATTTTAATCATCCGTTGTTTTCATGTTGCACCATTCTGTTGCTCCATCCATTCCTTTCAAATACATACACATTTTAATCTCTCATTGTTTTTGTTCTTCATGTCCTGTCCTTAACATGACATCCATCCTACCTCAGGAGATCTAAACGGATCATATTCTGGTAAATTGCAACTATTTGTAAATTGTGTACTGATTAATGTGATTGATTTTGTTGTTCTTTCCTTGTGTAAATAAATCTAATTAATCTTGTTCTTTTTTCTTGGGTAGGATCTGTATAGTTATTACTCATTATAAACTTTTTTTTTATATATATACTCGCTTGTTTTCAGTCCCTATTGTTAGCCCCATCCCATTGCTTTGCTGCAGCTATACATTCCTTAGTTATACTTGGTTGTTTTAACAATTTCAACAGAATGTTTTTAATATGTTTAATATGTTCTTAAAACATTGATTTTAAGTAAAAAACTTAAAATCTTATAACACTAGTCAGATTATTTTAAAGGTTAAATAGGTTATTTGTAATTCACTCACAATCAGATTGCAGCATTTTAGCCCACTGTCCTTGGTACTGAATTTAACAGAGGATCAGTCTTGAGTTATGAATTATTTTTGCTGTATAATTTTACATATGATACTGATATGACAAACTAGAATTTGGGCCTTCCTCTAATATACACATTTCAAACTGAACGGATGTAGATTTTAACCTGCCTTTCATTTGAAATTCTTAATAACTAGTGAAGCATTTCAGTACCATTGGCCAAGAAAATACAATTCAGTACCATGGACAGCGGGATCAAAATGCTACAATATGATTGGCTGTCAGTGTATTACAACTATCCCCGGCTGGCCCACTATACCATTGAGCGCTTACACTATACCATTGAGCACTTACACTATACCATTGAGCACTTACACTATACCATTGAGCGCTTACACTATACCATTGAGCAGTTACACTATACCATTGAGCAGTTACACTATACCATTGAGCACTTACACTATACCATTGAGCAGTTACACTATACCATTGAGCAGTTACACTATACCATTGAGCGCTAACACTATACCATTGAGCGCTTACACTATACCATTGAGCACTAACACTATACCATTGAGCGCTTACACTATACCATTGAGCGCTTACACTATACCATTGAGCGCTTACACTATACCATTGAGCACTTACACTATACCATTGAGCACTTACACTATACCATTGAGCAGTTACACTATACCATTGAGCACTTACACTATACCATTGAGCAGTTACACTATACCATTGAGCAGTTACACTATACCATTGAGCGCTAACACTATACCATTGAGCGCTTACACTATACCATTGAGCACTAACACTATACCATTGAGCGCTTACACTATACCATTGAGCGCTTACACTATACCATTGAGCGCTTACACTATACCATTGAGCGCTTACACTATACCATTGAGCAGTTACACTATACCATTGAGCAGTTACACTATACCATTGAGCAGTTACACTATACCATTGAGCGCTTACACTATACCATTGAGCACTAACACTATACCATTGAGCGCTTACACTATACCATTGAGCACTTACACTATACCATTGAGCGCTTACACTATACCATTGAGCAGTTACACTATACCATTGAGCAGTTACACTATACCATTGAGCACTTACACTATACCATTGAGCGCTTACACTATACCATTGAGCACTTACACTATACCATTGAGCGCTTACACTATACCATTGAGCACTTACACTATACCATTGAGCGCTTACACTATACCATTGAGCACTTACACTATACCATTGAGCAGTTACACTATACCATTGAGCGCTTACACTATACCATTGAGCACTTACACTATACCATTGAGCGCTTACACTATACCATTGAGCGCTTACACTATACCATTGAGCAGTTACACTATACCATTGAGCAGTTACACTATACCATTGAGCACTTACACTATACCATTGAGCACTTACACTATACCATTGAGCGCTTACACTATACCATTGAGCAGTTACACTATAACGTTGAGCGCTTACACTATACCATTGAGCAGTTACACTATAACGTTGAGCGCTTACACTATACCATTGAGCACTTACACTATACCATTGAGTGCTTACACTATACCATTGAGCAGTTACACTATACCATTGAGCGCTTACACTATACCATTGAGCACTTACACTATACCATTGAGCGCTAACACTATACCATTGAGCAGTTACACTATAACGTTGAGCGCTTACACTATACCATTGAGCACTTACACTATACCATTGAGCGCTTACACTATACCATTGAGCACTTACACTATACCATTGAGCACTTACACTATACCATTGAGCACTTACACTATACCATTGAGCACTTACACTATACCATTGAGCGCTTACACTATACCATTGAGCAGTTACACTATAACGTTGAGCGCTTACACTATACCATTGAGCACTTACACTATACCATTGAGCAGTTACACTATACCGTTGAGCGCTTACACTATACCATTGAGCGCTTACACTATACCATTGAGCACTTACACTATACCATTGAGCACTTACACTATACCATTGAGCGCTTACACTATACTATTGAGCAGTTACACTATACCATTGAGCAGTTACACTATACCATTGAGCGCTTACACTATACCATTGAGCCCTTACACTATACCATTGAGCGCTTACACTATACCATTGAGCACTTACACTATACCATTGAGCGCTAACACTATACCATTGAGCGCTTACACTATACCATTGAGCGCTTACACTATACCATTGAGCACTTACACTATACCATTGAGCGCTTACACTATACCATTGAGCGCTTACACTATACCATTGAGCACTTACACTATACCATTGAGCGCTAACACTATACCATTGAGCACTTACACTATACCATTGAGCGCTAACACTATACCATTGAGCGCTTACACTATACCATTGAGCGCTTACACTATACCATTGAGCGCTTACACTATACCATTGAGCGCTTACACTATACCATTGAGCGCTTACACTATACCATTGAGCACTTACACTATACCATTGAGCGCTTACACTATACCATTGAGCGCTTACACTATACCATTGAGCAGTTACACTATACCATTGAGCACTTACACTATACCATTGAGCGCTTACACTATACCATTGAGCACTTACACTATACCATTGAGCGCTAACACTATACCATTGAGCACTAACACTATACCATTGAGCGCTTACACTATACCATTGAGCACTTACACTATACCATTGAGCGCTTACACTATACCATTGAGCGCTTACACTATACCATTGAGCGCTTACACTATACCATTGAGCAGTTACACTATACCATTGAGCACTTACACTATACCATTGAGCAGTTACACTATACCATTGAGCGCTTACACTATACCATTGAGCGCTTACACTATACCGTTGAGCACTTACACTATACCATTGAGCGCTTACACTATACCATTGAGCGCTTACACTATACCATTGAGCACTTACACTATACCATTGAGCAGTTACACTATACCATTGAGCGCTTACACTATACCATTGAGCAGTTACACTATACCATTGAGCGCTTACACTATACCATTGAGCACTTACACTATACCATTGAGCACTAACACTATACCATTGAGCAGTTACACTATACCATTGAGCACTTACACTATACCATTGAGCGCTTACACTATACCATTGAGCACTTACACTATACCATTGAGCAGTTACACTATACCATTGAGCACTTACACTATACCATTGAGCAGTTACACTATACCATTGAGCGCTTACACTATACCATTGAGCAGTTACACTATACCATTGAGCACTTACACTATACCATTGACAGTTACACTATACCATTGAGCACTTACACTATACCATTGAGCAGTTACACTATACCATTGAGCACTTACACTATACCATTGAGCGCTTACACTATACCATTGAGCACTTACACTATACCATTGAGCAGTTACACTATACCATTGAGCACTTACACTATACCATTGAGCAGTTACACTATACCATTGAGCACTTACACTATACCATTGAGCAGTTACACTATACCATTGAGCACTTACACTATACCATTGAGCAGTTACACTATACCATTGAGCGCTTACACTATACCATTGAGCACTTACACTATACCATTGAGCACTTACACTATACCATTGAGCACTTACACTATACCATTGAGCGCTTACACTATACCATTGAGCACTTACACTATACCATTGAGCGCTTACACTATACCATTGAGCAGTTACACTATACCATTGAGCACTTACACTATACCATTGAGCACTTACACTATACCATTGAGCAGTTACACTATACCATTGAGCACTTACACTATACCATTGAGCGCTTACACTATACCATTGAGCACTTACACTATACCATTGAGCGCTTACACTATACCATTGAGCACTTACACTATACCATTGAGCACTTACACTATACCATTGAGCACTTACACTATACCGTTGAGCACTTACACTATACCATTGAGCACTTACACTATACCATTGAGCACTTACACTATACCATTGAGCACTAACACTATACCATTGAGCGCTTACACTATACCGCGCCAAACGCGTCTTTTCGCGATCACAAAGTAGTTTGAAAGGCTATAGTTTAAAAGACGGAGGGAAGCACGGAAAATACCCGGGCCTTAATATCCTCGAACTAAGCGCTTTGAGGCCATAATACAAATGGCACAACCTGATATTTATCTTTATTTCTTAAAGAATAACACGTGCATTGATCCGCCATCACAATATAGGAATAGGCATACATGTCATCAAAATGGGAAAAAAAAAACCATAAAAAAAAAAACATTAGGCCTACCGAGTTCCTGTTTTATATATTTATAACACGTGCCTATGATATGTGAGTTATCACACCAGCAAGAGTGCCGTTTTTCCCAACATCTGCACAATCGCAAATGAGACATTATATAACAGTTCAATAAAGTTACTGAGTAACTTTTATAGATAGGCTACATTCTGTTTTTGATCCGCCCAAGAAAACAGAACAAACAGCAGAACCGCTGCGCCTCCGAGCAACACGCGTTTTGTTCCTAAAAATATCTGCATTTTTGACAGAATCAGACTTGAAATGATTCAAGTAGGCTACCCATTCATAAATACAGTCGTTTGCACGGTTAAACGAATTAGGATTTTTGAACGACTCATTTGAATAAAGCAGGTGTGCCCAACCCTGCTCCTGCCGATCGACTGTCCTGCACAGTTCATCTCCAACCCTAATCAAACACACCTGAAGCAACCAATTAAGGTCTTCAGGCTCACTTGAAAATTAAAGGCAGGTGTGTTTAGTTAGGGTTGGAGATAAACTGTGCAGGACAGTCGATCGGCAGGAGCAGGATTGGGCACCCCTGGAATAAAGGATCAACTCCCTCATTAAGACGGAGACTTGCCGCCACCTACTGGCAGAGGTGGGAGTAAGTCACACATGTGCAAGTCACAAGCAAGTCTCAAGTCTTAACCTTCGAGTCTCAAGCAAGTCCAAGTCAATTTTTTATAAAAGCAAGCAAGTCAAGTCAAGTCACTGCCTTATGTCAAGCAAGTCAAGTCAAGTCGTAGCTTGGGTCACAAGTCACTGGCAAGTCATACAAACGTTTGATGATTTCACTGAATTTATATATTAAAATAAGTTAAAACTACATAAGTTGTGGACTATGGTTTTATTTGCAACATATATTTTTAAATATGCATTTCCACATACAGCTGAGTGGTTACTACAATAAAAATAAAAAAAAATAAAAAATAAATACAATTTCAAACTACATAGCCTAAAATGTAACAGAAATTAGGCCAGCATTAAAGCATGTAAAAAGTAAAAATAAATATGCCTCAAACATTGCAGAAGACCATTAAAAGGTATGAAACAATTCACAATTCAAGTATAATGGTTCCTATGCCACCAAATGGCATTCTTCAAACTGGCATCCCCTTTATATAAGTTATATAACAGCCATTGGCATTTAGCCTATTATGAAGTTAAAACCGCCAATAGGTGGCGCCAAATCACCGTCTTAATGTACGAGTCATAGAAGCAGTCAACTGATTTGTTCAAAATGACAGATTCGTTCTGGAACTAAGCAACTAGGTCACTGAATCACAAATACGCATAACTCTTTCTGTGGCTTGTTTGGAACTATTGTCATTGGAGAAATAGAGCAAAAACAGAAAATATTTGGAATATTATGTCTAAAATGTCACATCACAATATTCACTCTTTGTTTACTGAACTGTTTTATAAAATCATCACATTTGCAATCGCGCCAATAATGTGGAAATATGTTTTTATATATGTTATAATTATGAAAATAACTCATACTAGGGCCATTTTTCCACCACATTTTAAATTTTGGGTGCATATTAATTCTGCTGGCATTTTTTGCCACCAACCCCCTGATAACATTAAGAGAAACATAAACGACAAAACTAACAGTTTTCTATATTGTTTTTCGTCATTGGAAAGAACAACATTTTTGGTTTTAAAGCATGATTTAAAAAGAAATGTGGCAAATGTTATACAAAACATATACCATCATTAATTATCATTTGAATATTGACAACATTAAGCTACATTTGAAAACATAATTGTGTATAAAGAGGCATGCTGTTTTGACCAATATTATTCTCTCTAGATTTAAAGATAGTCAAATTAACTATAACAAACAGGTTAAACAAGCCATAGCTTACTTTTAGACGTGGTGAATGAAGTTCGACTGTTCGAGGTTGTGATGGTCGTCCGATATCCCTTGCCAGTTAGTATGCGTACAACAAATCTTCTTGCATGAATATGGTCATTTCCTAGTGTTTATATCCAAAAAGATACGATGCAGGGAGATGTTTTTGTATTTGGCGCGCTCACCGCGATGTAGGCTATTTCTGGGCTTGTGCAGCGTCACGCAATCGCGCAGAATCTGATGACTGACGTCAATGGTTCCGTTGCTTTCATTTTGTTTATCAATGGATGTTGCGATGATTTATATAAAAATGTATATCAAGTCATTCTCGAGTCATACAGTTCAAGTCAAGTCAAGTCTCAAGTCATTGGATCTCAAGTCAAAGTCAAGTCGAGTCATTTTCTTAATTTAGTCAAGCAAGTCTCAAGTCCTTAAATTTGCGACTCGAGTCTGACTCGAGTCAAGTCATGTGACTCGAGTCCCCCATCTCTGCCTACTGGCATTGTTAGTTTCATAGTTAAAAAGTAGACGTTTCATTTTTTTCAATCATTTCATATTTCTACATTAAATTGTTTAACATTTAAAACATTAATCTCTTAACATAATTTATGCAATTATAATTTGCTGTGTAAATCCACATGCCATGTCTAAACAGCCTGTGTCAATCCAAAAATAGATTTTATTGATACCGACTTCCTTTAATTTGGTTAAAATAGCCACACCGTGTCTTTGCATTCTGATTGAATTTGTTGACTAAATTTAAGAATCTGACATAAGAGGACAGATAGCTATGACAATGAATTTAAAAATGTTCTATTGGCTTTATTATTAGAGTTTTGAACTTCTCTCAACGAGTGAGCACATCCTGCATTACATTGTATTATAATGACAATGTTAGCCTACCACAAAACTTTGAGGCATGTTGCATATTACTTGTTCTAGGAACCTCAAAGCAGATTTAAATTTTTGTGTAATTTGTGCTATACTCCAACATGATGTTTGTAGCGCAAGTAGGGCCCAAACATAAACTATATAAACTATACCCCAGCCCCCTGTGCATACAGGCCATAAATAACAAATAGATATTTTAACAATTATATTATTCTTAAGAATTTAAGTTAATAAAAACATCTAAAACAAAGAAAAAATGTATTATTTAAATGTGTATGATGACAACTGTCAATGCGTGAACATGTTTACATTTAGGCTATTTCAGTAGACTTTTTCAGTCAGGGAAGCCAAATAATTGGGTGACAAATAGCATGCATATAGACGCTCACTCCTCGTCTCAGGTAAATTAATTATTGTCTTTTGAGTAAATTAATTATTGTCTTTTATCAGTTGTCTTTTGAATGTTGTCAGGGATTCTGCATTCCGGATGAGGGTGGGCAGATCATTCCACCAGCATGGTACCGTGAATGAGAATGTTCTGGAGAGTGATTTTGAGGCTCTCTGTGATGGTACCACGAGCCGTCGCTCATTGACTGATCGTAGGCTTCTGGTAGGGATGTAGACTTGTAGTAGTGAGTGGAAGTAGGGGGGAGCTGAGCCTGTGGTCAATCTGTAAGCAAGCGTCAACACCTTGAACTTGATGCAAGCAGCAAGTGGTAGCCAGTGTAGCCATTTTAATCTGACATGTTTAAGCAGGGGTCATCAAACTTGTTCCTGGAGGTCATGAGGTCGGAGCTAAACTCTGCAGGACACCAGCCCTCCAGGACCGAACTTGACGACCCCTGTGTTTAAGGGTTAACGTTAGTTATCAATAATAACAGAGAGGAGCAATATTACAGAGATAGTATAGTAGGTAAGATAAGCTCTCAGAGTACATGTAACGTTAGGTGCTTAAAGAAGACAGTTGTTAGGAGGTCATCACTGCAGCCTGTAGCGCGATGAGATAGGGCTACATAAAAGAATGAGCAATTTTAAGTGTTGACTTCCTGACAGCCGTGTTACATGCACTGTAATACACAGGTTAATAATAATATAATGTAATATAAGTGTTCACTGTTTAAGTATTGAAGTCATATTTCATTGTTCATCAGGTTCCATTAGGTGACATCTTGCATACAGCCCAGAATCTGGTGTCGATGTTGACCAACACTAACCGACAGTGGGGAACCAGTCCAATATCAGTGTACAGTCAGCAGAAGAAAGAAGGTCCAAGTCAAACGGGCAGTCAGTTCAGCAGGACATGGCTAGGTGTGAGATTCAATGTAATTGTTGTTTTAATAAACTGTGTGTATGTCTGTACTGGTGGAATATACAGTTTGTACAGTATAATTTTTTTAAATTACATACTGTATATAAGTTTCATCACACGTTAACTTTACATCACATACAGTATATTAGTGTGCATGTGTTCTCGATGTTCTGAACTGGCTCAAAATAAAAATGAAGTCCTTTTTAGGAATTCGCAGGCTAAGTGACTGAGGGTGCTTTCACATTGGCAGTTTAGTTCGGTAACTAACTAACGTTAGCCCAGTGCATAACAACAATCGTTGATTGCTGAACAGAAATCGTGTCAGATGGAGTGTCATACAAGTAGCCTACTGTAAGGTTGAGGATGGCCTTATGCAATCTTTACACTGTATAGTCTATGTCTTGACAATGAATTTTATATCCAATACTATTGTATTTCCTGAAAAATGAAATGGAGATAGGTGGAGATAACTGCTTTGCTGCAAGGGCTCAAATATGGCATTTAATCTCACTCTAATGCTCTTTATGTATTTTTCAGGAGGCTTGAAAAAAAAGCCCTTACAAACCAAATTGCCAGAAGAGATGCCAAAAAGGCAGTGTCAAAGTGGCTAATCGGTGCCAGGGACAGGGGAAGAAAGCGTACTGCGAGGGCACATGGTGGAGAGCAAGATGGGTAAAAGTCTTAAGATATGCTTGTTTTTGGAAATACAAACTTTAAAAAGACAAGAATGATCGTTGCCAAAAGATATTGAATCAGGGGTTTTCAAACTTGTCCTGGGAACCCTCAGCACTGCACACCCACTTCAGATCTTGCAGTTTCTACTAATGAGCTAATGTGGGAGACATACAAAGGCTGCATCTGAAAACTTAGGCAGCTGACTCATTGCCTCGCTGCCCTATCAGGCAATGTCTTAGCAGGCAGCGTTTACACACTAAGGTGCCTCACAAAACTGATTTCAGACAGACTTATGAGGCAGCATAACGGCTTAACAACAAAGTGAACATTTAATGACTTGAATATTGAAATGACTTCAAAAGTGGTAAAAGTGGGTCAAAATGTACATTTTGTGCATTCAATATGTGCAGATGGTGTTCCAGGACAGGTTTGCAAACCCCTTATTTTGATAAACTTGATGTGGGGCACCAAAAGGCTAACCTGACACATCTGTTTGAACTGTGAAAAGGAATTTAAAAGTGGCATAATGGTTGATTCATTTATTTTCTCTTTTCAAAGGGCCGTTGGGAGAGCGACAACAGGAGTGAGAAGCTGTTTTGGAAATTGTCAGGAGCTTTAACTTTTTTTATAGTTAACATTTTGATACTTGTGTTTTATAAAGTTGTAAATTTGCAATGTTCTAATAGTCATGTTAAAATTTATATTATAACTTGCTTAATAAAGTAAAGCATGAACTACTGCTTTCTGTCGTAACCTGAACCTGTCTGCCCTTAGAAGTCGCCAAGCTCAAGTCAAAAGTCCGTCTCCACCCCCCCATGTTGGAGAAGTCGCCGAGAGCGGACCTGCGGCGGGGGGCCCAGCAAGATGCGCGTGCGGTGTTTGTTTGTGTTTAGAGCTCCGTCGAATTGATTCATTAATCCTTGATTTTCTTCTTTACCACTCATTTATTAACAAGCACTTTCTATTTTTATATCGTGTGAACCTATCCTCGATACTATTCCCTATAAAAAAAACAATCGGATTGCTTTGATATTGCTACTTAGATCCAACTTTGCGAATCTCGGCTACTAGCCTTAAGCCCGCTAGCATTTCACGCGTGGGCTCGCGCCTATCGAGCGTCTGATTTTACACCCGTTTCACTGAAAGGATACAGGTTATATCCAGCATTCCAGTCCTAAATTAGTAGTGGTATTGGTAGTATCACTGCTAATTTACTGTTCATCTGTTATAATGGCGAACATATCGGATGTGTGTCTAACGTTACCTCTGAGTGCAGGTGAGGATACATTCGAGCTGATCTCGGTACGATTGGAACTGGAATCGGTGGAGAAACAGATCCGGGGTCTGCTGGAGAGGCAAGCCGAGCTGCGGGATCGGCGATCAGCGCTTGAAACGTCACGCGCCGATGCTCACAAGTCAGTGGTTAGTAACTTTTTGACCCCGACTTCCTCTACTCCGTGCGTTTCTCTGCCCAGGAGGACGCGATCATCTCTGGCTTCATTCACTCCGGCACCGACACAGCACCATGGACCCTGGGTGATCCCACAGCGGAAGACACGAGCCAGGACCAGAGCAAGAACCTCTCCGCCCCTCCCGGTCTTCGAGATCTCCACCCGGAACCGCTTCTCCCCTCTCCACGAGTCGGAACGCGACGACGCCGTGATCATCGGCACTTCCATGGTCCGCGCTACCTCAGGTAAGGGTAAGGTGCGCACTCACTGCTTTCCTGGTGCTCGTGTTCTTGATGTCGCCGCACAGGTTCCCGAGATTCTGAACGGTGACGAGCGCGTCGGAGCCGTTGTCCTCCATGCGGGAACGAACGACATTAGGCTGCGGCAGACGGAGGTTCTGAAGAAGGACTACAGGAGCCTGATCGAGGCGGTACGCAGCACAGCGCCTGAGGCAACGATCATCGTGTCTGGACCGCTTCCCACGTACCGACTAGGACAAGAAAGGTTCAGTAGACTATTTGCTCTAAATGAATGGTTAATGTCATGGTGTAATGAACAGAAACTGCTCTTTGTAAATAATTGGAATCTGTTCTGGGAGCGACCTAGGCTGTACCGTGCTGATGGCCTTCACCCCAGCAGAATCGGAGCGGCTGTTCTGTCGGACAACATCTCCAAGACGTTGCACACCATCTGACTAGTAAGTCAAAGTCCAATTCACAGTCTTTGCTGTCCCAACTTAATTGATATAAGTAGTGTAGAACATTATATAGAAACTGTGTCTATTCCTCGTCTAGTGAGGCCAAACAATAAATCTAGTGTAGGATCTAGGAAAAATCTTATTGTAATTAAACCAGAAAATCTAAATATCAGTGAACAAAAACAATTTCTAAAACTAGGTCTTCTAAACATTAGATCGCTCACACCTAAGGCGGTTATTGTAAATGAAATGGTCACAGATAATAGCTTCGATGTACGTTGCCTTACTGAAACCTGGCTTAAACCAAATGAGTATTTCGGTCTAAATGAGTCTACTCCGCCAGGATATTGTTATAAGCATGAGCCCCGTCTGATCGGTCGTGGCGGCGGTGTTGCAACAATCTATAGAGATATTCTTAATGTTACTCAGAAAACAGGTCACAGGTTTAATTCGTTTGAAGTACTTGTGCTAAATGTTACGCTCTTAGATGTAAGAAAGAAATCCCTATTATCTCTAGCCTTGGCTACCGTATATAGACCTCCAGGGCCATATGCTGATTTCCTAAAAGAGTTTGCAGACTTTCTCTCAGATCTATTGGTCAATGTCGATAAAGCAATAATTGTTGGAGATTTTAACATACACGTAGATAACACAAATGATGCGTTAGGGACTGCGTTTACAGATTTATTAAACTCCTTTGGGGTCAAGCAAAACGTCCGTGGTCCCACTCATCGTCTAAATCATACACTAGATTTAATTATATCATATGGAACCGATCCAACCGATATAGATATTATACCGCAAAGTGATGATGTCACTGATCATTACATGGTAACGTGCATAATACGTACTGCTGAAATTTGTCATGTTGCGCCGCGTTATCGACCAGGCAGAACAATCCTTCCAATCACTATAGATAGATTCTCAAATAGCTTACCTGATCTATCTCAGCTGCTCAGTGAACCCAAACAAACAGATTAACTAGAGGAAATGACCAGCAGTTTGAGCACCATTTTCTCTAGTACATTAGATATTGTTGCACCAATTAGATTGAAAAAGGTTAGAGAGAAAACTAAAGCACCATGGTACAACAGTGTTACGCATGATATCAAGAGAGAAACTCGTAACCTAGAGCGTAAATGGAAACAAACTAATTTAGAGGTCTTTAGAATCGCGTGGAAAGACAGTGTGTCACGTTATAAAAAGGCTCTAAAAGCAGCCAGGACTGAGCATCTCCGCAAACTAATAGAAAATAACCAAAATAATCCAAGGTTTTTATTTAACACCGTGGCTAGACTAACAAATAAACAGACATCACCAGAGCAAAATATTCCGTTACAGTGTAGTAGTAATGATTTTATGAATTACTTCAATGAGAAAATAGAAAGCATCCGAAATACAATTGTAAATGTACAATCCTCTATGGTGTCTTGTGATTCAGCCTCAATTATCGTCCCTCAAGAACAACTACACCGCTTTACAACTGTAGGACAGGAAGAGCTAAATAAACGTATCATTGCATCTAAACCAACAACATCTTTATTGGATCCAATACCCACTAAACTACTGAAAGAAGTGTTACCTGTAGTGGAAGAGCCTCTTCTCAATATTATTAACCCGTCTTTATCTTTAGGTCATGTTCCAAAAATATTCAAGCTGGCAGTAATAAATCCTCTTATTAAGAAACCGCAATTAGATCCAAATAACTTAGCAAATTACAGACCCATTTCAAATCTTCCATTTATGTCTAAAATACTAGAAAAAATTGTGTCCGCTCAATTGTGTTCTTTCTTGCAAGAAAATGAGATATATGAAAAATTTCAGTCAGGATTCAGACCGCATCATAGCACAGAAACTGCGCTAGTTAAAATTACAAATGATTTACTTTTAGCTTCTGACCAAGGCTGTATCTCAATACTAGTTCTACTCGATATTAGCGCTGCGTTTGACACTATCGATCATAAAATACTCTTGGATCGACTACAAAACTACACTGGTGTTCAGGGACAGGCATTAAGCTGGTTCAGATCGTACTTATCGGACCGTTACCATTTTGTCTGTTTAAATGGGGAAAAATCGAAGATAACGTCAGTAGACTATGGAGTGCCGCAAGGATCGGTGTTAGGCCCTCTGCTATTCTCAATATATATGCTGCCACTTGGTAATATTATAAGAAAACATGGAATTAATTTCCACTGCTATGCTGATGACACTCAATTATATATTTCATCACGACCAGATGAATACACTAACTTATCTAAATTGACAGAATGTCTTAAAGATATAAAATGCTGGATGACGTGTAATTTCCTGCTATTAAATCCAGATAAAACTGAGGTATTACTTATTGGTCCAAAAAACTACCCACAAAATCTCTTACAATAAACAACTTTAATTTAGAAGGATGTCCTGTTACCTTATCCACTACAGTAAAAGACCTGGGAGTTATACTAGATCGCAACTTGTCTTTCGAAAATCATATTTCGTATGTTACAAGAACTGCCTTTTTCCACCTTAGAAACATTGCTAAATTACATAACATGCTATCTGTTTCTGATGCAGAAAAGTTAGTTCATGCATTCATGACCTCGAGACTAGATTACTGTAATCCTTTATTAGCTGGTTGTCCTGCATCCTCAATAAACAAGCTACAGTTAGTCCAAAATGCAGCCGCTAGAGTTCTTACTAGATCAAGAAAATATGATCATATAACACCGATTTTATCATCTCTGCACTGGTTACCTATCAAGTACCGTATCAATTACAAAGTACTATTACTGACCTATAAAGCCCTAAATGGTTTAGCTCCTGTGTATTTAATGGACCTTCTATCGCCCTACAATCCATCGCGTTCTTTAAGATCCCTAAATTCGAGGCTTCTGGTCATTCCTAGGATATCTAAGTCCACTAAAGGAGGGAGGGCGTTCTCACATTTAGCTCCTAAACTCTGGAATAGCCTTCCTGATACTGTTCGTGGCTCAGACTCGCTGTCCCAGTTAAAAACTAGATTAAAGACGCATCTCTTCAGCCAAGCATTCACATAATGCTTACCTTTTATACCACTGTTGAATCAGATCGACTGCATTAATATTATGAACAGCAGCTACGCTAATTATCCCCCATCTGCTTTTCTGCTGTTATCTCGGGACGCCAGTCCCGAGGTAAATAGCGTTCGTCAGCTCCAGTTTGTATCCAGCCTCTCACGGAGACTTCAGATGCTCCAACACCTGCGATGAGACGACTCGACGCCTGTGAAGAGACGACTCAACGCCGGCGATATGTTATGCCCTAAATTAATACATGATGATTAACTAACTATATTCTTCTATGTACATTTCTGAAATGCACTTTCTGTAAAGCTGCTTTGAAACAATATGTATTGTGAAAAGCGCTATACAAATAAATTTGAATTGAATTGAATTGAATGGTTTGTACCCAGGGCCCAAAATTTGGTACTACACCCCTGAGTACAAATAACACACTGTGAGATGGAACATGTGGATCTGTGTATCTCAAGTGATGATGTAAGTCTAAGGTGTTAATTTTAGTCATCAGTGAGCTCTAAAAACAAGGTTGATGAGTTTCTGTTTTATTTCCAGTCGATGGAGAAGTCCCCAGATTCCCCACAAAATAATTGAACTTCTATTGACACTTGGAAAGAGGCGTGTTTAAAAAAAAAAAAATGATACTGATCTTTTGTTTATTTTTCATAAGCTCTGAAAACACCATTTTTATGTGATTTTTACGTTTTCAGGAATTTGAAGCTGTGCTTCAAATATAAATGAAGTCCGGACAGAGAAGGTGAAAAGGATATTTATTTATCTATTTATGTGTATATAATGAATTTTCAGTTTATGGTTTATGCATGGTTCCTAAACAATTGTTTGTGTGTAATTTAACTAGTATTGTAATGTCACATCAGACTGTGCAAGAAAACCTTTGACCGTGATGTTATAGAGATACATGCAGCCAACTGTGGTTTACGGTAAAGATAGTTTAGTGTCACTTATCTAATATTAATAATTTAAATTATTAACGTGGAAGAACCCGGAGCTTTTCAGATCGGGTGTCCCTCTGGGCATCGTGACACGGCGTGTGGAGGTCCTGACGGACGCATCGACCACCGGATGGGAAGCGGACTGCTTGGGCAAGCCCACCTCGGGTCGGTGGTCAGAGAAGCAGGCAGAGTGGCACATAAATCGTTTGGAACTAAAGGCGGTGTCTCTAGCTCTCGAAGCCTTCCGGTCTCAGCTGGAGCAGCGGCATGTGTTGATTCGGACCGACAACACATCCGTGGTCTCGTACATAAATCGCCAGGGCGGCGTACATTCCAGAGCCCTATTCAAGTACTAGGCAGAATCTCTTCTGCTGTGGGTGGACCGGTTTGCATATTTGCATATTTTACGTCAATTGGCCAGCCCGGCTGGCATTAGCCTATAAGATTTCAGCAGAAGTGAAGAAGGGGAGGAGTTCCCATATAAGACATCCGTAATGTCTCGTTCCTTAGTAACCGGAGACGTTCTGTCACGGTTGGTAAATCATACGTTTTCTTCTTGTCTCGTGTTTCTGTTGTTATATGTCAGCGCGCTGATTAGATGGGCGTTCCGCTCGTCAGCGTTCATTATCTATCAGCTCATTATCCCCTCACCAGCTGCAGCTTGTCAGATCATGTGTATTTATACTCACCACTTTCTCATCTTCCCTGTCAGATCGTTGTATGTGGTTTCCCCGGTGTGTCTGTGTTCCTGTCGTGGTCCAGTCTCTTGCCTTCCTTGTCCGGTTCTTGTTCTGTGGATTTTCTGGACATTATCGCTCATTGGACACCTTTCACCGCACCTCTGCTTCACCTTCCATCTGACCATCGGAGTTCCTGCGCCACCTACCTGTTTGCCTGTGTTGGACTCTCTCATTGTTACTACCTTTAAATAAAAGAGTTTAACTGCACTTGCTTCCGTCAGTCTGTCGTGACACGTTCTCCCTGCTCATTGAGAAGGTAATAGTAAAATAGTTACCTGAAATGTAAGTAATATATAGTAATGTTTAACTCTTAAAAGTAAATAAGGGATGTATTTTCTCTGTATTTAGGTTAACTCAACAGATGACATGAGTGAGTTTACGGATGAGATTTTAAGCTGTGGATACACTGGAAAACTGTCTGCCGACATGAAAAGCAACATAATCAGGTGCACTATACTCGTTATTCTCCTCGGAGTACAAAAAGTTTAATTTGACCTGCATTTGTAATCTTATGAAATGTATTATAGTAAATAACAAAACGCATCATATTTATCATATAGTACATCAAAATTGAGTTACTATATATTTTTTTAATATTGTTTAGTGTTTTAAACATTTGATGAAACCATTACATTGCCTCTAGAGCTGTTGTTTTACACTCCTCTATGAGGGCTGAGAAAAGGCCTGCAGCTCTACAATCTCCAGAAAGTCATGGGAATGCATCCAGACTTATGTCTACCACTGTTTGTCCCAGGGGAAAAAGATGACAGGGTAAACTATTTTGGTTCTTATAGCGTTTTCATAATGAAGACATGTTAAATGTAACATATAGAAATGCTAACACTATATCTTTTATTTAGGTGGATGCAGGCTTCATTCTGGAGAATTGCCACCCTGTCTTTAGTGACAAAGGTTCTGTCAAATACACCAAAGAAGTAAATGTAATGAACTTTTTCCAGGATTTCCTACAGGAAGTTGAGGATCGTGGTATGTGTTATCATAATAGCACAACATACTTAGTGGAATGAAAACAAGATGAACAGAACTTTAAGCCTCCCTGTTTTTAAGACGGTGAAGCTGAACAAATGACTGCAGTTAAAGCTGTGCAGTGGATGACAGGCCTTTCAGCTTCTCTTTGAATCACTGTTTATTGGCATAAGTAAAACTGGTCCTTTGACAATATTTGTTGTAAGAATTTTCATGTTAAAGAAACAACTCAAAATCATTAACTGTTCTGAATTTATTTACAAATTAGTTTTCATAATTCATTCATTGTGCTGCTTTGCTACAGTTTTCAAAATATATACACAATTTGCAAAATAAATGTTTACAATGGTCTCACACAGTTGTTTGGTTCAATATCTTGAAAGTCTTTAAAATACACAAAGATGTATAAATATCTCTGCTATAACAGTCAGATGTTGCAAGAGGATAAAATATGGATTTTACTGTTTCCATCAGAGCAGGAGTGAGTGGGCACTCACTTTCTGGAACATAAACTCCAACATCATCTTCTGTCACACGATCAAACGTCTCCCAGTCTGTTCCAAACAGTTCCAAATTCCGAAATGAATTTTTAAAAAAAATTTACTTCACGCATCATGCAAAAGCACAATTTGACAGTATAACTTGAAGGCATAGAAAATCAATTAAAAAAAACAAACCGGTAACACTATTTTACTATGTCCGTGATACAGAGTAATTACTTAATTAATTACTTAGTAGTAGACATTGTAATAACATGTAACAAAATGTAATTAACATGTAACTAAGTTATGGAACAGCCTGTACTTACAGATTGTAATTACACTCATGTATTAGGCAGCTACTGTTACACATGTGTAACAGGCCGAGTCAGTTACATACGTGTTACCGACTTGGTACAATGTAACAAGTACTTAAATATGTTACTAAGGTAAAAAGCCTGCAGTTACACATGGTCATTTTGTACCTTATAAAATAAAGTGTATCAAGGTTGTACTTAAGTGCACTTCATGTGTATCTACATGCCTTATCCATCTGAATTAACCCTCTAGTTTACAGCATAAATACATGCAGTAGCTTCTTAATTACATTAAATGTACAGAATATTACACAGGTATAAGCTACATAAAATATAGTGTATCAAGATTGTACTTAAGTGTACTTCATGTGTATCTACAAACCTTATCCATATGTACTTTAGTTTGAATTAGGCCTAACTCCCTGGTTCACAGCTTAAATGCAAGCGGTAGCATCCTAATCAAAGTCAAAGTCAAAGTACCTTTATTGTCCCACAAGGGGAAACTGAATTTGCAGCAAATGCTCAACATAAAACACATAACATGCAACAACACTCACCAACAAAACCAACCAGCAAGAAGGAATTCACATTAGCGCCCAATGTACATAATGTATAATAATTAAATAAATAAAGTACAGGACACCATCAAGTGCAAAAATGCAACTTGTGCAAGTTAATATAAAGTGCTAAGTGCCATTAAGGTGCCTCACAGCTGCCGGAACAAAAGATATGTGCATCCTCTTTGTTCTGCAGCTAGGAACTCGATAACGCCGCTCAGAGGGCAGAAGCTCAAACTCTGTTCTAAGGGGATGATCCTGTGAATGAGCTATAGCTCTAACTTTCCTCTGGACCTGTTTTATGTATAACTCCCCTGGTTGAGCCTGACTTCTCCTGGAAATCTTGCTCGCCACTTTGACCAGACTACCAAGTCTGTTTTTATTTGTCAGGGAGAGGCTTCCAAACCACGCGGATATGCAGAAAATAAAACAGAATCATCATGTCTGAAGAAACATTAAAAGTATTCATTTTCCTAAGGAAGTACATTCTTTGTTGGAATTTCTTTGAGACAGCGTCAACCAACGGTTCAAAACACAGTTTGTTGTCTAAAATGACTCCAAGATATTTGTATGTCTCCACGGGCTCAATATCCTTGCCCTTAATAACCGTGACTGTAGGGGGAGGTGGTGTCCTGCGAAAGTCAATGACCATATCCTTAGTTTTAGATACATTCAGCTGTAAAAATGAACTATCACACCACTCTACAAAGTCACTAAGGACTGGCCCATGGTCCCGCTCATTCCCTGATAGCAAGCTGACAATAACAGAATCATCAGCAAACTTAAGTATGTATCTATCTTGGTACAAACTGCGACACTGGTTTGTGTACAGGATGTACAGGAGAGGAGACAGACAGCAACCTTGGGGGGAACCAGTGGATGTAAAAGTGACTTCAGATAGGGTGCTGTTTAACCTCACACGCTGGGATCTATCTGTTAAAAAATCCAATAACCAGCCCACCAAATTCAAATCCAGGTTAAAATCCGCAATCAGTCTCTCAGCGAGCAAAAGGGGCTGAATGGTGTTAAAAGCAGAAGTAAAATCAACAAATAAAAGTCTGACATGAGTTTTTGCTCTATCCAGGTGGCTAAAAATAAAGTGCAGAAGTGTGATCACAGCATCCTCCACACCCCTGCCAGACCTATATGCAAACTGCAGTGGATCTAACTGATCTCCAACCTGCAGTAAGACAGCCTCTTTGATAATTTTCTCAAAGCTTTTCATGACCAATGAGGTCAAGGCTACCGGTCTAAAGTCATTCAAGTATTTTGGGGAGCTGCACTTGGCTATAGGCACAATAATAGAATGCTTCCAACTTCTAGGGACTCTTTGTTGTCATAAGGACAAATTAAAAATGCACTGAAAAATATGAAAAATATGGGTGTTGCGTAGGCCCGTTTTGAACATTTTACTTTGGGTAATGCGAGTTCTATGAATGACTTTATATTGTATAAGTTGCAGGTTTGTGCGTTATTGGTCATAAAAAATGTGTTCCTACAAATTTGTTCCCAGTACTCAGGGTTGGGAGAGATGGCCAGGTCGGCTTCACATTTGGTTGTTGGGAGTGTTATTGTTGTGTTTTGGTTGGAAATCATTGTATATAGCTGGGAGGATAATTTTTTGAAGTTATTAATTTTCATAAGTTCTTCTATAAGCTGAGAAGGTTGTAATGTATTGTTTGTGAGTGTGGTTTTATTTTTAATTAGGAGTCTAAGTTGTTGATATTTAAGGAATTGTTCCCTCCCAACCCCATATTTCTGTATGAGTGTGTTAACCCTTTGGGGACCAGAAACGCGCCGGCGCGTTATGCTGTTTTTTTTTTTCCACATAGCAGAAAAATAGGCTTAAAATACTCTGTTGATTTTGATCGTACATATAAGTGTTATACATCAATCGATCCTGTTAATTGTCTATTATTTTTCTGTATACTCACAATAAAAACAAAGTTTTGTGCTTTTTGTCAAATAAAGAAAAATAAACATGATGCGAGTTTTGCCTTCTCTCTGTCAGTGAAGTCCATTCTGAAACACGTCCGAAAAATTAACTCTAACTCTGCAAATACTTGTCATACAGGCACGAGAGATTTTTCTTTATGAAGCTTGAATTCTCTTCTTTTCAATTAAGTAATTTATATAAAAAACAAATATTCTCAGTTTATGTAATCTGTATGAAAAGAGAGTGCTGTCAGAATTTTTTCCCCCAGCTCATTACACTTCATTACGCGTTAATCTGACACGCCCACGGAGGACGCGCGCTATTCAAACGCAAATGTTGAGGCAAGCCATGACAATGCCCACATCAGCCGTTCCACCGCGGCGGTAAAATGTGTGGTGTATTTGCTGCCTTTTACCGCTAAGAGGCGCTACAATCATAGACTCTGAAAAGTGTTCGTTTATTCTTTTTAATGCGTAATCTGCCGCCGCACCGCAGCTCATTCAGAGCGATTGAAAGCTGGTAGCAGATGAATTCAACAAGTGAAACGTAGTTAAAATAATTCATAATCACAATACTGAAATTAGGCTACTGAAATGAAATTGAATAAATAATGAAAAAATAAAACATTGCAATAAAAACATTTACAGACGTACAGACGATAGCTCAGTGGTTAACGCAACAACACGAGCTTCGAGGAGCTTCAATCGACCCGAGATCGAATCTCAATGTAGGCCTACATGTTGTTAACCGATGTTGGCCAACAGCGTTTATATTTTACCACCTTGATGCTTAAATAGCTAACTGTTTACTTATTTAAAGTAAAGAGTTTTGTTTAATTATCATTACAACATAAATTTGCTACATTCCTGTAGAACCGCAGCCGCTGCACAAACGACATAAACTGATGAAGGAAGATTGTCAGCCGATTGCATCAGAAAATGAAAATGAAGAAGCTCGTCTTTAGTCTGCTAAATTATTGTGTAATGTAAAAGAACACTAAAATTACTTAAGTTTGAAACCAAGTTCGAACATTTCAAGGTTTAAATAAAGTGTCGGGACAGTTTTTTTTATTATTTAAAACAGGGTTGCATCGGGTTTGGAGTTTATTTCTTTTGCGATGCAAAATAAGAAACACTAGGCTAATCTTATTCTTGCGACATTTTAAATTTGTATTGCCACAGAAATGACAGCTATATTAAACAATTAAAACAGTAGGCCTACAAAACGAAAATTGTCCAAAGCTACATAATTAAATTAAAACATGCGTTTTTCTTTGCCTCTCTCGCGCTGAATCTCTTTTTAACAAGTTTGTTTAGTCTCCCTCGCTCTCCATATGAAAGAGGAACATTAACACCTAGGCCTATTGTCCTGCGCGCACGATACAGCACTGAACTGTCCCTCCAACCCCCCCACAGGCTATCGGAGTCTAAGGCTGATTTAACACAAAGAGAAGTCGCAATTCACACTTAAATCGCTATTCTAGACAGTGTTGATAATGAAGGAATTAAATGATTTAAGTTACATGTAGCCTAGTGATATTTCTGTCATAAAAGTTTATTACTAAATATTTCATTATTTCAATAATTGATGAAATAAAACTGGTTTGGGCCAGCTTTTTCCAAGCAAAACTAAATATAATCTGAAAAAACGCATGTTAATTTGTTGTCATGAACAAAATGTTCAACTCAATATTAAAGGTTCTCTAAGCGATCCTGGGTGACGTCACTTCTTGTTGACGTTCGAACTATTGTCAAACAAAACGGAGGCTAGCTAGACCCTCCCTCCTCCTCATCCGCACACTAACCCCCCAAACCCCGCCCCCAAACCCTTCTTGTCGGTCATTGGCTGGAACAGTTTGTTATGTTTTGGGGAGCGGGTCGCTGCAGTTTGCTTTTGTTGCTGTGTGTGGAGCCTGGGCTGTCTACAGAGATCGCGTTTCTTTACAGTGTGTTCAGGGGACAGGCAGCCAGCGGTTAGTGAGGAGATGGTTGCTGTATGTGACAAAAAATGTTTTGGCCTAAAAAACGCGTGACATCGCTTAGAGCACCTTTATATTCTAAAGGGATCTTTGGATCCTTACAACCAGGCATGCAAATTGTGAATTAAGTTTTTTTTTCTTCTTTATTATTCAAATAAATATCGAACCACGGTGCTTCGTGGTAATACTGCTAAATTAAATAACATGTATAGAATAATTATGAACTTAAATGAAACAATATCGCAACATTTCGACAAATACATTATTTGATCTGTTTTTACATTTTAATTCAGGGCGATTTAGCCTGCTACATTTAATTAGAGCGAGATTTTCACCCTTGTCTTGTCATTTTCTCATTGGGAAGCGCTTACAGGCTACATGTTTGAGTAGATCCTCTGTACCTCTCGTTTTCATTATGTATTACATAATCAGATAACATTTATTAGCCTGAATATTTAGACATTTAACCTCTTAACCTGCATGGGCCGGCGGGCCCATTTGCCATTGCATGTTTAAAACAATAATATCTTAGTAAAAACCTAAAGTAATATTGCCAAACTATATATCATTTGAAAGCTTAAAATCTCTAGTTTTTATATTTGGTGGCTGTTATCTAAAATATATTACAGAGGAGCAGAAATTTATCAATTTGCAACAAGAATATTTCATATTCATTAGGAGTATTTAGGCCTTTATTTTGAAATAACAATAAACATGAAAAATCATGAAAGATTGGTAGAAACCTCAGTTTGTTTTCATGGCATGAGTTCAAAAGATAACACCAATTCCATTTTATGAGAAAAAAAGGTCTGAAAATGTTTTAAATATAAAGAAAAATGTATGGATTCTCAATTTGTAATGCGGCTGCGAGCTATAACGATAACGTAGTCTTTATGCATTTATTAGAGGTTTAATTCAAATCAAATACTGCCAAACCACCCATACTACTTCTGAATAGGATGTGTACTTCATAAATTGTATGAAAATTATGGAAATACATGGTTCAGATCACTCAAAACATATGAAAATGGAGGCGCCCTTATATGGGCAGTAATGGAGTCTGGTGTTCACCTAGTGAAAAAGTTGGGTACTGCGCCCGAATAAAATCTTACTGAAAGCTCATTTTTTGAGATATCAACCTAAAATTTGGAATACAACTTGTTCAGATATTTGACTTTAATTTTCTTGCAGTTTTAGAGTAAAATATATTTTGTAATATATATATTTTATATAAAATATTAATCATTATATTTTTACATTACACAATTTCATAAACTCAAACTTATATAACTTTTTTTCTGTTTCATTTTTTACAATTTCTAGACTTCTACAATAATCTGGAAAATGTCTTCTTTAAAACAAGACCAGCCATAGGTCTATATTCCAAAGCATTCCTGAATTACAACCATTTAAGTTTGGATAGTGATTTTTATGTCTATGCAAAAAAAAGGGGGGTGCCAGTTAACAGGTTAAAGGCTTTAGACAGAGCCGATTTCGTATCGTGACTGAGCTGAAGTGGCTTTCGGTTCATTTTTGTGACGCGCAGTTCCCGGAGACAGAGACGACAGATAAACTTTTGTTGTTAGCAAAAGTTCGAATAAAACTCGACTTTAGAAAAATGCATAGGGCCACTCGGCGTGGTCTGCCAAAACACTTAATTATAAACTTCAATATTTCATTAAAAATAATCTCAAAACGCTTTGTGAAATTTTAAAAGCCGTGCATGCATTAAGGCCACTGGAACTAATGAACAACTGAAACGCTGGTTTTGATTTTATTGTTTGTCGTTTAAACGTGCTTGTTGCATATCTCTATTTTATATTTGATATGGTCTATTGGTGAAGTAGCCTATAGCATTGATTACTGTGGAGGGAGGGGTGTGGGGATTAAAATAATTCAGCAGAAGCAGGGATGTTTAGACCAGAAGGAAATCACAATCCCCCCTGGCAAATCACACTTTACTTAAAACCATGTTTTTAAAAACTCTAGGTTGTAGGGAATCAAAAAAATAAAAAATAATAGGCCTAATAAATTAAAAAAATATATATATAGTAGTGCTGGGCAACGATTAAATTTTTTAATCACGATTAATCACACGATTTTCTTGCGATTAATCGCGATTAGTCGCATTGTTACGCGCAAACTTTAATAATGAATTCTAAAGTAGTGTATTACTCACTTTTGATTTAAATGTACTGCTATATGCACAAAAGTGTGGTTTGCAAAAACTTTAAACAAATAAGGTGCTTTATACCAGCAGTATTCCTTTACACAGCAATAAAATATTTATTGTAAATCTCAACCTAAACATTAATTTAATCAAATCAAATATTAAAACAAAGCTATTTGCCACTGCCAGGGCATTACCTTTTATCTAGCTTGTTAAAACGAGTCCAGTTTTCTTGTTTTTTTTCTTAACAGGTATCAACAGGTGTCTTTTAGCAGCAGAAACAGTCTATGTAGTCAGATGTCATGAGATATAAGTCGACCAACGTTACTTCTCTGATAGTAGCTTAGGTTTGGTCATGCCATGGTTTCCCACGTACACTAAGATTGCATTAAACAGAGGTAAAGCCCAATGTATACTTCTGCGTCGAACTTACGTCGTACCCTGACGTGCACCTCTCCAAAAATGTAACAACGCGTCAATTCTATGCGTACCGCAAGCGCTGATTGCTAGAACCGCTCCACGGGTTTCACGTGCTCCCTCTGCATGCGTAATTGCGCGTCAACGCGGACAACGACGCAGAAGTAAAATCAACCAACGTAGTGTATAGCGACACTACGAACAATACAATACACTACGAACGACACAGAAGTATAAATCAGCCTAGAGTGAGGTGAATTGGTCGAGCACAGGTGCAGCGACAGGCGGGTGCGTTCTGTGAAACTGTTGCGGTCATGCTCGCCTCACGCACGCGCGTTGCCGAAGTTGAATTGTCTAAAAGGACTTTGATTGTCTATAACTTTTTGTACACGACGCGCAGTACAAATCATTGGAAGAGAGACTGATCCTCGGCTCGCTGTTTGTGAGTTTCCAATATTTAAAAGTTATCAGGACATCAACAGAAGAGAATTCACATTGCAGAGCATCCCCGCTAAACTACACGCAGGCACATCAGGTAAAGTTATGTATAATTTTAATTTAAGTTAAAAAGACTACAGCTGCGCAGCGCACAGAAGCCGTTGCCATGGTTACTATCCATAGAGCGCCTGTCATTCACTCGCGGAGCGCTGTCTCGCTTTCTGTTCACCTGAGAGAACCTGCCAAAGCCGCTCCACTGCTGGTTTGGGTGGGTTATTTGCTGGCTGACCAACATCCCACCCCTCCTGTGATCATGGTTTGACTGTAGGCCTATGTCCCATTCAGAGCCAGTGTGCAACGGACTTTAAAAAAAAAAAAAAAAAAAAAAAAAAAAACTGCGTTAACGTGCGATAAAAAAATTGTTGGCATTAATTAATAAATGCGTTAACTTGCCCAGCCCTAATATATAGGCTATATATATAAAATTACTTTTTTTACAGAACTACTTTTGAAATTACGATTGGTACCCGATTGGTACAGATGCAAAGTCGTTCTACTATTGTTCCTTAGTGTTCCTTAATTGTTCCTTTAAATGGAAATGCATGGTAATTTTATTTTATAAATATAAGCAAAAAACTGTATGGTGTAACAGAGTTTTAGAGCTAGACAAATCTCTCTGCATTAATAAATATAAAATTTACAGTACACAATGTTTGTGCGGGATTTGAACCCATGTCATCTTGATGATCGAACCGTCAGTTCTACCGCTCGGCTATTAATTTCCTCACTGAGAAATGCCCAGGGCGGAGCAGGGTAAACTGAAGGCCACGGCGGTGCAGGAAGAGTTGGCGGCCAAGGTGGAGCAGGATGGACTGACGGCCAGGGTGGTGAAGCCCCTGCAGACGACCATGGCGGCGCCAGGCCCGTCGCCAAGGGGGGGCATTAGGGGGCCCAGATGACACAATGTGCCCCCCTAATCATATGGTCATTGAGCAAACTTACTATTGAGAGCAAAAAAACGTATCCACGTATTCCATAACGAAATGTCTTCAGCAGCATTTAGCACACAGGTGCACTAATCTCTGTAACTTTAAATAACACATTGTCTTCTGAAATATGAAAATTAGTCGGAGCGTGTAAGGCTCTGCGCAAGGCTTACCTTCCCCTGGCCAAGCGGGCTTGTTGAATTTTCTGATTCATTTGCCTGCTAAAATCAGCCTACTGTTCCACGTAAAAAAAAGGGTCATTTTTCTCAGAATTGCGTGATATAAGTTATAAAGTCAGAGTTGAGTGAAATGCAGTCACATTTGCGTGTTATAAAGTCAGAATTTTGAGAAAAACTCTGAATTGAGAAAAATCCATGTGAGAATTGTGAGAGAAAAAAGTCGCAATTATCTTTTCATTTTTAAAAAAAAATTATTAGTAGTAGGGGAAGCGCATATCCTCATGGTGTTGGTTCACCCTCCGCCTATGATCAGAAACTTAATATTTTGTGTTTTGGTGTTGTTTAAATATAGAATTTGGTCTATTTCAGTTATATTAGACTAAATAGGGAATGTTATTGTTTTTGTGACTGTCTGTTTTGTAGATCATAAAAAGTGTGCCCCCCCATGAAAATGAAATGCCCCGCCATTCTATATGTTCTGGCGGCGGCCCTGGGCGGCGCAGCCTTCATGGTCTCGTCACCGGAAACTTGGCCCCGCCCAAAATGTTCTTGGGGGTAGCTACGGGGAAACAGGCTGGAGCAGAAGAGACGTGAGGCTCTGGCTGCGCAGACGTGACGAGATGCTCTGGCTGCGCAGACGTGACGAGATATTCTGGCTGCGCAGACGTGACGATGAGAGGCTCTGGCTGCGCAGACGTGACGAGATGCTCTGGCTGCGCAGACGTGACGAGAGGCTCTGGCTGCGCAGACGTGACGAGATGCTCTGGCTGCGCAGACGTGACGAGATGCTCTGGCTGCGCAGACGTGACGAGATGCTCTGGCTGCGCAGACGTGACGAGATGCTCTGGCTGCGCAGACGTGACGAGAGGCTCTGGCTGCGCAGATGTGATGAGAGGCTCTGGCTGCGCAGACGTGACGAGAGGCTCTGGCTGCGCAGACGTGACGAGATGCTCTGGCTGCGCAGACGTGACGAGATGCTCTGGCTGCGCAGACGTGACGAGATGCTCTGGCTGCGCAGACGTGACGAGAGGCTCTGGCTGCGCAGACGTGACGAGATGCTCTGGCTGCGCAGACGTGACGAGATGCTCTGGCTGCGCAGACGTGACGAGATGCTCTGGCTGCGCAGACGTGACGAGAGGCTCTGGCTGCGCAGACGTGACGAGAGGCTCTGGCTGCGCAGACGTGACGAGAGGCTCTGGCTGCGCAGACGTGACGAGATGCTCTGGCTGCGCAGACGTGACGAGATGCTCTGGCTGCACAGACGTGACGAGAGGCTCTGGCTGCGCAGACGTGACGAGATGCTCTGGCTGCGCAGACGTGACGAGATGCTCTGGCTGCGCAGACGTGACGAGATGCTCTGGCTGCGCAGACGTGACGAGATGCTCTGGCTGCGCAGACGTGACGAGATGCTCTGGCTGCGCAGACGTGACGAGAGGCTCTGGCTGCGCAGACGTGACGAGAGGCTCTGGCTGCGCAGACGTGACGAGAGGCTCTGGCTGCGCAGACGTGACGAGAGGCTCTGGCTGCGCAGACGTGACGAGAGGCTCTGGCTGCGCAGACGTGACGAGAAGCAGAGGCTCGGCAAGGCTCACGTGAAGTGTGGGCTCCTCAAGGCTGAAGCGCGGGCTCGTTAAGGTTGACGTGGAGCGCGGGCTCTTCAAAGCTGACGTGGAGCGTGAGCTCGTCAATCCTCACATGAAGTGCGAACTTGTCGTGGCTGCCGTGAAGCACCGGCTCGTCGAGGCTGACGTGAAGCACTGGCTCGTCGAGGCTGACGAGGAGCTCGGGTTCGTCGGCGCTGCAGTGAAGAGCGGGCTCGGCAGGGCTGGACCGGACCAGCGGCGAAGACGACGACGAGGGCTTCGCGGGTAATGTGAACTCGGGAGGTGTCGAGTAGAACAAGCCTGTAATGGAGAAGAGGTCCTCCAAGGAACAAGCCTGAGCGATATATACCGGTCAAGAGTCCAGTTGGTAAGGTCCCGCGGCATCCATTGGGCGATCTCATAATCCAGCCGGTTCCAAAACAGCCCCATGAGCTGGATATCATCTAGCGCTCCCAGATGGCAAATGGACAGAAAATCCTTCGCGTACCTTTGGACAGACTGGCCCTCTTGCAATAACGTCGACAGGTATTCTCCCAGAGCCCGGTTGCTGACAACTGCTGGATCCATTTCGTGGTGAGTTGTTCTGTAACATAGTTGTTGTGGCAAAAAATCATTAACCAACCAATATCACTGCGTAAGAGACATTCTGAGACAAAAGGTCTTTTGAAAATGATTTATTCTTGCAAGAATAGGTTCAGTCTGACACACAGAAGTTACGCTGTGCATGAGAGTGACACACAACAGGAAGATATGAGACAGCCTTTATACTCTTTTCAAGGTTCCTCTTCACCCGCTGTACCTTTCACCCACCCAGATAAGGTCCTTACTGCTGTTTAGTCTCTACTTAAAGACACAATCTGGTGCTGAAATAAACTGGCCAAAACTGGCCTTCCCTAAGGTCAGTTGTCCTGTCCCATATGTTCCTGAAACGTCACACACAAGCACGTACACACATACACATTGAATAGGTTCTCTCTCTTATGATATCTGTTAGGGATCAATGACTATTAAAATTTCCACAACATAGTGCGTTAGAAATATCGATGAGGCTGGATCCAGACGCAGTGTGGCTTTATTAACAAACTTAAAAAAGGGACAGGATTCAAGGATACAGAAATCACCAACGTTAACATCTATCGTACATTCAACAACTCACAAAGACAGGGCAGGAACACAGGGCTTAAATAATCAAGGACAAACGACCTAACAAGATAACAAGGGGGCGTTCGGGAATAACGAGAAACACCTGGGAGAACTAAAAGACAGGTCAGGGAACCACTGAACATGAAAAGACAAGACAAGACACAAAACCCACATCATGACAACATTCACACAATTTCATAAATATAAATATGTTTTAAAAAATATAACTATGATAAACTCAGTCTCTCAAATGTAACTGTTAAGTAAAAAAAAAAGGAAAAATGACAGTCATATCCCAGCAGAAACATGAAACATAATATGTTCTATTGGAGTGTGTGTATCGTGTGTGTGCGTGTGTGTTTTCTGCATTGGGGATATTCTGTAGTCTCAGCCCTTCATTTGAAAAAAAAAAAAAGTAATAAAAACAAATGCAGTTTTCTCGTAAATTCCATTCATTCCTATGTGGGTCAAAATGACCCATGAGGGACCCTTTTGTTACCCATTTAAACTCCTCTAATCCACTCAGTTTTTGTGTGTGTGTGTGTGTGTGTGTGTGTGTATTCCTGGTGCAAGTATGACAAAAGTAAAGAAATCTTGGACAGGTACGATCAACACACGATTTTTATAATTTTTTGGAAAATCAGTTTTGGGTCAAAATGACCTGAGGGACGGATGAGGGTTTAACTAAACTAAACGCAAGGAAGTGAGGAGCAGAAAAACTATTTTCTCCTACCTTGAAGGCCAGCCATGTTTTTGCACAGACTGGAGAAAGAATGATAAGGCAGTGCTTGAACGGTTGTTTGTTGCTGGTTCCAGGTACATGATCTATACCAAAAAAGAATTAATGTAATACATTAAATCATTCAATACATTAAAACACAGATAGATAGTCAGATTATAGATAGATAAGTAATATTATTATTTGATAGATAGATTCCACTGGGTTGGAAATAAATGTGTTTACCTTTCGTGAGAACCCATCTATCCCACCAAATATGATGATGTTGTACCTTCAAAGTAAAACCATGTTAAACGTAATATTGCATAACATTACACTTTCGTAGGTAAAATATAAGACCATACCTTATGAGCTTGTGATTCGTGTCAATATGGACTAAGTACAGTGGACTTTGAACAAAATATGACCTCCTGACAATACACCCCAGCTGTGTCATCCTTTCCAATATTCCAGGGGCATCCACTCTGTGCATGGATTCCTTTATGCGGTTCCATTGCACTCGATGTCCGTCTGCTTGCAGGCAGCCTTTTATCATCCTATATCCAGCATTTGGTAGTCTTCTTTTGATGGCCAAAATGGCATTATCCAATTCATTGTCAGATATGGTGTTATACGTAGCTTTTACAGAAAAACCCAAGTGACGCATTCGGCGGAAGATTGTTGACTGGCTTACTCCTAAAATGTTCACAATACAAGAAACTGGTAAAGACATCTCTATGAGACGGGACAGCTTTTACTCGTAAACAATAAACTTAGGTCGACCTCGTCCACCACCACCTTCCCTCGTAAGAACTGGGGCCACCTCTTGGGAAAGAGCTCCAAGAATTTTTTGTTGTAAATCCATGAGGGTCTCCAAAATATCACTTGGCACATCAAAGATAGTGGAGGCTGATGACAAAATAAACACTTCTTGATTGACAACATACTGAAAATAGTCCAAGTCCAGCTGATGACCATCTAAAACTGCACTTATTCGTGACCTGAGGCGTTCTAGTAGGTGCGTCATCAGCGGTCCCTGTAAGTCAAATTACTCTGGCATTAATATTACTTAGACAAAATGATATCTTTTATTAGTGATATATAAAATATGACTTCAATACTTAAACAGTGAACACTTATATTACATTATATTATATTATTATTAACCTGTGTATTACAGTGCATGTAACACGGCTGTCAGGAAGTCAACACTTAAAATTATTTTATGTAGCCCTATCTCCTCGCGCTACAGGCTGCAGTGATGACCTCCTAACAACTGTCTTCTTTAAGCACCTAACGTTACATGTACTCTGAGAGCTTATCTTACCTACTGTGGCAGTATGAGTTAGTATAATGAACGGGCGTTCCTTTGGTCACTCCCCGTGTGAAGCTCCGCCCTATAAATAGCGAGCAACTCTTCTGACACTCTCTCTTGCTCCTTGGTGACAGGAAGTTGTGTTGTGCTTCCTGGCCTCGCTCTCCGTGTGCGGTCCTGTGCTGCGCAACAGATCTCCGGTCGGATGGCCAAGCTTTCATCTCGTCGTTCAACTCATTGAACCACTGAACGTACTGCATTATTAGTGCCGTGGGCACTCGTCGAGCGTTCTCCCTCGGGTATGGCTGAATGATGGCTAACAGGAATGAGGCCAGTTTAGCCGGAGATCATCGCTAGCTGCACAGGACCGATTCGCTGGCTGCTGTTTTGTCGGCTGTTTTGTCGGTTGTTTTGTCGGCTGTTTTGTCGGTTGTTTTGTCGGCTGTTTTGTCGGCTGTTTTGTTGGTTGTTTTGTCGGCTGTTTTGTCTGCTCTTTTGCTTTTGGCCGTTTTGCCTGCGGCTATATTGTGCATTTTTGTTGCCTATGTTTGAGGTGCTGTTTCGTGTACATCTCCGTGTTTTGTCTGTCTCCGTCTGACTGGCATACGTGCCGCTTTGCCTGGGCTACTGCCTTGTTTGTGTAAACGTATCAGCGAGGGAGTAGATCGCTGGATGCTTGTCTTGCTATCACGGCCACTGGGTAGTTACGGCTGTTTGGCCAGAAGTATGTGTTATTTGTTTCAGGAGTGCTATTGTTTTTATTATATGTGAATATTGCTCAAGGGGTTGGGGCTTTAAATCATAATTTTGTTGATTTAAGAAGTTTGTTTTCTTGGTTTGTGTTTTTGTTTGTTTTGATTTCAATTTAGATTAAATTTGTATTTATATTTCATTTGATTTCTTTCTTTTGATTTGTTTATATATATATATATATATATATATATATATATATATAGGTTTCTTTATACTGTTGTATTATAACCATTGCTGGTTTTGGCAGTCATTTTGTAATAAGTTTATTTATTTTTTTGAATTAAGAAGTTTATTTATTTGTTTACTGTTGTATTTCTACTGCCTCTTTAGAGCCATTGTGGGTTCTGGCAGTCATTGTTTATATTTCGTGATAAGAACAACATTGATTTTTTTTTGTATTTTCTTTTAGTGGAATCTTTGTGGAAAGAGTGTGCGTGTTTTTTTCTTTTCTTTTTCTTTTGTTACAGTAGCTGAGCGCCGGTGGTGGTATGGGTGTATGGGTGGCCTTGTCCCCGTTTGGAGTGCTGTGGACTTCCCTGTTTGCACTTGTGTGCATTGGTGTTTATTGGGGGTTTGTTTGTGTGTTTACTGGGGGGTTTCCTGGGATCTTTTACTGCCTTTTGAATCCTTTGCCTCCATCGGTAAGCCTCGGCAATTTTGTTTCTTTCTTTTCTTTTTTTTCTCTTGTTTTGTGTTCTCTGCCCTGAGAGATGACTGTTTTAAACTGTTAAATTATTTAAATTAATAAATGTTGTGCTTTCAAAATTGAACATGGTCTTTGGCTCTATTGTACACTTACCTGTGTGTCTTTAGCTGTTGGATTTATAGATCTTGAGTAGAAAAATCATTTTCTGGGTGAAATTCCCAGGGTGGCGTAGTCGGTGTTTGGTCTGTCTTGGTATAGAACGCCACACTACTGTACTATTGTCACCGGGTGATTATTAAGAAAATGAGCGGCAGGTGTGGAGGGGGAGGAGCTAGAGCGGTAAATGGGGTACATGCTCCCAAAGTTTAGTATAAAAAGGCCATTTGGATGAGAGAAAAAGAGAACACAGGGGGAGAGGTACAGAAAGGCAGCGGAGGGAGGCTGCGAGAGGAGAGAACTTGTGGTATGTTTATTCCTCACACAGTCTGGAGAACCCCAAGCCAGCGGCACGAAGGATCCTGGCGGAGATATGAGTGGAGGCTTAGTTCACTGGGAGGTATTGTGGATTGCAGTGTCTAGTGTGGAAACAAGCACGTTTGAAGTCTCGAGTGTTTTACTGATTGCACGAGTGTGGGAAATTCTAAATTCTACTTCCACTCGTAGTCCCAGCTGTTACTGATCCTCTGCTGTTCAGTCTCTGTTGCCAGGAATGAAGAATCACTGAGCCGGTGAGCGAATGTGAAGCTATGAGCTGTTACTGACCCTCTGATGTTCAGAGCTGGAGGAACCATTGAGCCGGTGAGCGAATGTGAAGCTGTGAGCTGTTACTGACCCTCTGATGTTCAGAGCTGGAGGAACCATTGAGCCGGTGAGCGAATGTGAAGCTGTGAGCTGTTACTGACCCTCAGATGTTCAGAGCTGGAGGAACCATTGAGCCGGTGAGCGAATGTGAAGCTGTGAGCTGTTACTGATCCTCTGCTGTTCAGAGCTGGAGGAACCATTGAGCCGGTGAGCGAATGTGAAGCTGTGAGCTGTTACTGATCCTCTGCTGTTCAGAGCTGAAGGAACCATTGAGCCGGTGAGCGAATGTGAAGCTGTGAGCTGTTACTGACCTTCTGATGTTCAGAGCTGGAGGAACCATTGAGCCGGTGAGCAAATGTGAAGTTGTGAGCTGTTACTGACCCTCTGATGTTCAGAGCTGGAGGAACCATTGAGTCGGTGAGCAAATGTGAAGTTGTGAGCTGTTACTGACCCTCTGATGTTCAGAGCTGAAGGAACCATTGAGCCGGTGAGCAAATGTGAAGCTGTGAGCTGTTACTGACCCTCTGATGTTCAGAGCTGGAGGAACCATTGAGCCGGTGAGCAAATGTGAAGTTGTGAGCTGTTACTGACCCTCTGATGTTCAGAGCTGAAGGAACCATTGAGCCGGTGAGCAAATGTGAAGCTGTGAGCTGTTACTGACCCTCTGATGTTCAGAGCTGGAGGAACCATTGAGCCGGTGAGCAAATGTGAAGCTGTGAGCTGTTACTGACCCTCTGATGTTCAGAGCTGGAGGAACCATTGAGCCGGTGAGCAAATGTGAAGTTGTGAGCTGTTACTGACCCTCTGATGTTCAGAGCTGAAGGAACCATTGAGCCGGTGAGCAAATGTGAAGTTGTGAGCTGTTACTGACCCTCTGATGTTCAGAGCTGGAGGAACCATTGAGTCGGTGAGCGAATGTGAAGCTGTGAGCTGTTACTGACCCTCTGATGTTCAGAGCTGGAGGAACCATTGAGCCGGTGAGCGAATGTGAAGTTGTGAGCTGTTACTGACCCTCTGATGTTCAGAGCTGGAGGAACCATTGAGCCGGTGAGCGAATGTGAAGTTGTAAGCTGTTACTGACCCTCTGATGTTCAGAGCTGGAGGAACCATTGAGCCGGTGAGCGAATGTGAAGTTGTGAGCTGTTACTGACCCTCTGATGTTCAGAGCTGGAGGAACCATTGAGCCGGTGAGCGAATGTGAAGTTGTGAGCTGTTACTGACCCTCTGATGTTCAGAGCTGGAGGAACCATTGAGCCGGTGAGCGAATGTGAAGCTGTGAGCTGTTACTGATCCTCTGATGTTCAGAGCTGGAGGAACCATTGAGCCGGTGAGCGAATGTGAAGCTGTGAGCTGATACTGACCCTCTGATGTTCACAGCTGGAGGAACCATTGAGCCGGTGAGCGAATGTGAAGTTGTGAGCTGTTACTGACCCTCTGATGTTCAGAGCTGGAGGAACCATTGAGCCGGTGAGCGAATGTGAAGTTGTAAGCTGTTACTGACCCTCTGATGTTCAGAGCTGGAGGAACCATTGAGCCGGTGAGCGAATGTGAAGTTGTGAGCTGTTACTGACCCTCTGATGTTCAGAGCTGGAGGAACCATTGAGCCGGTGAGCGAATGTGAAGCTATGAGCTGTTACTGATCCTCTGATGTTCAGAGCTGGAGGAACCATTGAGCCGGTGAGCGAATGTGAAGCTGTGAGCTGATACTGACCCTCTGATGTTCACAGCTGGAGGAACCATTGAGCCGGTGAGCGAATGTGAAGTTGTGAGCTGTTACTGACCCTCTGATGTTCAGAGCTGGAGGAACCATTGAGCCGGTGAGCGAATGTGAAGTTGTAAGCTGTTACTGACCCTCTGATGTTCAGAGCTGGAGGAACCATTGAGCCGGTGAGCGAATGTGAAGCTGTGAGCTGTTACTGACCCTCTGATGTTCAGAGCTGGAGGAACCATTGAGCCGGTGAGCGAATGTGAAGTTGTGAGCTGTTACTGATCCTCTGATGTTCAGAGCTGGAGGAACCATTGAGCCGGTGAGCGAATGTGAAGCTATGAGCTGTTACTGACCCTCTGATGTTCAGAGCTGGAGGAACCATTGAGCCGGTGAGCGAATGTGAAGCTGTGAGCTGATACTGACCCTCTGATGTTCAGAGCTGGAGGAACCATTGAGTCGGTGAGCGAATGTGAAGCTATGAGCTGTTACTGACCCTCTGATGTTCAGAGCTGGAGGAACCATTGAGCCGGTGAGCGAATGTGAAGCTGTGAGCTGATACTGACCCTCTGATGTTCACAGCTGGAGGAACCATTGAGCCGGTGAGCGAATGTGAAGTTGTAAGCTGTTACTGACCCTCTGATGTTCAGAGCTGGAGGAACCATTGAGCCGGTGAGCGAATGTGAAGCTGTGAGCTGTTACTGACCCTCTGATGTTCAGAGCTGGAGGAACCATTGAGCCGGTGAGCGAATGTGAAGCTGTGAGCTGTTACTGACCCTCTGATGTTCAGAGCTGGAGGAACCATTGAGCCGGTGAGCGAATGTGAAGCTGTGAGCTGTTACTGACCCTCTGATGTTCAGAGCTGGAGGAACCATTGAGCCGGTGAGCGAATGTGAAGTTGTGAGCTGTTACTGACCCTCTGATGTTCAGAGCTGGAGGAACCATTGAGCCGGTGAGCGAATGTGAAGTTGTGAGCTGTTACTGACCCTCTGATGTTCAGAGCTGGAGGAACCATTGAGCCGGTGAGCGAATGTGAAGTTATGAGCTGTGACTGATCCTCTGCTGTTCTGTCTCGATCGCCAGTAATGAAGAACCACGGAGCCAACTTTTAAAAAAAGACTTTTTATAATCCAATAAAGAAATATAGTTATTTATTTCAACCGCCTGTCTGCCTCATGTGTTCCAGCTGTTGTGAAAACAAGTGCTGTGTCTGTAAACTGTCACAGTCGTACATTTTAGAGTTGTACTCTAAAAAAACTCACAAAATCGCGGATCTGTAAACTGTCGTGGCCGTAGATTTTGGAATCCAACTCTGACAAAAAAACAGAATTACATACAATAGTTTTAAATTACGCACGAGTATATTACAATTACACACAAATGTTTTGAATTACGTACGATTATTTACGTTAGCATACACAATCGGATTGTCGGTGCTACCCCTTTGACATAAGCAAAGTGAACGCGAAGCACTTTAACTGTGAACATTCCACTGTGCTCGCAGTCACCATGCTCTATGAGGCACACGCCGTTTGTTTTGTAAATCACTCATTTTCAGTTTTTTCTTTTAATGGGGGTTCTGTTTTTTTCAGATTTTACTCTTTCCACTTTGTTGCCTGGTTCTACCAGACTCTCGTACATTTCATTTGTACAGAGAGTCTGGCACCGCTCCATTGACAATCGTTAACTTCCTTGTAGGCGGGTACTCTATTGAAGTCTAAAACTATTGGATCTGCCCAGAGTCACTCTGGATCTGCCACCAATCGCTAACGTTTGCTCGTGATGTATGTCGAACCCCGTGGGGAGGAGGGCCACAACATCATGGCCAAAATAAACCTAAGCAAAGATTGTTCTTGCTCCGGCTTTAACTTCTTAATATTCGGCAGCGTTGTTACAACGGACCGAATGGCTTCGCTCGCATCTTTCTCCGCTGCCATTACTGAACTACAACTCAAAATAACGCACAACGTCATCGTTCTCAGCCACTCCCTCTGTTCGCTGATTGGCCCTACAAAAAATTGATCGGAGAAAACCAAAGTCTACAGCACAATCCCAGACGTAGTACTGAAGGAAAATGAAATTGAGCGGAAGTGCGTAGGAGGGCGGAGCCAGGCTATTCCACTTGTTCAACTCAGATAGAAAACTCTGCCAGTTGAAAACTAACTCCTAACAAGATCTGAAGCAGATAGAGAGGTAAGATAGTTTTCTGACGCACACATACACAGAATGGCCTCTGAAGACAAAAGACCTAACGATGCAGCTGTGGCTCATCTATTTATCGCCTTGTGTCGCGGGTGCGAGCTCCCATGAACGTTCCATGAACGTTGTTGTAAGAACGTTTTCACTCAACGTTACGATAATGTATTTTAACTATATAAACCAGAAACATTATTTCAGGAAAGTTTTTTACTAACATTTACATAACTTTATAACATAAATGTACATATGGGACTGTCCCTGGGCTTGTGTTTTTGGTTTAGAAAATGTAACCTTTGCTCTTAACGATTCCATGTTCTAACCTGTGTACTTCCATGAGACTCACAAATTAGTGTACTGCTACAGTAAAATGTGAATCTTAAAGTTGTTACATGTATGTCCTGTTGGTTCAGTCCTGTTTCCAGTTTCCCGCTCCTCGTTTGTGTTCAGTTCATTCACCTGTTTCTAGTTAATTTGCCCCAGCTGTGTCTTGTTCCCATGATCCGTTCTCTGTGTATGTAAACCCTGTGTTCTCCCTCACTCCTTGTCGGTTCTCGTTTGTGAAAGGTGTGTGTATGTTACATGTGCATCCTTTGCCTGCCTGTATCAGTTTGAGTTTGATTTATTAGTAAAGTATATTGTTTTTGGAAATCCTGATCTCCTCGTGCTTCTTGCCTACACCCGACCGTAACAGAAGAACCGACCAAAAAACAACGATGGATTCTGCAGTGCAGCTGATCTTGCTGGAACAGGGCCAGCTATCTCTCGAGGGCCACACCGCGGCTTATCTCGACCTGGCGTGCCTAACCTCCTTCCCCGATCTCTCATTGAGTGGTTTTTTTCATACTGGCCTCAATGTAGAGACAAAGGCACGCCTGCCCGGTGTGGGACCTCGAGAGAACTTCGAGGCATTCGTCGAGTGGGTCCTGTCTCATAATGGGTCTCCGTTCACAGTTGGGCTCTGCGACACCCACGAAGAGGAAGCCACCCTACCAGAGTCAGTTCACGTCACGCTAACCAGCAGGCCAACTACAGGATCAGTTTATGGCCGTCCAGGGCTGATTTCCTGCGTGGCCGATCCCCCGCTGGTGTCAGCGCGTGCTGCCAAATGGGCCATCGTCCCGGAGTCTCGTCCCGCCGAGACCGTCCAGCCTGAGTCTCGTCCCGCCGAGACCGTCCAGCCTGAGTCACGTCTCGCCGAGACCGTCCAGCCTGAGTCTAGTCTCGCCGAGACCATCTAGCCTGAGAACGTCCAGCTTGAGTCTCGTCCCGCCGAGACCGTCCAATCTGAGTCTAGTCTCGCCGAGACCATCCAGCCTGAGACCGTCCAATCTGAATCTCATGCTCCCGAGTCCTCTTCGCCGCTGGTCCTGTCCAGCTCAAAGTCCTCTTCGCCGCTGGTCCTGTCCAGCTCAGAGCCCTCTTCGCCACTGGTCCTGTCCAGTCCAGAGCAGTCTTCGCTGCTGGTCTTGTCCAGCCCAGAGCAGCCTGCACCACTGGTTCCGTCCAGCCCAGCCAAGCCTGCACCACTGGTTCCGTCCAGCCCAGCCTTCTCCGCTGGTTCTGTCCAGCCCAGAGCAGCCTGCACCACTGGTTCTGTCCAGCCCAGCCAGGCCTGCACCGCAGCTTCACGTCGCCTGCGCCCCACTGCAGCCCTGCCGAGCCTGCGCCCCACTGCAGCCCTGCCGAGCCTGAGCTTCCCTGCAGCCCTGCCGAGCCTGAGCTTCCCTGCAGCCCTGCCAAGCCTGAGCTTCCCTGCACGCCTGCCGAGCCTGAGCTTCCCTGCACGCCTGCCGAGCCTGAGCTTCCCTGCGCGCCGGCCGAGCCAGAGCCTTCTCCGCTGGTCCCGTCCAGCCCTTCTGAGCCTTCACCGCTGGTTCCATCCAGCAAAGCCGGGCCTTCACCGCTAGCCCAGCCAGAGACTTTCCATGTCCCGTCTGCCCACCCTGAGACTGTCCACGTCCCAGAGCCTGTCCCAGAGCCTGTGATTCCCCCCAAGAAAGTTTTGGGGGGGGGGGGGGGATATAGGTCACCTGAAGATGCGTCTCCGCCATGGCCGCCCGAAGGGGATTCTCCGCCATGGCCGCCCGAAGGGGATTCTCCGCCATGGCCGCCCAAAGGGGATTCTCCGCCATGGCCGCCCGAAGGGGATTCTCTGCCATGGCCGCCCGAAGGGGATCCTCCGCCATGGCCGCCTAAGGGAAAGTCTCCGCCCTGGCCTCCTGCACGTCCTGCTCCGCCCTGGAGGCTTCCTGCTCCGGGTAGGCCACTCCCTCGTCAGCCTCCAGGGCGCCCACCCCCCCACCCTTATTGATGTTACTCGGCGCGAGGACGCGCCTTGCAGGAGGGGGAGCTAATGTTACATGTATGTCCTGTGTTTCCCCCTGTTTAGTATATTTGGTTCAGTCCTGTTTCCCGCTCCTCGTTTGTGTTCATTTCATTCACCTGTTTCTAGTTAATTTGCCCCAGCTGTGTCTTGTACCCATGATCCGTTCTCTGTGTATGTAAACCCTGTGTTCTCCCTCACTCCTTGTCGGTTCTCGTTTGTGAAAGGTGTGTGTATGTTACATGTGCATCCTTTGCCTGCCTGTATCAGTTTGAGTTTGATTTATTAGTAAAGTATATTGTTTTTGGAAATCCTGATCTCCTCGTGCTTCCTGCCTACACCCGACCATAACAAAAGTAGAGTCTTATCTGTTATTTTTGTAATTTAATAATTTAATGCACTTAAATAACAACTTTTATAGCCTGGAAAAGCCTTTAATAACCTTTTCTCTGGAAAAATGTGTCAACACAGTTTTTGGTACATGAAAATCCTGTCACTTTTAAATCCATACCTGTGGCTGTAAAAATGAATAATAAGCAGAAATAGAAACAGAGCAGCACAAAGTAGGTTCTCTGTGATTTCCTCAACAGTTTCCACCACACTTCAAAGACATGCAGCACAGCTAAATTAGCAGTACTCGAGTGTCTGTGTGTGAGCCTGGTGATGGATGGGCCATCTTAGTTTTACGTTCAAAATAACATTTTCAAAATGAGTGAATGGAATGTTCCTTTAACGTTAACATTAACCAAGAAAAAAACGTTCTTAATACATTAAAAAAAACTGGACGTTTTCAATGTTTAAAAAACATTTAGAAATAACGTTTTCCTAGCCTAATGGGAATATTAGCACAACGTTCTGACAACAAATTTTTGTGAGCTGGGATAAGAGCCCTGGGGAAGTCCAGATACAAGAGGAGCAGCAGAGGAGATACAATTGCCAATCCTGACAGAAAAATCTCTCTGTTAAATAAGATTTAAACCAATTCAAGACTGAATCTTTGAACCCCACAGATTCTAATCAAGACAGGAGTAATGAGTGACAGATCCTAGAGCACTAAATCACAGGGTCGCTTGCGTCAGCAGCAACTAAGATATAATTTAACACTTAGCCTAGAAATCTAGACGCACCCTAACGGCAGCAAAAATTATTTTGCAGCCAGTGTAGTCTAGCAACTCTCCGTTGGCTTTCGAGCTGGAAGGAAAAACCAAACTCTAGTCAGTCAGATCACATCGTGTACACTCACCTATAGGATTATTAGGAACACCCGTTCAATTTCTCATTAATGCAATTATCTAATCAACCAATCACATGGCAGTTGCTTCAATGCATTTAGGGGTGTGGTCCTGGTCAAGACAATCTCCTGAACTCCAAACTGAATGTCAGAATGGGAAAGAAAGGTGATTTAAGCAATTTTGAGCGTGGCATGGTTGTTGGTGCCAGACGGGCCAGTCTGAGTATTTCACAATCTGCTCAGTTACTGGGATTTTCACGCACAACCATTTCTAGGGTTTACAAAGAATGGTGTGAAAAGGGAAAAACATCCAGTATGCGGCAGTCCTGTGGGCGAAAATGCCTTGTTGATGCTAGAGGTCAGAGGAGAATGGGCCGACTGATTCAAGCTGATAGAAGAGCAACTTTGACTAAAATAACCACTCGTTACAACCGAGGTATGCAGCAAAGCATTTGTGAAGCCACAACACGCACAACCTTGAGGCGGATGGGCTACAACAGCAGAAGACCCCACCGGGTACCACTCATCTCCACTACAAATAGGAAAAAGAGGCTACAATTTGCAAGAGCTCACCAAAATTGGACAGTTGAAGACTGGAAAAATGTTGCCTGGTCTGATGAGTCTCGATTTCTGTTGAGACATTCAGATGGTAGAGTCAGAATTTGGCGTAAACAGAATGAGAACATGGATCCATCATGCCTTGTTACCACTGTGCAGGCTGGTGGTGGTGGTGTAATGGTGTGGGGGATGTTTTCTTGGCAACCATGTACCCATCCTCTGATGGCTACTTCCAGCAGGATAATACACCATGTCACAAAGCTCGAATCATTTTAATTTGGTTTCTTGAACATGAAAATGAGATCACTGTACTAAAATGGCCCCCACAGTCACCAGATCCCAACCCAATAGAGCATCTTTGGGATGTGGTGGAACGGGAGCTTCGTGCCCTGGATGTTCATCCCACAAATCTCCATCAACTGCAAGATGCTATCCTATCAATATGGGCCAACATTTCTAAAGAATGCTTTCAGCACCTTGTTGAATCAATGCCACGTAGAATTAAGGCAGTTCTGAAGGCGAAAGGGGGTCAAACACAGTATTAGTATGTTGTTCCTAATAATCCTTTAGGTGAGTGTATGTAGTTGGTGGGCGGGCTTAACATAATGACGGCAGAGTTGTGACGGTTCCAAGTGATTTCCCCGCTACTTGAAAACAAAGAAGATGTTGCTGGCGAACAGCGGTCTTTCAAATCGGCTTTGGCCGCGACTCTGGAGGACTTGGAGTTAAGAGAATGTCACTTAAGTCATTCTTTAAAAAGGAAGATGTGTTCGGAGTTTTGACGACCGGATACGGCAAAAGTTTAATATATCAACTAGCTCCGCTGGTGAAAAAACGCATAGGACTCACTCATACACAGCCACTCGTTGCTCTGGTTGGTTGTAGCGCTATCCTATTGCGTGCAGAGGGATTTAGAAAGACAACCCTTTATCCCGCCCCTCGGATTGAGGCATGCCAATGGTGAGTTCCCTGACCTAACATCTTGATGTAGGTCTGGCTTGCCAGGCTAGTGCAGACTCAGTGCTATGACAAGATTTAAAACCTGACTGAAAAGATTCAGAAATATGGTTTGTATTTAGAAAAGACTGCAGTTGACACAACACAACTTTTTCTATTACCCTTAGAAATAAAAGGAACCGCAGAGATAGGTTGGTAGTTATTTAAAACAGATGTGTCTAGGGAAGGCTTCTTGAGTAAAGGAGTAACAGAGGCGCTGGAACTGCCAGCTAATAGAGATGTTCATTAGATGTAGCAGAGCAGGGCCTACAGACGCAATTACCAGTTTGAAATGCAGAGGATGCCTAAAAAATGCATTACATCATAAAAACATAAACAGAGAATATGAAGATATATTGCTCATGATTGTGTGACAAGTATTCGCTGAGTCTTGTTTAAGGTTATGGATTTGCTCTAGAAAAAAAGTTCACGGAGACGGAGAGGCAGAAAGCACACCCTGTTTATTTTCTTTATTTTACAAAAGCACAATGTTTTATTTCGATTTTAAGTGGACCTTTTACAGTTTCAATTATGTATTTCTTTTGTTTGTATTTCCATAAATGACAGTATTTTGAGTCTATTTTGCTACTATGTGAAGAAAATCCAGCAAACCCCAAAGGCTTATGACATAAGTTTGAGTGTTTCATGTCAGTCGAAGCACGATAAGACGCTAAGGAGAATGCACTGTCCAAAAAAAGAGAGGGTTGCTTTCTGTAAACACTGATTTGAGTTCTGCATTGTGCCCCCTCAATTCGAGCACAGCCTTTTTCCACACAATACAACTATATGTGGCGAAAAGTAGTTTGAAAGGCAATTTCCATGATTTCAATGCTTTAATTTTTTTTTTTAAGGTGTCTTAATGCTTTGTTGATTTTATTATATTCTGGGAATTGTTCTTAACCTCTTTGCTATTGTAGCACTTTGAGATTTCTTTGAAATGTAAAGTGCATTATAAATAAAAAATAAATTTATTTTTGTGCGAATTGGCTAAATTACGACCCAAGAATATTTAAAAAAATATTCTGCAACAAACTAAACCATTAATTAATGATTACTGCATCAGCAACTAATAAAGAGTCTATATGATTCATAGATTAAGTAATAAATGAATTGCTATTAATTAAACGTGTCATCATGTATTAATTCCTTAATAACATATTTTATTAACTAATAGTGTAAATGAATGTGTTATTTACCACAATTAGTCAACGCTATGCACTTCAACTTCCAGTTGTCTGCTTTAATTAATCATTAGCTAATGATTTGCAAAGGTATCATTATGTTATGACTTTACTTGTTGAGGCACATGACTATTAACTAATTGTTAAGTAATATGTCATTATGGTTATGGGTTTTGTCATCCCCACTAAAGGTCTGTGGGGCAGTTGCACATGCAGTGAGTGTAATGTCAGAGAGTGTTTGAAGGATGGGTAAGTTGGGCCGCACACAAATATCAGCACACCAGAATCTGAAATACTGACGCTGTTATGCCGTGTTTAAACTGGACGAGACCATTACAGCTGTCTACACTGGACATGACAGACCATTGCAAGTCCATTTGTCCTTCATAACAGAAGTAGCGCAAGAGCTCGGAGTATGTCAGAAATAGAGTGAGGCATCAGTTTACTGTCGGGGTTTTGTTGTGTCGTGTAGCATTGTCGCATCCAGTGTTGTATCACTGATTATAATGGGTTCTAGTTTCTTTGTCCGGTCTAGACACCGTGTTACAATACAACTTAAATATAGAAGGATGTCCTGTTACTTTATCCACTACAGTAAAAGACCTGGGTGTTATACTAGACCGCAACTTGTCTTTCGAAAATCATATTTCATATGTTACAAGAACAGCCGTTTTCCACCTTAGAAACATTGCTAAGCTACGTAACATGCTATCTGTTTCTGATGCAGAAAAGTTATTTCATGCATTCATGACCTCGAGACTAGATTACTGTAATGCTTTATTAGCTGGTTGTCCTGCATCCTCAATAAACAAGGCGTGGAGCGTGGGCGGACCAGACTGGGCCGGTGACCAGGGCGGAGCAGGACGAGGCGAAGGCCAGGGCGGAGCAGGACAAGGCAAAGGCCAGGGCGGAGCAGGATGAGGCTAAGAGGCCAGGGTGGAGCAGGATGAGGCGAAGGCCAGGGCGGAGCAGGATGAGGCGAAGAGGCCAGGGTGGAGCAGGATGAGGCGAAGGCCAGGGCGGAGCAGGATGAGGCGAAGAGGCCAGGGCGGAGCAGGACGAGGCGAAGGCCAGGGCGGAGCAGGACGAGGCGATGGCCAGGGCGGAGCAGGACAAGGCAAAGGCCAGGGCGGAGCAGGATGAGGCGAAGAGGCCAGGGTGGAGCAGGATGAGGCGAAGGCCAGGGCGGAGCAGGATGAGGCGAAGAGGCCAGGGTGGAGCAGGATGAGGCGAAGGCCAGGGCGGAGCAGGATGAGGCGAAGAGGCCAGGGTGGAGCAGGATGAGGCGAAGGCCAGGGCGGAGCAGGATGAGACGGAGACGAGGTCCATGTCAGCGTCGCCTCCATGGCCCTCACACGGTACCTACTGCCCCCCCCCCCCCAAATAAAATACTTGGGGAAATCCACGGGAGGAACCTCCGAGCTGTCAACGGGTTCAAGAGAGGCCTCCCGGAGCTTAAAGGGCGCAGGCAAGGCGAGGCGCAGAGACGGGGCCGGCAGGGTGAGGAGTCTGGGTACGCTCACCGGAGACTGGCGAGTCGAACGAGTCCTCCTTCTCCTCCTGCGATGGCGCGTCACTGGGCTTGATTCACTCACTGGGCTTGATTCACTCACTGGGCTCATGTGCAGTGCATGCTCGTAGGGGCTCACGTGAAGTGCATGCTCGTCGGGGCTCACGTGAAGCGTGGCCTCGGCTGGGCTGACGTGTAGCGCGGGCTCGTCGGGGCTCACGTGAAGCGTGGCCTCGGCTGGGCTGACGTGTAGCGCGGGCTCGCCGGGGCTCACGTGAAGCGTGGCCTCGGCTGGGCTGACATGTAGCGCGGGCTCGCCGGGGCTCACGTGAAGCGTGGCCTCGGCTGGGCTGACATGTAGCGCGGGCTCGCCGGGGCTCACGTGAAGCGTGGCCTCGGCTGGGCTGACGTGTAGCGCGGGCTCGCCGGGGCTCACGTGAAGCGTGGCCTCGGCTGGGCTGACATGTAGCGCGGCCTCGGCTGGGCTGACGTGAGTCGCGGGCTCGGCTGGGCTGACGTGAGTCGCGGGCTCGGCTAAGCTGACGTGAGTCGCGGGCTCGGCTGGGCTGACGTGAGTCGCGGGCTCGGCTGGGCTGACGTGAGTCGCGGGCTCGGCTGGGCTGACGTGAGTCGCGGGCTCGGCTGGGCTGACGAGAAATGCGGGCAGAGACAGCGTCGAAAGATAATCTCCAAGGGCCCGGTTGCTGACAACTACTGGATCCATTTTGCGGTGAGTTGTTCTGTAACGAGGTGCGATGAAGCTGAGAAGAGGCTGGATCCAAATGCAGTGTGGCTTTATTAAACAGGTTACGAACTGAGACAGGAACAGGATACAAGGACTCAGAAACAGGAATAACCAACATTAACATCAAACATTCAACAACTCACAAAGACAGGGCAGAAACACAGGGATTAAATAATCATAGACAAACGAGCTAACACGATAACAAGGGGGCGAGGGAGATCAGAAACACCTGGGATAATTAATAGACAAGACAGGGAACCATAGAACATGACAGGTTACAAACCCACATCGTGACAGTGCCTCAACAAGTAAAGTCATAACATAATGATACCTTTGCAAATCATTAGCTAATGATTAATTAAAGCAGACAACTGGAAGTTGATGTGCATAGCTTTGGCTAATTGTGGTAATTAACATGAATTTACACTATTAGTTACTAAAATATGTTATTAAGGAATTAATACACAATGACACATTGAATTAATAGCAATTCATGTATTACTTAATCTATTAATCAAATAGACTCTTTATTAGTTGCTGATGCAGTAATCATTAATTAAAGGTTTAGTTCTCCATGAGTCATACATTAACTCATGATTATCTGTGCATTAGTTAAACATGAATTAATGTGTATTAGTGCACCCGTACTGAAAAATGTGTTACCAAATATTCTCTTATCATGTTGTGTGAGACAGTGTGATTTCAAAGGAAAATATCCTCTTGTGGCTTTCATTTCAGCAGGTAAGATATTTTTTGCAGCCTTGGCTTAATGTAGTAATGTAGTGTATTTCTATTTTTATACTGGACCCACGTCATTGTTGAAGTGAATCTAGGTTAGCTAATGCAGCTTTTGAGTTTAATCAAATATTTCCCTGGATGGGGGAATTCCCGGGGTGTTGTAGTCAATTATTTCTTTAAAGACTAGAATTTACTTGTGTATCCACATCCTCATTACGATCCCTTAATATTGAAAATGGCCCAGTAGTTAAGCATGCAGTTTCAGTGGTACAGGGGGCAGGTGCCAACAAGGAAGTTTGCTAATGAGTAACCTTCATTTGTTAAAGAGCAACAGTGTTCAGCTCAGCCTATAAGTAAGTTATGACAACATTGAGTCATTGCAGGAGGAGTATGTTTCTGGGGCTTTGCAGAAGAGCAAGATATTCACTGTTGACTGTTGAAGTGTATGGAGGATGGCGAAGTGTAAAACAGACTGCATTGAAAGGCCTCTGTCTCTGGTCTTTGAAAAACTCGGTTGTGTTGTTGGTAGACATCCGTGTGTGTTTATTGTATTAGTTTTATGTGTGGCTGCTGCCCTTGGACCTGGTTTCATCTTTCTTCACGAGAGGGAGGCAAATGATATTGAAGACCAGTTTACTCCTGTCAATGGACCTGCCAAGTTGGAGAGGGCGATTGTGGTGGAACATTTCCCACAATCAGAAGAGTTTTCTCAGCTACGGCTTTCGTCTGAAGGCACTTATGCCTCTGTGATCATCACAGGCTTGCACAGAGAAAATATATTAACTGAAGCAGCTTTTAATGACATTATAGAGCTAGACAGACAAGTGAAAAGTATAACTTCAGGAAACACTTTTGAAAACCTCTGTGCCAAAACAAAGGGAAGGTGCATGTCAAATGCAATTTTAGACATTATAAATTATAATGCTGCTGAAATAGTTTCTTCAAACATAAAATATCCAATGAATAATGACACATTTCTGGGAACAACCATCGGCGGTGTAGAGCTAAATCCGGATAGCTCAGCCCTAACCAGTGCCAAAGCGGTCAGGCTTTTTTATTTCTTAGACGAGAAGAAGAAAGGAGAAGAAAAGATGAAAAACTGGATTGATGGCTTTCTAAAACTCCTCTCAAACTCTACAGAACAGAAAACGGTAAGTCATGGAAATGATTGTGAGTTATGAGTTATATCTACATGTACATAACTACCTGATGACCATTGTGTATGTAAAAGTGCCTCAAATTACATCAATCAAATAATCTCCAATAACTATAATTCAAGCACCAAAATTAATTTGATAAATTGAACAACATTGATGTACATTTTCTTGATTTTTCTCCAGGATATTCATGTCTATCTTGGCTATTCATTTGCCCTAACCTTTTCTTCACTGTGCTTCAACACAATGCAACACATTCATGCATACAGTAACTACAGTGAACTGTGTTTTGTGTTGCTTTTCTACAGGTCCATGTGTCTTACTTTACATCAATATCAAGACAGAATGAGCTTGAGACCAATTCAGACTCTGTGATCCCCCTCTTCTCTGTTACATATTTCCTGGCCATAACCATTTCAATTCTATCTTGTTTAAGGTATCTTAAATAATTAAAAAAGAATCACATAAGCACATGTTTCTGTCACTGGCGATGTGATTGATCCCTATAGCTTGTCCTCTTCCCCAGGTTGGACTGTGTCAGGACGAAGGTGTGGGTGGCTGCGTTCGGTGTGGTCTCCGCTGGGATGGCCGTGTTGGCCAGCTTTGGACTGCTGCTGTTCTGTGGGATGCCGTTTGCCATGACTGTGGCCACAGCCCCCTTTCTGATTCTGGGTAAATGTCTTTTATTTCATCACCTCGTAGGTGTCTCACAGCTGATGTTCACAGGCTCACCGTCTCTGCTTTCCTCCAGGTGTTGGTGTCGATGACATGTTCATTATGATCTCCTGCTGGCAGAAGACTGAAGTTCATAAAGCCGTTGAGCTTCGTTTAGCAGAAACGTATAAAGAGGCCGGCGTGTCCATCACTATCACCACGCTGACAGATGTGCTGGCTTTCTACATCGGTCTCATGACGCCCTTCCGCTCAGTTCAGTCCTTCTGCATGTACACCAGCACAGCTCTTCTGTTCTGCTACCTCTTCAACATCACCTTCTTTGGCGCGTGTCTCGCACTGAATGGTTGGAGAGAGAAAGGCAACAGACACTGGCTGACCTGCATGAAAGTCCCAGAAGCCACTGGTGATGAAGGAGGCTGTTGTGTTGGTGGGGCGTATGATGAAAACACACATAAGGAATTTGAAATGCCAATGGACTCATTCTTTAAAAACTATTACGGCCCTTTTCTGACAAGAGTGTGGGTTAAGGCGCTTGTGTGTCTGGTCTATGCTGGGTATTTGGCAGTCAGTATCTATGGATGCTTCCAAATGCAGGAAGGTCTAGATCTGAAACATTTAGCAGCAGACGGCTCATATGTTGGTAGTTACTATGACAAAGAAGATGAATTCTTCTCTGCCTTTGGTCCCAATGTCATGCTAGTTATAAAGGATGAAGACTTTCAGTACTGGAACCCAACTGCCCGCAAAAGTCTTGACTTGTGTTTGGAAAATTTTCAAAATCTGCCAGTGGCAGATTCAGGCATGTCACCGATTTCTTGGCTGAGTGCATACGTGCAGTTTGGACTGAATGTAGGTTTAAATGTAGACGATGAAACACAATTCAAAAGCCATATATCTGCATTTCTTAATCTGTCTGGTTTTAGTCAAGATGTTAATTTCACTAACAATCAAATTCACGCATCACGTATGTTTATTCAGACTGTGAACATCAGCACAGCGATCGATGAGAAAAACATGCTGGATGTATTTAGAGAAACTGCAGAAAAATGTGTTGTTGATCTGATAGTGTACCACCCTGCATTCATCTATTTCGACCAATATGCCGTCATCGTCAGTAATACAATCCAGAATATAGTAGTTGCTACATGTGCAATGTTAGTCATTTCACTCCTGTTGATCCCAAACCCTCTTTGCTCTCTCTGGGTGACATTTGCCATCGCATCTGTCATTGTGGGAGTGACCGGTTTCATGGCATTATGGGATGTTAGTTTAGACTCCGTGTCTATGATTAATCTTGTTATTTGTATCGGGTTTTCTGTCGACTTCTCTGCTCACATATCCTATGCTTTTGTGTCAAGTGAAAAGTCCTCAGCGAATGAGAAAGCCATGGATGCCGTCACTAAACTGGGCTATCCGATCGTTCAGGGTGCCGTGTCCACTATCGCAGGTGTGGTGGTGCTCGCGGCTGCTAAAAGCTACATATTCAGGACCTTCTTCAAAATCATGTTCTTAGTCATTCTGTTTGGGGCCGTCCATGGCATCGTATTCATACCGGTGTTCCTGACCTTCCTCAGCACTTGCAGTAACAGTCATGAAAAAAAAAATAATAATCTTCCAGAGCACAGTGACACAAGCGAACGGCAAGTAAAGGCAGTTGTGATTCAGAATGTGTGGTGTGCTGATCCTGACTGTCCATAGGCACTGTGACAAGTGGTTTATAAAATGGACGGATGAACTTTTTTTTCTTTTTGTTTGAGCTTAGCTATGTATAGCACTTTTATTTGACCACGGAAGTAATATCAATCATACTGTTCTGTTCTTATGTATACACTGCATCTTACATGTTTTTGAGTATTTATATTTTAATCAAGTTGATCTTTTTCTTTTTTTCTTTTATACTTTTTCATCCAGTTCTATTTATTATATGCACATCTATTAATTTAAACACGTCAATGCAAAGACAACTTTGCATTTGTAATCCAGTTACATTCAAGTACATTGATTCGACCACATTACTGAACATTGGGAATTTTATGTTTGCATTAAAAGATCTTGATCTCAGCATAATTGTCACTGAAGTAAATGAGTAAGTAATTTATTGACACAGTATTTGCATGAATGCATAAACCCCTCTGCCGCTAATGTTCTCTCCTGGATGCCATTATATATAGCAGAGACAATATTTCCTGGTCAACATTTCCTTGTTCCTGATCCTGTTGGAATGTAAATCAGCATTACAGGTGCTGGTCATATAATTAGAATATCATCAAAAAGTTTATTTATTTCAGTAATTCCATTCAAAAAGTGAAACTTGGATATTATATTCATTCATTACACACAGACTGATATATTTCAAATGTTTATTTCATTTAATTGTGATGATTAAAACTGACAACTAATGAAAATCCCAAATTCAGTATCTCCGAAAATTAGAATATTACTTAAAGCATAATTCCGTTATTTAGCACTTTGAGTCTATTTTCTAGTTTGTTTTGGATGAACTAGAGTGGTGGACACAGAAATTTTGACGATGGGTCCTGTCTCGACTTTTTGACTCTTTTAGAATGGACAACTGTCAGTCAGCAGTCTTCCCCATGATTGTGTAGCCTACAGAACTAGACTGAGGGGGCTTTCACACTGGCAGTTTAGTTGGGAACGGGGCACGGTTCACATGAAAAATCGCTAATGTGACCGCTGTCATGGGACCCGGGTGCGCACTGGGGTACCGAACCCGAGACTACCTGGAGGAGGTGGTCTGAGTTCGGTTGCTCCCGAACCGTGCCGGGGTTCGCGTGAATGTGAAAGCAACACGGACTCGGTGCACACTTGTCCAGGAAGTAAAGTGACCTGCGCATGCGTTTTAGCTTACTGTGATGTATTCAGTTTAACACTTGTAAGGGATGATAGTGTTGATGATTTACCTTGGATACGAGCGAGAGTGAGCCTGCAGTCTATTTGTGTATTGCGCGTGAAATCAGGGCACCAAATTTGGAAATCCACTGTCTCCTAAAAAGAGTCCGTTTGCCAGCAGCAGAAGGCCACCTTATGTGACACACGCACAGTCAACCTGTATTGTTCACTCAATTAATTAATTAATTAATAAAATACACAATATTGACCCGCGTCCTGTTTTCTGTCATGCGGCGTGCACGTTTGCGATGACGTCATATGCACGCAAACACACCAGGGTTCGATAGAATCAAGTTGAGTGTGAAACCAGACCAACGCTGCGGGGGCGCCGGGAACAAACGCGCTCGGGCTCGGACCGCAGCAAACGAGCCCAGTGTAAAAGCCCCCTGAGAGACCATTTAAAGGCCTTTGCAGGTGTTTTGAGTTAATTAGCTGATTAGATTATGGCACCAGGTGTCTTCAATATTGAACCTTTTCACAATATTCAAATTTTCTAAGGCCCTGTCCACACGGACACGGGTATTTTTATAACCGTGACTTTTTTTACGCGGTTCGGCCGTTCGTCCACACGGAAACGCACTGAAACCGAACATTTTTGAAAACCCCTGCCAGGGTGAGGATTTTCAGAAACGCCGGTTACAGTGTTGTCGTGTAGACAGTGAAACCGGGGTTTTTGCCTTGCGACGTCAGAGTGTGCGTCGTTATCCGCTGTGTTTGACGTCAGATTTGCGCCTACCGGAACCGGTAATAACTTTTTGTTAGACTTCTGATTGGCCAACGTGGCTTTACGGTTAAGGGTTATATCGCCGCCTGCTCTTGACCGCGCTTGATAGCGCGTTTTTGCGTTTTCATGTAGACGGAGACCGAGCATGTGTGGACGGGATTTTTTTTTTAAACGCTGGAGGAAAAACTCTGGTTATAAAAATACCCGTGTACGTGTGGACAAGGCCTGAGATACTGATTTTGGGGGTTTCATTAGTTGTCTGTTAAAATCATCAAAATTAAAAGTAATGACCACTTGAAGTATATCAGTCTGTGTGTAATGAATAAATATAAAATTCAAATTTCACTTTTTGAAGGGAATTACTGAAATAAATCAACTTTTTGATAATATTCTAATTATATGACCAGCACCTGTAATGTAAAAAGCGTGTGATTTAAGTTAAAGAGTAATCCATCTATTCTGTGCCTTTAGGTCAATTAAACATTAGCAAATAGATCCTAACTGAAACACTTAACAGATAAGGACACAATGCACATAATTTGTCTGTAATATGGTCACAGGACAATAGCCATACTGCTAAAACGGCGTAGACCATTCACAAAGTTGTACTTAAAAGGCCTAAAGCGTTTGTGTCAGTAAGATCTTCTATCGTTTTGCTGGGGACAAAGTAGTGTAATTGAGGCGAGGATCTATATGCAAAAGCAGTTTATTAAAAACTTAAAGCAAAAAACAACAAACAAACCAAGGAACACATAAACTCTGAACATCACAAAACAAGCTACTCACAACAGAAACAAGAGCAAAAAATAAAAGGAACTAAATGCAAACAGCGGATGAGCTTTGAACTATGCTGGTATCCAGCATGCATTGCGGCATGAAGCGTTTTGTTGATTGTCAGCATTGAGTTTCATATGCTGATAGTTGATGTCTGTGTGTGTCTGAATGATACAGTAGATCAAAGCTCTTTGTGCTCAACACGTTTTTAAAACTCTTCAAGATATGTTTGTCAAAAACACTGCTGATCTCATGCTATATTATCTGGATTACTGTAATTAATAAAGTTAATAACCCAGATAGCAGACCAACACTACATCAACATTTAATCCATTTTAATCTTGCTATATGTACAACAGGATTCTAGGCCAGTAAATCATATCCTTGTGGACTTCTTTTAATCAGAGACTATTTAGGGCAGAAACTAACATGGTTTTGAACCAAAAAGTCACCAACTCAAAGTAAATACAATATCCAACTTTATATAGGACCCTCTTGAAAATGAGATGATGCATCTCAAGAGGCTATCCTTAAATAATAAATTCAAAATATCAAATTATAAACAACTTTAAACTACAATCTTTCTGTTTTGTTTCTAAACTCATAAATGCATGCACTTACAAACTCATACACTCAAAAAAATACCTCATCAATTGAATGTGTATTAATCATGTGGCAAATTTCCACATACAATTATTACATTCCCACATAGCAAACAGACTTGGCCCAAATGTGGCCTCAAAATGGCACTGCTGGCGTGTTGCCGGCACTGGCATGCATTATGTCAGCCAACTCTGGGCCATGCGTGGCAATGATGGCACTGCATGCATGACGGCAGACAACATTTGGGCCGATTGTGGATGGGAGGTGTGTGGCCCAGATCAGTGTAGCGATTATGGCCCAGATCAGTTTAGCGATTATGGCCCAGATCAGTGTAGCGATTATGGGCCTTTGTGTACTGGACAGTTAGAAGTATTAAGGGCTGCTAGGCCTATTAGTTTTCAGCAATGTTCACAAAATTCAATAATCATTAAACAATTCCCAAATCCATTTGACCTGAACAAAATATACATTTTCCTAACATGATAATTGATTTTTTTTTTTTAAATAAATTTATAGTTCAAAGAAAAAATAATTCACATACAAAATAGTCAACATTTTCCATACTTTAGTTTAAGCACCACAAAATCATGTTAAAAACGTACTATATATATATATAGCAGTTTATTAAAAAACGTTTGAAAAAAAATATCATTTAAAAGATGTTTATTTTGGCGCGATCTCCACGGTAACAGCAGCTTTTCTGGTTGGTGAATGAGGTTCACGTGATGTATGCGTCGTTTGAAATTTCTCCCGCTGAAGGGTGAAGAAGTCTGTCACTGTCAGACAACTGCTGTTCAGGTAAGTGAAGTTCGTCGCTCTCTTTCTTTGTGCTTTTTTAAATACCAGAATTCAAACTCGGATGTCACTTTGTTCTTTATTGAAGTGAACTTTTGCTTATATGGCAGCGGATCCACTGCCCCTTGAGAATGCGAGTACAGACTGACGCGACCGGTGCGATAGACCGGCCTGCGGGATGTAATGTAAGTTAATGCTGTTAAAATGATAGGAAAAAATCACAGCGAAATCAGCAACAAACAACAGTAATTGACTTTTAAAGCTCAAAGTGATTCAATGGTTGTATAATCAGATTTAATTATATCTAAATCTAATCTGCGACTTTGATAATCAGGATATGTCTTCTATTTTATGTGTGTGTGTGTGTGTGTATGTCTGTTTCTCTTAAGATTGGATGAGTTGGTTTCTTTTGATGAACACAAAGAACACATTTTGAGGAATGTTGGTGACCAGACAGGTAACTGGAATGTAACATTAAATTGGAAAGTGGTTCTCTACTGATTAAACATTTATTTTTTTAATTTCTGCTGTGTTCAACAGAAGGAAGAAACTCATACAGGCATCGTACAAGTGGAGGTGAGGAAATGTTGACAGAATTTAAATTTTTGGTTGAACTATTCCTTTAGTGGATAATTGCCGTTTTATTTTAACAGTTAATAAATTAAAAGTTAATTCACAGATAAGCATGTGTTTACACCACAGTTTTCATATCTAAACATTTTTAAGGTTTTTGTTTGCTAAAAAGGTTTTGTCAAAATACTGTTGTACTGTTGTGAGTTTGACAACAGTATTTTGACAGTCATTCAATAGTGCCACATTATAAGCAACCATTTCCTGTATAAAATGTAACCAAAGCAACCTTATTTTATTTTGTTACCTACATTTATTTACAGATGGATTAGTGTTTGTATATGTATATTTATTAATTTTGTATTAATTTAATATTTTGTCTTTTAGCTGCTGTGAGAAAAAAATCGTCTGACACAACATGCTCCCGATCAGGAGATAGAAGCAACTATACAAGATGGCTTCAGCTTGCTCCTGATAGAGATGGAGGAAGGAGAGAGCGCTTGAGGAGAAAAGAGGGGCTGCAGAGCTGGACTTCACTTCCTGAGAACTATTTTTTTCTCCCTCACACATACAAAAATTCTGATGTGTAAATTTGTTTTAAGTAATTGTTTTAATTTACTCTATGTTTGTTGAGAGTAAAATTACATTATAATATGGTTACATTTCAGTGCTAGATTAATTCATAGATTAATTTAGTTAGAATTGGAAAATGTTGTATACTTGGCTGTTCAGGCAACTAAAATAGTGTCCACACAACTCTAGCTGTATTACTACAATATTACTACAATAAGTAAGCTACTGTTTAAAGGAACACTCCACCGTTTTTTCATATTAAACTTTTTTTATTTTTTATTAAACAGACCATTAATATATTAAACAGACCATTAAACTATGTTATTGCCTTATAACATATAATGGATAACTATAATGTATGGCAGAATAGCAGGGTTAACTGGCTGAGATTCGGGCCAGTTATGTCCCATGTGTGACCCTTGTCTTTAATCCAGTTCTGGGCCACTTCAGGGCCAGTTAAGGGTGATTAACTGGCTGAGATTCGGGCCGGGTATGGCCCATGTGTGACCCTTGTCTTTAATCCAGTTCTGGGCCACTTCAGGGCCAGTTAAGGGTGATTAACTGGCTGAGATTCGGGCCAGTTATGGCCCATGTGTGACCCATGTCTTTAATCCAGTTCTGGGCCACTTCAGGGCCAGTTAAGGGTTAACTGGCTGAGATTCGGGCCGGGTATGGCCCATGTGTGACCCATGTCTTTAATCCAGTTCTGGGCCACTTCAGGGCCAGTTAAGGGTGATTAACTGGCTGAGATTCGGGCCGGGTATGTCCCATGTGTGACCCTTGTCTTTAATCCAGTTCTGGGCCACTTCAGGGCACGTTAAGGGTTAACTGGCTGAGATTCGGGCCAGTTATGTCCCATGTGTGACCCTTGTCTTTAATCCAGTTCTGGGCCACTTCAGGGCACGTTAAGGGTTAACTGGCTGAGATTCGGGCCGGGTATGGCCCATGTGTGACCCTTGTCTTTAATCCAGTTCTGGGCCACTTCAGGGCCAGTTAAGGGTGATTAACTGGCTGAGATTCGGGCCAGTTATGTCCCATGTGTGACCCTTGTCTTTAATCCAGTTCTGGGCCACTTCAGGGCCAGTTAAGGGTGATTAACTGGCTGAGATTCGGGCCGGGTATGGCCCATGTGTGACCCTTGTCTTTAATCCAGTTCTGGGCCACTTCAGGGCCAGTTAAGGGTGATTAACTGGCTGAGATTCGGGCCAGTTATGGCCCATGTGTGACCCATGTCTTTAATCCAGTTCTGGGCCACTTCAGGGCCAGTTAAGGGTTAACTGGCTGAGATTCGGGCCGGGTATGGCCCATGTGTGACCCTTGTCTTTAATCCAGTTCTGGGCCACTTCAGGGCCAGTTAAGGGTGATTAACTGGCTGAGATTCGGGCCAGTTATGTCCCATGTGTGACCCTTGTCTTTAATCCAGTTCTGGGCCACTTCAGGGCCGTCATTCTTTGCGGTACTTGGGCCGAGGGAAAAGTGATTGTGTGGCCCGGAGCTGGGCCAGAAAACATTTGCTATGTGGGTTAATAAAACTGTATGTTCATGTCTGTTGGATGTAATCAAACTATTTCTATCTGTATTATCATAATTACTTTGACTTAATGTAATTTTCCTTAAACTCAAACTGAACTGTATTACATTGTCCTAATGTCATTTTCTTGAAAATTAAACTTACTGTATTAAATTGAGCTAATGTCATTTTTCCAGAGTAAAATGTAACTTGTATTACACGGACCAATGTGTTTTTCCTAGTAGGTCTAACAGAATGTCACAATCTAATGTTTATTCATTTCATGAATTTAAGAACTGCACAATGGCTAAAAACAATTGTACACGGCACTATTAAACAGTAGTGCTAGCAGAGCTGTAGCCATGTTATTGCAAAAGAAAAACTGGTCAACACTGATCAATCTACTCTGTCAGGTAATCACTTAGTTCACATTTACAATTTTTTTTAATGCAGACAAAACACATCATGCAAAAAAAAAAAGAAAAAAAAAAGATCTACTAAAAAATTTTCAGCTTTAGTTTTTGGACTCTGTCCATCCAGATTTAGACACAGTTTTTGAAAGACCTCGAAAGTATGCTGCAGGTTGGATGGGTACCTCAAATCCAGAGCATAAATTATGTCCATAAGCAAAGTGATGTCACACAGCACAGTCTGAATTTCCCCGAGTACCTCTACTCCCTCAATTACAATTGACACTTTTGGTGGTTATTGTGCACCTTCTGGATGGACCACACAGGTCCCAAGGACATCCTCCTCTTTTGATTTCTCAGCCTCGTCACAGTCCTTAAATTTGGAGAGCACAAGCTCTTGGAGACAACAAACATTGTGTGTGTGTGTAATGGTTAAAACAACAAAACACCCCACTAAACTTGCATTACAAACAGAAACACTGAGGGCTGGGGCAAGATTTAAAGCAACACTATGTAACATTTTTTACCTTAAAATAATGTTTCCAAAATCTTATCAGTGGTTCATCCAGTCGTAACAGGGTGAAAGGCACTTCTGCCATAGCCTGACGGGGTCTGTATCGCTTTTACTGGCACTACGGGACTTTGGGGTTCGGGTAGTAACCCAACCACAAAAAGAACTACAAAATTCGACTGCTTTACGTCAAGCGCTACAATAGTCATTATTTCGTTTTTCTTCGTTTCTGATATCGCAATACATCATCTTTTCATGAAATCATGTAACATACTCTACCTTGTCTGTGGACATCGTTCGTTCTAAAGCCAGTGCTGGATAAACAGCGAGCGTTCATGCGACGGTAGGCTAAATTATTTACGACAGCGGTAATGGACAATTTAGTTTCCAACCAGTAGGGCGACCGAAGAGGAAAAGTTCCATGGTGTTGCTTTAGGAAGATTTAAGAAGTTTAGAATAGGTATTTGTTAGAAATGAAGATTCTGACAAGACGTGCCATTCTTTCCGGTCTTCATTAGTAGTTGAATGAATAATGAACCAGCGCTGGGGAGGCAGAAGCTCTCGACCCCTGATCCCTGGTTTAAAGAATATATAGTAAGAATATGAGGGGAGTATTACAACTCTGGCCAATAAGGAGATACATTACATCATATATGATATCCTATAGATCTATATCCTATTGCTGCCTCACTGCTTGTTGCTGTCTGTTGTGAGTGTTTGCTTCGAGGCTGTAAGCTAAGCTCCGTCTAAGTCTCCTATTCGTATTTCTGTTTTGAACCATCATTTATTATCATTTCTAGTTTTTTTATACTACTAACTACATCTTACCTAACATCTCTGATTAACCTGACATCGCTAGCTTCCATTATTTTTAGCACAACACGCTATTAACTCGCTTGCCTGTTAACGCGCCACCCGTGCGCTCAGTTTATTTATTTATTTATTTATTTTTCTCGTGTGCACCCGCGCCTCTGAGTTTATAAAAAGCATAGGTGAGCAAGAATCAGTCAACAAACACGGTAATGTCTTGTCCTGACATCAAAGCAAATTTAAAAGTGCTGGCTAATGCTATTCGTAAATTCTCTAAGATCATTATTCATGTCGGCACTAATGATGTTCGACTCCGCCAGTCGGAGATCACCAAAATTAATATTAAAGAGGTGTTTGAACTCGCAAGTACGATGTCAGGCACTGTAATTTGCTCTGGCCCCCTTCCTGTTCGAAGGAGCGATGAGATAGTTAGTAGATTGTGTTCACTGAATGGCTGGCTGTCTGAGTGGTGTCCGCAAAATAATGTAGAATTCATAGACAATTGGAAAAGTTTTTGGGGCAAGCCTGACCTGTTGAAAAGAGATGGTATCCATCCCTCCTGGGCTGGTGCTGCTCTTCTCTCTAGTAATTTGGCTCATAGTCTTAGAGCTAAAACATGACAATCTGGGGCTCAGGTCAGGAAGCAGACAGACTGGCTAAACCGACCGTCTGCTAGCGGCCTCACGTCACCAAGGTCAGATAAATCCCATCACATAGAGCCTCTTTCACCTAGATATCATCATATAGAGACTGTGTCTGTTCCCCGAATTTGGAAATCCAAAAAACTGCCAAACCCCTTTAAGGGTAAAAATTGTATTGATGTTCAACAAATAAAAAACAGATATAATACAGATGAGCAAATGATAAAGCTTGGGTTGCTGAATATTCGATCCCTTAATTCAAAAGCGCTCATAGTTGATGATATGATTTCAGATTATAATCTAGATGTGCTGTGTTTGACAGAAACCTGGCTAAAACCAAACGAATACATTATTTTAAATGAGTCAACCCCACAAGATTACGGTTATAAACATGAGCCTCGTCTGAAAGGCAAAGGGGGAGGTGTTGCTGTAATTTATAGTAATATTTTCAAAACCACTAAGAAATGTAGTTTTAAATATACTTCTCTTGAAGTGTTGGTGCTTAATGTTAAAATATATAGTGTAAACGATGAATCACATTTGAGAATTCTACTGGCTACTGTATACAGGCCACCAGGGCACCATAAAGATGTATGTGTACAATGTACAATGTACAATGTACAATATGTACAGGGCACCATAAAGATTTTATCAAAGAATTTGCGGACTTTCTATCAGATTTAGTATTGGCTGCAGATAAAGTACTAATTGTTGGTGATTTTAATATACATGTAGATAATGAAAAAGATGCATTGGGATTGTCATTTAAAGATATTGTAAACTCAATTGGAGTTAGACAACACGTGTCGGGACCTACTCATTGTCGTAATCATACTCTAGATCTAATATTATCACATGGAATAGATGTTGATGCTGTTGAAATTCTGCAGCAGAGCGACGACATCTCAGATCATTATCTAGTCTCGTGTAAATTTCATTTAGCCAAGGCTGCAAAGCCGACTCCGTGTTATAAATACGTTAGACCTATCACTTCTGCCACTAAAGATTGCTTTATCAATAATCTTCCAAATCAGTTTCATCATGTCAGCATCCCAGATAGCTTAGAAGAACTCGATGTTGCAACAGAAACGTTTAACTCTCTCTTTTCCAGCACTTTAGATGCAGTTGCTCTGTTGCGCTTAAAGAAGATTAAAGAAAATAGTCCAATGCCGTGGTACAGCGAGCACACCCAGGCCCTTAAGAGAGCAGCCAGAAAAATGGAGCGCAACTGGAAGAAAACTAAACTAGAGGTATTTCGGATTTCGTGGAAAGGGAGCTCGATTGCTTACAGAGAGGCCTTAAAAACTGTTAGATCAGCTTATTTTTCAACCCTATTAGAAGAAAATAAATATAATCCTAGGTATTTATTTGAAACAGTGGCTAAACTAACGAAAAAGAAAGCTTCAAGCCCAGAAGTTTCCAAGAAACACAGCAGTGATGACTTTATGAACTTCGTCACTTATAACATCGATAATATCAGGGACAAAATTATAACTATGCAACCGTCTACTACAGTATCGCATCAGGGAGTGCATTGTAGTCTCCCTGAGGAACATTTTGATTCATTTGTTGCTATAGGAGAGGACGAATTTTCTAAACTTGTTAAATCATCTAAATCGACAACTTGTATGATAGATCCTCTTCTAAATATCATTAATTCGTCTTTGTCTCTAGGATACGCATCAAAAACCTTTAAGCTGGCTATGATTAAACCGCTTGTTAAAAAAACGCAACTTGATCCTACAGAATTAGTCAATTACAGGCCGATCTCGAATCTGCCTTTTCTGTCAAAGATATTAGAAAAAGCAGTATCCTCACAACTATGTTCCTTTCTAGAAAGAAATGATATCTGCGAGGATTTTCAGTCAGGATTCAGACCGTATCATAGTACCGAGACAGCTCTCATTAGAGTCACACATGATTTGCTCTTATCATCCGATCGTGGTTGTATCTCTCTATTAGTGTTACTCGATCTTAGTGCTGCATTTGACACCATTGACCACAACATTCTTTCAAATAGACTAGAAAACTATGTTGGCATTAGTGGAATTGCATTAGCATGGTTTAAATCATACTTAACTGACCGTTATCAGTTTGTAGCAATAAATGAAGATATGTCTTATTGATCACAAGTTCAGTATGGCGTACCACAAGGCTCAGTACTAGGACCGCTGCTGTTCACTCTTTACATGCTACCATTAGGAGATATCATTAGGAAACATGGAGTTAGCTTTCACTGTTATGCCGATGATACTCAGCTGTATATTTCTTCAAAACCTAACGCAACTTACCAATTCACAAAATTAACGAAATGCATAGCTGATATAAAAAATTGGATGACCAGTAATTTCCTACTAAATTCTGAAAAGACAGAGATTCTAATTATTGGACAAAAAACTTCCACACGTAAAAACCTAGAATACTGTCTAACACTTAATGTTGCTCTGTTAAGTCTTCGTCGTCGGTTAGGAACCTGGGTGTGCTATTAGATACCAACCTTTCTTTTGAAAGCCACGTGTCTAGTATCTGTAAAACCGCATTTTTCCATCTTAAAAATATATCTAAATTACGCCATATGCTCTCACTGACAAATGCGGATCAATTAGTCCATGCGTTCATGACCTCAAGGCTAGATTATTGTAATGCTCTACTGGGTGGTTGCCCTGCACGCTTAATAAACAAACTACAGCTAGTTCAAAACGCCGCAGCTCGAGTTCTTACCAGAACCAGGAAATATGACCATATTAGCCCGGTTCTGTCAACACTGCATTGGCTGCCTATTAAACATCGTATACATTTTTAAATATTGCTGATTACTTACAAAGCACTAAATGGTTTAGCTCCGCAGTACTTGAGCGAGCTCTTAACGCATTATAGTCCTTCACGTCTATTGCGATCTCAAAATTCTGGCCAGTTGATAATACCTAGAATATCAAAATCGACTGCTGGTGGGAGATCCTTTTCCTATTTAGCACCAAAACTTTGGAACAATCTTCCTAACATGGTCCGGGAAGCAGATACAGTCTGTCAGTTTAAATCTAGACTAAAAACACATCTCTTTGGCTTAGCATACACATAACACATTATAGATTTCTATAATTTAATGTTAGGCTGTATAGTTTAGATCTGCCGGAACCGGGAACACTTCCCATAATTCCTGATGTACTTTGCACATCTTAAGAAGGATGGCGTCTACGCTAATATTAGTCTCTCTGTTTATCCCGAGGTTTACCGCAAACCGCCGGATCCAGACCATATCCAGATCTGAGGAAGGACCATCACATGGACACGACGACAACGCATCCCTGAAGTGCCAGCCTCATCAGCACTGTGAAGGCCTCATGGACACCTCAACAAACTCATCTCCACACCGGCGTGATGACTCCAACCTAAACCAGATGAACTGGATAAATATCGTGAAAGTTCTGATCCCATCTGACTTCTGACCTATTATGCTGCCTAAATCATAATCATAGACTGTTCCTTCATTGGCCAAAGGAGGACTGGCCCCCTGACTGAGCCTGGGTTCTCCTGAGGGTTTTTTCTCCATTCTGTCACCTGATGGAGTTTTGGTTCCTTGCCACTGTCGCCTTTTTCGCCTTTCTTCACCTTTGTCGCCACTGGCTTTTGGCTTGCTTAGTTGGGGACATTTAACATTTAATTTTGAATTTAACAATATTATTACAACATTATTTTCCTGTTATCTCTGTAAAGCTGCTTTGAAACAGTTTGTATTGTAAAATACAAATACAATACAATACAATACGCTACATAAATAAAGGTGACTTGACTTGACTTGACCCTTGTGAACAATCTAAATGGCAGCAGAGGGGGGCCAAAAAAGATATTTGGCATTTACATGAAGGACAGTTTGTTGAACCAACAATACTTTTGAATAGTCTCAATCCAGATGCGCATGGTATTAAAAAACCATGTGCAAGGGGGGAATAAGTGTAGGCAAAATTAAGGTAAAATTAAGGAAATTAAAATTAAATTAAAAGGCATTTTTTGCAAAGTTTGTATCTAAACACTTGGTAATGGATTATGTGGACATAATATGAATGGGTGAAGGCAATTAAATCAGCAGAGGAGGGGCAGGAGCAGAATACATTTCTAACTAAGTAAGAATCCGTAGATTTGAAATGTTATCAGAAATAAGTTCAGATAATGGGTCAGCATTCATTGCAGAAATATTGAAGATTAAAATGAATTAATTGTATACAAACACTGAAATTACATACAAGGAAGTTTTAATAATAAGTAATTTATAATGCTTTATGTTTAAATGGTTGAAATAAATAATCTTAGATTGTTAGATATACAGAAAAAGAAACAAATAATGGATATGTAAGATAGCGCAAAAAGTTATTTTCTAGTTATTTTTTCTAATTGTCTAATGAGTTTAATTGAATGACTTTTATGAGATAAATGTAACATTGCTCTCAAGCTTTCTTAGTTTGAGTTAAGGTAGTCTTGAACTGAGGAGCTACAATGAGAATGAGAAGCTACAATACGTGAGATTAAAAATGTCAAAGGGTATTTAAATTTGGAAATAAAATTGACAGAATGTGAAATGAAAAACTTTATAACAAGTATCAAGGCATATTGCGATTAATTAAATAGAAGATTCACTAAAATGTTCTGTTCGTTCATCAACTAAAAATGACTGACTAAAAGATTGATTCTTCGAATTTAAGAATTGATATTCCTTCATAAAAATAAGAAGCGATTAAAAATATATAAAGCGATTAATATAATAAAAATATTAAAAATAGGAAAGAGGTATGTATTTCATATTTTGATACCATATTCATATGGATCATGCGAAATAAAAATGCAGAATGAATCAATTATACTACTATAATCAGCAGAGATTTATTGTAATGCTTTGTCTACATTAGGAGGAAAACAATTATGAGAAAATAAGTAGAATGACTTATGTTAGGAGATCAGTGTTGCACTTTTCCCAAATAATATTGCGCAGGAAGGAAAAATTAGCGATTACGATTAAGTTAAAGAAGCCTAAGAGCAGAAGTTAAGGAAAACTTGATGTAAAGTTTGGAGAATTATGGGCAAGGTGCTCATAATTAGGCTCAAAAGGATGTTTTTTGGAGATGCAATATTGAAAGGGGGTTATCATTCTGTTGTGTACTTTACATATTAAGATCACTAGTTGGAAAACCACGGTTAAACAAATGGTTAAACTGAAATATTAAGATAATGAAAACTGGGGCAACCAAATTGATATTTACAAACATTGGATGTTGATTCGAGTACCTCAAACGAGGACGAGGAAGATGATTGATGAGCCAGAGGAGACCTTCTACGATGTGCAAAGTGTCTAGGTCGAAGAGGATATCTACACTACATAACTGTGTCTAGAATACTAGAATACTTTTTGTGCGCAAAACCCCACAAAAATAATGACTTTATTAAACTACTCATTTTCTTCTATGTGAGCCTCTGACGTGAGTTCTCGAGAGCCACGACGCATGAGCGAGAACTGAGAAGATCTAAACCTCATATGACATTTATCCAACCATTTCCAATAAGTCAAGCACCAAAACTCATTTGGACAGCAATTCAAGTATACAGAAATCATTAACTGAATACACAATGAAACATGTGTACAGTAATTATTCAGAACAGGTTTTTTATTCTTTTTTTTTTCTTTTCATTTCTACAGGTCCATGTGTCTGTCTTCACATCAATACCAAGACGGAATGAGTTCGAGACCAATTCAGACTCTGTGATCCCCCTCTTCTCTGTTACATATTTCTTGTCCATTACCATTTAAATTCTGGGGAAAACTTTAGAATACTGTTCCGTCTTTAATTAATAACTACACAGGAACAAATGAGTAACTCATTATTGACACTCTATTAGCTACTGTTAACTAACCAGAAGCTCTGATTAAGGAATTAGTGAATAATAGCGCTCAGTCGAATGTGGTATTTTTGTAAGGTTTTGGATAATGACGGTTTTGGATAATAATGACTTGTGTTAAAGTCCCTGTAAAGTCAAAATTAAGTATGTGTTCTGAGTTTGCCACACCACAGAAAAATGTGTTATTAGCCACCCAGTCAAATTTGAATGATAAAAAAAGCCGGCAAGTACATAAAATAAGCTATCAAAATCTTGAAAAAATAGCAGTAGTCTCTGCTCTCTAAAGCTGGGGGCGTGTCCACTGGCTGCGCTGAAACCACGCCCACTCGCAAGAAAGCTGCCGTTGCCACACTCAACTGTCACTGCTACAGCCGAAATGAATGCTCGCACGGTGGGCACGCACTGCCGATGATACACCAGTTTTCGGCACGATGGGAGGATGAAGGCCGAGGCAGGAGATAGTCGGTTCGGCCCCATTCACCAGTAACATTGATTTATCAGTGAATCCCAGTGAATCTAAGTTTATTAAACTATCCTGTGTAAAATGATCACTACAGAGGAAGGTTTTGGCGGTGATCCTCAGCTCTACATCAAGGTGGCTCTTCACAAAATGAATCCAATTCTTCTTGATGTGATCGTTTTTCGGAAATTTAAATAAGGACACCGATCTGTTTTGTACGTGGTCGCATCCAGGTAGTACGCATTTCCATGACGAAGGCATAGCTAACTAGCAAACTGTAGGCTGTAGTATCTAATACTACCGAAAGTAACTCGCGATTGAGTGGCAAACTGATGTGAATGTGCTCTATTTATATTGTTAGGGGAGGGGCCAGCCTCAGTGGCTCCAGTGCATCATCAAGTAGGGGCGTGTCCAGGAGTTCAGGGACTCCAGTGCGTCATCAAGTAGGGGCGTGTCCAGGAGCTCAGGGACTCCAGTGCGTCATCAAGTAGGGGCGTGTCCAGGAGCTCAGGGGCTCCAGTGCGTCATCAAGTAGGGGCGTGTCCAGGAGCTCAGGGACTCCAGTGCGTCATCAAGTAGGGGCGTGTCCAGGAGCTCAGGGGCTCCAGTGCGTCATCAAGTAGGGGCGTGTCCAGGAGCTCAGGGACTCCAGTGCGTCATCAAGTAGGGGCGTGGCCAGGAGCTCAGGGACTCCAGTGCGTCATCAAGTAGGGGCGTGTCCAGGAGCTCAGGGGCTCCAGTGCGTCATCAAGTAGGGGCGTGTCCAGGAGCTCAGGGGCTCCAGTGCGTCATCAAGTAGGGGCGTGTCCAGGAGCTCAGGGACTCCAGTGCGTCATCAAGTAGGGGCGTGTCCAGGAGCTCAGGGACTCCAGTGCGTCATCAAGTAGGGGCGTGTCCAGGAGCTCAGGGACTCCAGTGCGTCATCAAGTAGGGGCGTGTCCAGGAGCTCAGGGGCTTCAGTGCATCATCAAGTAGGGGCGTGTCCAGGAGCTCAGGGGCCTCAGTGCATCATCAAGTAGGGGCGTGTCCAGGAGCTCAGGGGCTCCAGTGCGTCATCAAGTAGGGGCGTGTCCAGGAGCTCAAGGACTCCAGTGCGTCATCAAGTAGGGGCGTGTCCAGGAGCTCAGGGACTCCAGTGCGTCATCAAGTAGGGGCGTGTCCATGAGCTCAGGGACTCCAGTGCGTCATCAAGTAGGGGCGTGTCCAGGAGCTCAGGGGCTCCAGTGCGTCATCAAGTAGGGGCGTGTCCATGAGCTCAGGGACTCCAGTGCGTCATCAAGTAGGGGCGTGTCCAGGAGCTCAGGGGCTCCAGTGCGTCATCAAGTAGGGGCGTGTCCAGGAGCTCAGGGACTCCAGTGCGTCATCAAGTAGGGGCGTGTCCAGGAGCTCAGGGACTCCAGTGCGTCATCAAGTAGGGGCGTGTCCAGGAGCTCAGGGACTCCAGTGCGTCATCAAGTAGGGGCGTGTCCAGGAGCTCAGGGACTCCAGTGCGTCATCAAGTAGGGGCGTGTCCAGGAGCTCAGGGACTTCAGTGCGTCATCAAGTAGGGGCGTGTCCAGGAGCTCAGGGGCTTCAGTGCATCATCAAGTAGGGGCGTGTCCAGGAGCTCAGGGGCTCCAGTGCGTCATCAAGTAGGGGCGTGTCCAGGAGCTCAGGGACTCCAGTGCGTCATCAAGTAGGGGCGTGTCCAGGAGCTCAGGGGCTCCAGTGCGTCATCAAGTAGGGGCGTGTCCAGGAGCTCAGGGACTCCAGTGCGTCATCAAGTAGGGGCGTGTCCAGGAGCTCAGGGACTCCAGTGCGTCATCAAGTAGGGGCGTGTCCAGGAGCTCAGGGGCTCCAGTGCGTCATCAAGTAGGGGCGTGTCCAGGAGCTCAGGGGCTCCAGTGCGTCAAGTAGGGGCGTGTCCAGGAGCTCAGGGACTCCAGTGCGTCATCAAGTAGGGGCGTGTCCAGGAGCTCAGGGACTCCAGTGCGTCATCAAGTAGGGGCGTGTCCAGGAGCTCAGGGGCTTCAGTGCATCATCAAGTAGGGGCGTGTCCAGGAGCTCAGGGGCCTCAGTGCATCATCAAGTAGGGGCGTGTCCAGGAGCTCAGGGGCTCCAGTGCGTCATCAAGTAGGGGCGTGTCCAGGAGCTCAAGGACTCCAGTGCGTCATCAAGTAGGGGCGTGTCCAGGAGCTCAGGGACTCCAGTGCGTCATCAAGTAGGGGCGTGTCCATGAGCTCAGGGACTCCAGTGCGTCATCAAGTAGGGGCGTGTCCAGGAGCTCAGGGGCTCCAGTGCGTCATCAAGTAGGGGCGTGTCCAGGAGCTCAGGGGCCTCAGTGCATCATCAAGTAGGGGCGTGTCCAGGAGCTCAGGGGCTCCAGTGCGTCATCAAGTAGGGGCGTGTCCAGGAGCTCAGGGACTCCAGTGCGTCATCAAGTAGGGGCGTGTCCAGGAGCTCAGGGGCCTCAGTGCGTCATCAAGTAGGGGCGTGTCCAGGAGCTCAGGGGCTCCAGTGCGTCATCAAGTAGGGGCGTGTCCAGGAGCTCAGGGACTCCAGTGCGTCATCAAGTAGGGGCGTGTCCAGGAGCTCAGGGACTCCAGTGCGTCATCAAGTAGGGGCGTGTCCAGGAGCTCAGGGGCTTCAGTGCATCATCAAGTAGGGGCATGTCCAGGAGCTCAGGGGCCTCAGTGCATCATCAAGTAGGGGCGTGTCCAGGAGCTCAGGGGCTCCAGTGCGTCATCAAGTAGGGGCGTGTCCAGGAGCTCAGGGACTCCAGTGCGTCATCAAGTAGGGGCGTGTCCAGGAGCTCAGGGGCTCCAGTGCGTCATCAAGTAGGGGCGTGTCCAGGAGCTCAGGGACTCCAGTGCGTCATCAAGTAGGGGCGTGTCCAGGAGCTCAGGGACTCCAGTGCGTCATCAAGTAGGGGCGTGTCCAGGAGCTCAGGGACTCCAGTGCGTCATCAAGTAGGGGCGTGTCCAGGAGCTCAGGGACTCCAGTGCGTCATCAAGTAGGGGCGTGTCCAGGAGCTCAGGGGCTTCAGTGCATCATCAAGTAGGGGCGTGTCCAGGAGCTCAGGGGCCTCAGTGCATCATCAAGTAGGGGCGTGTCCAGGAGCTCAGGGGCTCCAGTGCGTCATCAAGTAGGGGCGTGTCCAGGAGCTCAAGGACTCCAGTGCGTCATCAAGTAGGGGCGTGTCCAGGAGCTCAGGGACTCCAGTGCGTCATCAAGTAGGGGCGTGTCCAGGAGCTCAGGGACTCCAGTGCTTCATCAAGTAGGGGCGTGTCCAGGAGCTCAGGGACTCCAGTGCGTCATCAAGTAGGGGCGTGTCCAGGAGCTCAGGGACTCCAGTTTTAGCCCTGCAAAAAATCCGGAACACAGCAATGGTGAAAAACTGTTTAACGGTCTAACTCCACAATTCAGTACTTTACAGTTCACAGTCTTTGTAATATGTTTTAGCAATACATTTCTAACATTTATAATGTGTTTACATTTTTTTTTATTATTATTATTTAAAAAAAAAATGTATTGCATTTACAGGGACTTCAAGCTGACATTTTGGACAAAACTAGCTAGCTTACCAATTCAGGCTAATATTTAGCCAAATGATTTGCATGGTTTTATACATTGCTATATCACCAACATTTAGACCTGGACAAATTTGCTTAGACGTAACAACAATAACATTGGTTCTGCTCAAATTTTATTTTGACAATCCAAAAACAGTTTTTAAAGTAAATGGGTGCTTCCCATGTGCTTTTCCTTTTCAGTCTGGTAGAAATGATGGGTGGTTCCAAAATATATTGTCACATGACAATACAAGTGTACAGTTGCCAAGATAAAGGGGCTGGGTCAACTTACCCACTGGCTCGTCTTACCCCACCCTCCCTACTTACTAATACGTTAATAGAGTTTATTTTTAGTTAATAGTAGTTACTAAAGTAGATGTCTCTAGGATATGTACCAAAAAAACGCAACTTGATCCTACAGAATTAGTCAATTACAGGCCGATCTCGAATCTGCCTTTTCTGTCAAAGATACTGGAAAAAGCAGTATCCTCACAACTGTGTTCCTTTCTAGAAAGAAATAATATCTGCAAGGATTTTCAGTCCGGACTTAGACCGTACCATAGCACTGAGATTGCTCTCATTAGAGTCACAAATGATTTGCTCCTATCATCCGATCGTGGTTGTATCTCTCTGTTAGTGTTACTTGATCTTAGTGCTGCATTTGATACTATCGACCACAACATTCTTTTAAATAGACTAGAAAACTATGTTGGCATTAGTGGAATTGCACTAGCATGGTTTAAATCATACTTATCTGACCGTTATCAGTTTGTAGCAGTAAATGAAGAGATGTCTTATCGATCACAAGTTCAGTATGGTGTACCACAAGGCTCAGTACTAGGACCATTGCTGTTCACTCTGCACATGCTACTGTAGCAGGGTGGACTAACTCCACCTACTGAGAGCGTGCACATGCAAGTAGTTGATTGGGCGCCGTGGGATGGCATATAAAGGAAGGGGATTTGGGCGACCGGATGTGTGCCTTGGCGGCATCGGATGTCACTATCATACGTGGCCGCCTAAGGGTTAACCGCGGTCTGGTCTCCCTGTCTGCTGGGCGCGTGCAGCTGATTCGTCTCAGGTAACATTAGTTTGTTTACGTGTGAGTTATCCCTTGCTGCTCTCAGCGAGATATTCATAGTCTGTCAATTACAGCGGCATGTTTCCGACTGAGCGTCTGTATCCCCGCATGGCGCGTGGCCATGAATGGGCCGATTACCGTATTTTCCGCACTATACGGCGCACCGGATTATAAGGCGCACCTTCAATGAATGACCTATTTTAGAACATTTTTCATATATAGGGCGCACCGGATTATAAGGCGCATGAGATACTGCAGTCAAACGTTTGACTGGGTTTGCGTTATGCATCCACTAGATGTCAACAAATGTCAACAAAACAGTCAGATAAAGTCAAACTTTATTGAACGTTCTGACAACTCCGTTCACTCCCATGGTAACGTTGTTCAAATGTTAAAGGAAAACTCCGGTCAATTTTAACATTGAGTTAATTTTTTGTAAATTTGGAGTGCTGTCAGTACAGATAACAACGACAAAAACCGGTGTTGCCTACACCGTGTTATCCTCTTTTTAAAAATTGCACCCTGTTGACTTTAATGGGGCAAGTTTTAAACCTGCTTTTAGCCTCTTAACAACCTTAATGTGTCATTACAAGTGCACAGCCATGTGAGTGAACACGGTGAATCTGACAGCAGTAAATGTGAAAGATATGAATAAAAATGATGTTTATTCAGCCAGCTCACATACCTGTTTTTTCTTCCTGTTTTCGGTCGAAGTCCACAGTAGGCGATTGTCGAGTGCGCGCGCGCCCACATTGGTAACTAAGCAACAGTGGAGACTCAGACTGTCAGCTGTCAGCCGATGACGGTGCTGTGTGGTGTTCTGAGAATATCAGCTCAAATGGATAGTTCATCCGAATCAGATGTTGAACACACGGAGGAGGTTTGATCGCGCGCGCGAACTCGACAATCAACTACTGTGGACTTCGGCCGAAAACAGGAAGTAAATACGGGTATGTGAGCTGGCTGAATAAATAGATTATTCCTGCCTTCGTGAAAGCTCGGATCACAGTTGAGACTGATATATCAGCCCAGGCATCCATGATCCATTGGCAGATAGTGGCGTAAGTTGCCCGGCGCTGTCTCCGCGTCTTGGTGAACGTGTGTTCCCCATCCATATATAAGGCGCTCCGCATTATAAGGCGCACTGTCGGTTTTTGAGAAAATTAAAGGCTTTTAAGTGCGCCTTATAGTGCGGAAAATACGGTACATCTGCTGGTATGTATAATTATATCTGTCGACCTTAGTTATATTACTTTCATTAACATATTGTTATGCTCGGCAGGGTTATCGGCATATCTGAGGGCTCCCCCGTTGTATCTAATGGGATCGAGCGACAAATCTAACTTGGGGAACGGTTGAGTGGGACTACGTTGCTGTTTTGCTTCTATGGGGTATATCCTGGTAACTGCGCACGCCGTGATGATCCGGTGTGCTGGTCGGTCTGCTTTTAACCGCGGCCACCTGTCTAACTCTGATGTATGTCTTGCTTTTACGATTAATCTCCGGATGACTGTGCACGCCGTAAAGATACTGTGTGCTGGTTGGTCTGCCTTTACCCGCGGCCACCGTTTCAACAGTGATACTATAGTTGTGAATGGAGTTGATGTTTATGATTGCTTGTTATTCATTATAGTTTGCCGTGCATTCTGTGCATTGTATTGATTACTGTTGATTGAGTGAACTGTGTGCTTTGAATATGTTTTCTCTTAGGAGAACAGTGATTTGTATGTTTTCTGTGTGTTATGGTGAGTTTATATTGTGTTTTAAATGTGCTGATCCATTTTTGTGTGATTTCTTCTTTTGTAGGAGCTGGAGGTTCCTGGAGAGGGGTGGCTAGCTGCCATTGTGTGTGGGGTGGTTATACCTATGCCGTGTGTCTGTTTGCAGCTAATCTTCACGTGTGTGTGGGAGCGCGTGTATGGGGATAGGGGCTCATATTGAATTAGCGGCTAGCCTGTACCTCCAGGTACCACCACTCTGGTCAATGGGTTTATTGTGAGTATGTTGTTGTTGTTGTATGATACAGATGGTACACGTTACTATGAAGTTGAGCCTGAGATTATGTGACCTTTTTAATTATTTATTATGTAAATGCATATGAGAAATAAAAAAATACTTATTTTTGCACATGTGTTTCACCCACGTCTCTTTGCCCACGTTGATAACGAATCTGTGCGCCCTTAGGGTGGTTAGTCCCCAGTATTCTGGGGTGGCGTAGTCGACATTTAGCTCTATTCTTCAATGAGCCCGAGCCCCTGATGCCACACTACCATTAGGAGATATCATTAGGAAACATGGAATTAGCTTTCACTGTTATGCTGATGATACTCAGCTGTATATTTCTTCAAAACCTAACGAAACTTACCAATTCACAAAATGAACGGAATGCATAGCTGATATAAAAAATTGGATGACTAGTAATTTCCTACTACTAAATTCCGAAAAAACAGAGATTCTAATTATTGGACAAAAAACTTCCACACGTAATAACCCAGAATACTGTCTAACACTTAATGTTGCTCTGTTAAGTCTTCGTCGTCGGTTAGGAACCTGGGTGTGCTATTTGATACCAATCTTTCATTTGAAAGCCACGTGTCTAGTATCTGTAAAACCGCATTTTTCCATCTTAAAAATATATCTAAATTACGCCATATGCTCTCACTGACAAATGCGGATCAATTAGTCCATGCGTTCATGACCTCAAGGCTAGATTATTGTAATGCTCTACTGGGTGGTTGCCCTGCACGCTTAATAAACAAACTACAGCTAGTTCAAAACGCCGCAGCTCGAGTTCTTACCAGAACCAGGAAATATGACCATATTAGCCCGGTTCTGTCAACACTGCATTGGCTGCCTATTAAACATCGTATACATTTTTAAATATTGCTGATTACTTACAAAGCACTAAATGGTTTAGCTCCCCAGTACTTGAGCGAGCTCTTAACGCATTATAGTCCTTCACGTCTATTGCGATCTCAAAATTCCGGCCAGGTGATAATACCTAGAATATCTAAATCGACTGCAGGCGGTAGATCCTTTTCCTCTTTAGCACCAAAACTTTGGAACAATCTTCCTAACATGGTCCGGGAAGCAGACACAGTCTGTCAGTTTAAATCTAGAATAAAAACACATCTCTTTGGCTTAGCATACACATAACACATTATAGATTTCTATAATTCAATGTTAGGCTGTATAGTTTTAGATCAGCCGGAACCGGGAACACTTCTCATAATTCCTGATGTACTTTGTACATCTTAAGAAGGATGGCGTCTAAGCTAATATTAGTCTCTCTGTTTATCCCGAGGTTTACCGCAAACCGCCGGATCCAGACCATATCCAGATCTGAGGAAGGACCATCACATGGACACGACGACAACGCATCCCTGAAGTGCCAGCCTCATCAACACTGTGAAGGCCTCATGGACACCTCAACAAACTCATCTCCACACCGGCGTGATGACTCCAACCTAAACCAGATGAACTGGATAAATATTGTGAAAGTTCTGATCCCATCTGACTTCAGGGGGCTGTTCCATAAACCAAGATTAGAGTATAAGCCAGGCTTATTTCGGTTAGTCAGGCTTATTTTTGGTAGATTCGGTTTCATAAATCAAACTTAAAAAAGTTCAAACTCAGTTACCCTGGCAACTTATGCTGGGAAACTAGCCTGGTCCAGGGCAGGCTAACTGTCAGGCTAAGCCTCAGTCGTTACACAGATCCTCAACACTGACCGACAAGAACACAATGATATTACCACTGACAGTCTCTAATACCATTATTGGACTTTATAAATACACAGTATACAGAAAATCAACTTAAATAAGGCTACAATATAGACACATATATAAGGCGTTTTAAAGTTGTCCGTTTAGGACATGTCATTTTTGTAATAAAGACATTTTAATTAAGGAATGCCTCGTTTATCAGAGAATTCTTTCTCTACACTGTCTCATATATATATTATGTACTTTATTATGTCTTTCAATTCAAACACATTTAACACAATTATACAAATGGATAGTTCCTTTAAAGACATTATTTTCCCCCAATAAATATTCCTTATTTTTCCTTCTACTTTTTTTTCTTTTGTGATAATACCAACACATACATATAAATAAAACAATACATAAATATTAATAAAAATATAACATTCACATATATCAAACTCTTATAATGAATGACACATAATTCCTAATAGTTATTCAAGTAATATTATTTAAATATCAAATATTCAATATTAAATAAGTAGATAAATAAAATTACAAATAACTATAAATAAAAGGGAAGGTTACATAAAAATGTAGTTAATGTAGGCCAATATATATTCCTTTATTTTATGGAATATTCTTTGATTTTAGAGTTGCACATATCTTTTCAAAATGTATACATTTGTTCTTAATTTAATGTTATCCTCTCCATAATGTACTTTAGAAACTAAATCTAACCACTCATTTAAAACTGGGGATTCTTGCTTTCTCAAAAAAAAAATCATTGCATTAAAAGCTGCAATTCTCAGCATTCTAAATAAGTTTAGGCCTATATCTTTATTAGCATAGGTCCTATACCCAAAACTATATTTTGTATCTTTATATATTTAGTTTCTTAAAAAAAATCTTCCCTGAATTAGGCTACTTCTGTTCAATTTTTTTTATTTAGGCCTATTAGAAGTATAAAATGAGTGTAATGAGCTAGAAGTTCACTGCAACTTATCCAACATCCTAAAGAGAAATTATTATAATTAGAAGATATTTCTAGTGTTCTAAAATATCGCATTTTAATTTTCCAAGCAAAATGTATATTTTTTAATCAGAATTATTGCGCTCCTATTTGGCGCGCATGCGCGCAGCAGCGCTCGTTCAATATGAAGATTAGCAGCAAAATGGATACATTTGCACGACTTTCTAACATTTACAGATGGAGAATATAACTGTAAAATATTATTTTTGCACTGAGGGGGAAAAAAAACATGTCACAAATGCATAAAACAGCACAAAATATACGCTGTTTGATGATGGATCGATTTGATCCACGATCGACCTCTAGGGCTGCTTCAGAAACGCGTGCACACGCAATTATCTAGACTAGATAAACCTGGATCAAATTAGTGAGATTGTGTGAACTTAAATTACCTTTTATGGAACCACTTTAGCCCCAACTTATTTGTTAGGCTCATTCAAGTCCGGTTTTGGAGTTTAATCCCCGCTTTTCTAAGCTTCATTTATGGAACAGCCCCCTGACCTATTATGCTGCCTAAATCATAATCATAAACTGTTCGTTCGTTGGCCAAAGGAGGACTGGCCCCCTGACTGGGTTCTCCCAAGGTTTTTTTTCTCCATTCTGTCACCTGATGGAGTTTTAGTTCCTTGCCACTGTCGCCTTTTTCGCCTTTCTTCGCTTTGTCGCCACTGGCTTTTGGCTTGCTTAGTTGGGGACATATAACATTTAATTTAAAATTTAACAGTACTATTACAACATTATTTACCAGTTATCTCTGTAAAGCTGCTTTGAAACAATTTGTGTCGTAAAAAGCGCTATATAAATAAAGGTGACTTGACTTAAAGTATTAATAATGCGTTACTCATTTGTTCCTGTACAGTTATTAATTAATGACAGAATAGTATTTCTAAATTGTTACCCAATTCTGTCTTGTTTAAGGTATCATAAAGAAGTAAAAATCACATTAGCACATGTTTCTATCAGTAGCTATGTCATTTATCCCTTGTCTCTTCCCACTGGTTAGACTGTCAGGATGAAGGTGTGGGTGGCTGTGTTCAGTGTCCATCACTATCACCACACTGACAGATGTGCTGGCTTTCTACATCGGTCTCATGACGCCTGTGATAAAGACGAGCCCACCAGCTCGCCTTCTGGGAGAAATGTGAGTCCGTGAGCGGATGTAAAGGATGGCGCACTCGCAGAAACACTTCGTGCAAGGTGGAATTTATTTACAGGGCCAATAAGAAGACCATCCACAGTGAAGTATATTTACAGGTACCCACAAAAAAAAAAAAAAAAAAAAAAAAAAAAAAAAAGTATAACAACAGAAAAACAAAGACGAAAAACTCTTTAAAAAAAACGTATCTACAGCACACAAAGGTTTTTCTTGCTTGAGGCACCACAGTTGCACTCTTGCTTCCGACTTGGTTAACAAGTCCTGACTTTAGGTTTGGCCTTGGCTTAAATAGGCCAAACCCCGCCCCTTTTTGGGCCACACCAATTCCCGGAACATATAACAGTTAATACATATCCAAATACTTCATCTATTTGATTATCCATAATAATTAATTCCCAATATATATATATATATATATATATATAATAAACACATAAACCATTCACACATAATCCACTTAACACATAATTCTTCCATTCAAATACCCACAGGAACACCTATTCACACTAGACAATGGTTTCGTCAGCTTCCGGTTTCGATTCGCCGGCGCGACCCGGCCATGACGTCATAAATGGCCGCCACTCGATCGTTCGGTTCGGCCGGCTAAACTTTCCCGCCGGAGGACTGACTACGCCCACACAGACAAACAACACAGAGGCGAAACAACAAGACAGTGCAGTGTAAGTGTGTGAAATGACCAGGAAATTAATATTAGTGATGGGCAGATCGAGGCTTCGTGAAGCAATGAAACAGTTGAATCAAATGGTTCATATTGTTTCGAGGCTTCGAATCAATCCGACACCTGTCTCAACGGTGACACCTAGTGGTCACTTGCAGGTGTTGATCTGAAACAACCTTGACAAGCCATGAATTTTTTTTTTGTTTTTTTTTTGTTTTGTACTTTTCTAATATGTGAATCTTGTAACCTATAGGCTCCTCATTGTGCATAATGTTATTTTGGTCCTGCAAAATGAATATTAATAAAATAAATCAAGCCACAATGTCTCACTTTTTTACATATTTTTATTTACTTAGCCTACTTCTTTTTTTACAGATAATTTCTCTAGCCTTTGAAAAAATCCTCTCACAAGGGACACTTGTTGCTGGCATGCAAATATATTTTTTTAGCTAATACATACAAATGAGGAAAGATTACTACTCTCTTTCGAGTAAGTTAGTGGATCATGAGTTGTGGGCAAATACGCATCGTTGATGTATTTTTTCACTTCTGTGGCATCAGCTGTAGCATTGTGTATCATCTGGGTTTGATGATATGAGTATCAAAAAGTTCCCATAAACTGTCCTGTGTTTCTACTGGATGATGTATTGTTGCAGGCGAGCTGCCGATCACAATACACACATCTCACTTTATTTGGGGTTTCTAAATGGAAATGCTCCCACACCACAGATGTACGGCATCTCTTCTGGGGAGCCTCCATTTTATCTATCTATCCAAATCTATCTAGATATGTATCTCTAATCTATCTATGTAATTAGATATGTATAATATGGATCTATAATCTATCAATGTATTTATATTATGTACCCTATCTTTAATCTATCTGTATCTATCTATCTATTAATCTAGCTGTCTATATATTTATATCTATGTATCTATTAATGTGTCACTATACTCTGTCTCTAGCCTATCAGTCAATGTGTTGTGTACATTTAAGCCTAAATATAACTAAACAAATCGCACTATAAATGTCACTATCACCAAAAATCCGCTATCTCAAAATCAAACTCCTCTCACAAAAACCCACGAGGTCAATATGCGTTGATTTCACTTTTATACAGATGTGCGATTGTGTGGTCTGTTGTTCCCGACCGTGTCAATCAAACGCTGATTCGGCAGATCACACCTGATGAAACACTTAGTGAAACATTTCGAGGCTTCGTTTGGCCATAGTCACGTGACATGGGTGTTTTGAATCACGCTTCGAATCAGTGTTTCGAAACATCTGCGCTTCGGGATCTCGCAAAGCTTCGGAACGACTGTTTCGCGGCAGCCATCCCTAATTAATATGGAAGGGAGAGTGGAGAAATGGAAGAATGTCCATGTGCTATCAGCATCGCGTGTGCACCCGCTCCGATGATAGCGGCAAAGGCAGGGAGCATCGACGTGAACGAGGTCAGTATGTATGTGCGTATATATGTGTGTATGTGTGTGTGCCAGTGCTGCTTCCCCAGCGGTGGCAGCTAATGTGACTTTATCACAACGCCCTTCCGCTCAGTTCAGTCCTTCTGCATGTACACCAGCACAGCTCTTCTGTTCTGCTACCTCTTCAACATCACCTTCTTTGGCGCGTGTCTCGCACTGAATGGTTGGAGAGAGAAAGGCAACAGACACTGGCTGACCTGCATGAAAGTCCCAGAAGCCACTGGTGATGAAGGAGGCTGTTGTGTTGGTGGGGCGTATGATGAAAACACACATAAGGAATATGAAATGCCAATGGATTCATTCTTTAAAAACTATTACGTCCCTTTCTTAACAAAAGTGTAGGTTAAGGCGCTCGTGTATTTGGCAGTCAGTATCTATGGATGCTTACACTCTACATTCATCACTTTTGTTTGACCACGCAAGTAATAGGAATCATACTGTTCTGTTCTTATGTATACACTGCATCTTACATGTTTTTGTGTGTTTGTTTTAATCAAAACTTTTTTTTAATCCCTTTTCATGCAGTTCAATTTATTATATGCACATCTATTAATTTAAACACGTCAATGCAAAGACAACTTTGCATTTGTAATCCAGTTACATTCAAGTACATTGATTAGACCACATTACTAAACATTGGGAATTTTATGTTTGCATTAAAAGATCTTGATCTCAGCATAATTGTCACTGAAGTAAATTGTAAGTAAGTAATTTATTGACACGGTATTTGCATGAATGCATAAACCCCTCTGCCGCTAATGTTTTCTCCTGGATGCCATTATATATAGCAGAGACAATATTTCCTGGTCAACATTTCCTTGTTCCTGATCCTGTTGGAATGTAAATCAGCACTAATGTTAAAAGCGTTTGATTTAAGTTAAAGAGTAATCCATCTATTCTGTGCCTTTAGGTCAATTAAACATTAGCAAATAGATCCTTACTGAACCCCCCCCCCAGGGTTAGGGGTAAGGGAAGTAAGGGATCGAATATTCAGCAACCCAAGCTTTATCGTTTGCTCATCTGTATTATATCTGCTTTTTATGTGTTGAACATCAATTACATTTTTAACCTTAGATAGGTTTGGACGTTTTTTTGGATTTCCAAATTCAGGGAACAGACACAGTCTCTATATGATGATATCTAGGTGAAAGAGGCTCTATGTGATGGGATTTATCTGACCTTGGTGACGTGAGGCCGCTAGCAGACGGTCGGTTTAGCCAGTCTGTCTGCTTCCTGACCTGAGCCCCAGATTGTCATGTTTTAGCTCTAATGTACTAAAGTACTACTACTGACCTATAAAGCCCTTAATGGTTTAGCTCCTATGTACTTAACGGACCTTCTTTCGCCCTACAATCCACCGCGTTCTCTAAGATCACTAAATTCAAGGCTTCTGGTCATTCCTAGGATATCGAAGTCCACGAAAGGAGGGAGGGCATTCTCGCATTTAGCTCCAAAACTCTGGAATAGCCTTCCCGATACGGTCCGATGCTCTGACTCGCTGACACAGTTTAAAACTAGACTAAAGACGTGTCTCTTTAGTCAAGTATTCACATAATGCTTACCTTTTAGTCCTCTGCTATGCCATACGGAACCGTTTGCCACTGAAACTGCTTAACGCACCAGTGGGGCTCGACAGCCTTATAGACAAACGGGTCGGTCCGTATGGTTGCGGTTGGGTTGCGGAGAGTTTGGGTTGCGGAGAGTTGTGAGATTATGGTTTTCTAACACCTACTCCCGTGTAATGGAAATCATTATGAACATCAGCTATGCTAATTATTTCCCATCTGCCTTTCTGCTGTTATCTCGGGACGCTTGTCCCGAGAAAAATGGCGTTCGTAGGCTCCAGTTTTGTATCCTGCCTCTCACGGGGATTTCGGATGCCCCAACGCCTGTGATGAGAAGACCAACGCCTGTGAAGAGACGACTCAACGCCGGCGATATGTTATCCCCTTAATATTACATGATTAACTAAATGTATTTTTTCCAGGTACTTTCTGATATGCACTTACTGTAAAGCTTCTTTGAAACCCTATGATTGTTAGCCAGAGGAGAACTGGCCCCTGACTAGCCTGGGTTCTCCCAAGGTTTTTTTCTCCATCCAATCTGATGGAGTTTTGGTTCCTTGCCACTGTCGCCTTGCTTTTGGCTTGCTTAGTTGGGGATATTTAATATTCAACAATATTATTGAACTGTGTTGTACTACTTTCATGTTATCACTGTGAAGCTGCTTTGATGCAATCTGTATTGTGAAAAGCGCTATATAAATAAATGTGACTTGACTTGACTTAATGGGCCTTTCACACAGGACACGGAATGCGCTGCGCTATGAAACCCATTAATTTCAATGGCTTGCGCCGCGCGAAGACGTTTTGTTGCTGCATCGACCAAAGCGCAAGCCCAGCGGTCAAAGTTCAAAATAGTTCAACTTTTGCCGCTGCGCTCTGTTACCAGCGCGGCCAATAGAAACGGGACATCCAAACAAACACGGAAATCAAAATGGATGAACGGCTAGCACTCTGCACGGGACAGATACATAGTTTACTGCTGACCGAAAGGAGGAACAACAATCAAAATAACTAACGTTATTATACTGACGTGTAGAACTCCCGCTTAATGTTTTTGAAAACTCTGCCTACTTTGCTCTGGCATAGCGCAGCGCAAATCACGTTGTATCAGAAAGGCAACGTTGAACCCAGCACAGCGCATTCTGCGTCCTGTGTGAAAGCCCCTTAACTCTCTGGGGTCGGCGGTCTCGCCGGCGATACCAGCTCACTTTTTTCCTTATCAGTGCAAAAGAGACTCAAATTACTTTGTTGATTTTGATCTTACATATAAGTGTTATACATCATTCGATCCTGTTAAGTTTGTATTTTTTTTGTGGAACCTCACAATAAAAACAAAGTGTTGTGCTTTTCGCCAAATAAAGAAAAACAAACATGATGCGCATTCTGCGTTCTCTCTGTCAGTGAAGTCCATTCTGAAACGCGTCCTAAGATTAACTGTAACTCTGCAAATACTTGTCACACAGGCACGAGAGATTTTTCTTTATGAAGCTTGAATTCTCTTCTTTTCAATGAAGTAATTTATATAAAAAACAAATATTCTCAGTTTATGTAATCTGTATGAAAAGAGAGTGATTTCAGTATTTTTTCCCCCAGCTCATTACACTTCATTACGCGTAAATCTGACACGCCCACGGAGGACGCGCGATATTCAAACGCAAATGTCGAGGCAAGCCATGACAATGCCCACATCAGCTGTTCCACCGCGGCGGTAAAATGTGTCGTGTATTTGCTGCCTTTTACCGCTAAGAGGCGCTACAATCATAGACTCTGAAAAGTGTTCGTTTATTCCGGTTTATTCTCTCTAATGCGTAATCTGCTGCCGCACCGCGGCTCATTCAGAGCGATTAAAAGCTGGTAGCAGATGAATTCAACAAGTGAAACGTAGTTAAAATAATTCATATTCACAATACTGAAATTAGGCTACTGAAATGTAATTGAATAAAAAATTAAAACATTTCAACATAAAACATTGCAATAAAAACATTTAGGCTACATCAATGAGGCTTTACAAGAGCATAAGACATTAGTTTTAACAGCATAAAGCGTTTTAACAGCGTAATCAACGCAACAACACGAGCTTCAAGCGACCCGAGATCGAATCTCAATGTAGCATACATGTTATTAACCGATGTCGGCCGACAGCGTTTATATTTGACCACCTTGATGCTTAAATAGCTAACTGTTTACTTATTTAAAGTCAAGAGTTTTTTTAATTATCATTACAACATAAATTTGCTACATTCCTGTAGAACCGCAGCCGCTGCACAAACGACATAAACTGATGAAGGAAGATTGTCAGCCGATTGCATCAGAAAATGAAAATGAAGAAGCTCGTCTTTAGTCTGCTAAATTATTGTGTAATGTAAAAGAACACTAAAATTACTTAAGTTTGAAACCAAGTTCAAACATTTCAAGGTTTAAATAAAGTGTCGGGACAGGTTTTTTTTTAAATTTAAAACAGGGTTGCATCGGGTTTAGAGTTTATTTCTTGTGCGATGCAAAATAAGAAACACTAGGCTAATCTTATTCTTGCGACATTTTAAATTTCTATTGCCAAAGAAATGACAGCTATGTTAAACAATTAAAACAGTACAAAACGAAAATTGTCCAAAGAAACATAGCCTAATTAAATTAAAAACTTTAACAAGTCTATTTAGTCTCCCTCGCTGCGCGCACTGGGTCTCTCTCGAAATTAAACATTTCAGGGTAAAAACACATCATACAGCTGATAATACTGTATATGTCGCTGCGTTATCCGACACTCTCCATATGAAAGAGGAACATTAACACCTAGGCCTATTGTCCTGCGCGCACGATACAGCACTGAACTGTCCCTCCAACCCCCCCACAGGCTATCGGAGTCTGAGGCTGATTTAACACAAAGAGAAGTCGGAATTCACACTTAAATCGCTATTCTAGACAGTGTTGATAATGAAGGAATTAAATGATTTAAGTTACATGTAGCCTAGTGATATTTCTGTCATAAAAGTTTATTACTAAATATTTCATTATTTCAATAATTGATGAAATAAAACTGGTTTGGGCCAGCTTTTTCCAAGCAAAACTAAATAGGCTATAATCTGAAAAAACGCTTGTTAATTTGTTGTCATGAACAAAATGTTCAACTCAATATTAAATTCTACAGGGATTTGGATCCTTACAACCAGGCATGCAATTTGTGAATTAAGTTTTTATTTATTTGTTATTATTCAAATAAATATCGAACCACGGTGCTTCGTGGTAATGCTGCTAAATTAAATAACAGTTATAGAATAATTATGAACTTAAATGAAACAATATCGCAACATTTCGACAAATACATTATTTGATCTGTTTTTACATTTTAATTCAGGGCGATTTAGCCTGCTACATTTAATTAGAGCGAGATTTTCACCCTTGTCTTGTCATTTTCTCATTGGGAAGCGCTTACATTACATGTTTGAGTAGATCCTCTGTACCTCTCGTTTTCATATGGATTAGCCTACATAATCAGATAACATTTATTAGCCTGAATATTTAGACATTTAAAGGCTTTAGACATAACTGATTTCTTATCGTGACTGAGCTGAAGTGGCTTTCGGTTCATTTTTGTGACGCGCAGTTCCCGGAGACAGAGACGACAGATATACTGTTTTTGTCGTTAGCCTATATGAATACAAGTTTACAGTTTTGAACGATGTAAGCTACTCTACTCTTATCTGTATGACCGAAAAATTACGGAGTCGCCTATTAAGTTATTTTAGCTGTAATAATGAGAAAAATAAATTAATCTAAATGAACGCGCCGCCGCGTTTGTCGAACACTAACTCACCATGCCAGAATAAAACCCGACTTTAGAAAAATGCATAGGGCCACTCGGCGTGGTCTGCCAAAACACTTAATTACAAACTTCAATATTTCATTCAAAATAATCTCAAAACGCTTTGGGAAATTTTAAAAGCCGTGCATACATTAAGGCCACTGGAACTAATGAACAACTGAAACGCTGGTTTTGATTTTATTGTTTGTCGTTTAAACGTGCCTGTTGCATATCTCTATTTTATATTTGATATGGTCTACTGGTGAAGTAGCCTATAGCATTGATTACTGTGGAGGGAGGGGTGTGGGGATAAAATAATTCAGCAGAAGCAGGGATGTTTAGACCAGAAGGAAATCCCCGTCCCCCCTGGCAAATCACACTTTACTTAAAACCATGTTTTTAAAAACTCTAGGTTGTAGGGAATCAAAATAATAATAAGAATAGGCCTAATAAAATAAAATAAAATAAACATTTTATAGGCTATATATGTAAAATAGGCTATATATGTAAAATTACTTTTTTTACAGAACTGCTTTTGAAATTACGATTGGTAGCCTCGTACGATTGGTACAGATGCAACGTCGTTCTGTTGGATACTATTGTTCCTTAGTGTAAAATGGAAATGCATGGTAATTTTATTTTATAAATATAAGAAAAAACTGTATGGTGTAACAGAGTTTTAGAGCTAGACAAATCTCTCTGCAATAATAAATATAAAATTTACAGTAGACCATGTTTGATCGGGATTTGAACCCGTGTCATCTTGATGATCGAACCGTAAGTTCTACCGCTCGGCTATTAATTTTCTCACTGAGAAATGCCCAAACGTTTGTTTCTCACATGAGCGAGAAAACGTTTTGTCGTTAGCCTGTGAGTGTAGGCCTACTTTAGCCTACATGAATAAAAGTAGACCTTTTACAGTTTTAAAAGATGATATCTTATCTGTATGACCAACAATTACGCAGTAAGTTCTTTTAGGTGTTAAAAATAAATCCAAATGAACGCGCCGCCGCGTTTGTCAAACTCTAATTCAACATGCAAGAATAAAGCCAGATTTTAGAATAATGCCACTCGGCGTGGTGTGCCAAAATACCCTAATTATAAACTTCAATATTTAATTCAAAACCATCTCAAAACGCTTTGTGACATTTTAAAAAGCCGTGAATGTATTAAAGCCACTGGAACCAGGATCGTAACTGAAACGCGCTGCATGTCTCAATACAGGAGCAGAAGCGCTGGTTCAGATTGTATTGTTTGTTGTTTAAACGTGCATGTTGCATATTTAAAAATATTTGTTTAAAAATAAATGTTTGTTGTAGTAGGCTTATTTGTAAATTACCATAACTTGTAGAATTTCCTCCTTACTGTTAATTGACATTAGCCCCACTTACGTTTTGATAAATGTCCCTTTGCGCCACCTGGCGGTCATTTCGCGAGCGACTTTGAAATGCGACTGGCTAGCTATATATATAAAATTACTTTTTTACAGAACTGCTTTTGAAATTACGATTGGTAGCCTATTATTATACAGATGCAAAGTCGTTCTGTTGGATACTATTTTTTCTTAGTGTAAAATGGAAATGCATGGTAATTTTATTTTATAAATATAAGCAAAAACTGTATGGTGTAACAGAGTTTTAGAGCTAGACAAATCTCTCTGCATCAATAAATATAAAATTTACAGTAGACCATGTTTGATCGGGATTTGAACCCGTGTCATCTTGATGATGAACCGTAAGTTCTACCGCTCGGCTATTAATTTTCTCACTGAGAAATACCCAAACGTTTGTTTCTCACATGAGCGAGAAAACGTTTAGCCAGAGAGTTTAGGCCTACTTTAGCCTACATGAATATAATAGCCCCACTTACGTTTTGATAAATGTCCCTTTGCGCCACCTGGCGGTCATTTCGCCAACGACTTTGAAATACGACTGGTTTATTTTTATTGTATTGGTCTACTTTAAAAAATAAAACTTTATAAGACATTTATGGAAAAAGACTATTTTCTTTTCAAGATGTTTCCAACTGTAACTTTGAACCAATTCTGTAGAATGGCCCATATAGCATTTGACCAGGATTTGTTTCCAGGTATGACAAAAATGTGCTTTTGGCTTTCATTTTTATTTTGATTGTTTGTATATATATATATATATATATATATATATATATATATGTGTGTGTGTGTGTGTGTGTGTGTATGTATATATATATATATATATATATAGGCTATATATATACAAGTAAGAATGCAATGACAATATATATATATATATATATATATATATTGTCCTTGCATTCTTTCTTGTGTGACACCCTGAAAGGCTCATTATTATGCAGGGTCACTGTCTGAGAACCACTTAATTATTCATGATAGGGGTTGGGCCGTTCCGCCCATCCGCATATTGCCTTGGCAAACAAAAAAATGTTTTTCACAATTTAAAACAATCTATTGTTTTATGTGAACGATTAGGAAGGATGATTTTCAGATCATTTTGAAGCAAAAACTCTAGGCGACAACGTACATTAGTCAAAAGTCTTGTGGACTCATATTTAGTATGTTTTTTGTGTCCTTATTTCAAAAACTTTATTTTTTAGTTTTTTCAAAACCATGCATAAATAATATTCTCTCAAAAATACAAACATGTACATACATGTTGCTCACACATTATGGTAGTCCTGCTTGTGCTAAATAGAGTGTAATTTCACCTGTGCCATTAATATGTTTATAAGCAACTGAAAAAAGCACAAATGTCAGAGCATGTCAAAACATCTCAAGGACCCCAAAAACACCTTGGACCCCAGAGGGTTAAGACTATGAGCCAAATTACTAGAGAGAAGAGCAGCACCAGCCCAGGAGGGATGGATACCATCTCTTTTCAACAGGTCAGGCTTGCCCCAAAAACTTTTCCAATTGTCTATGAATTCTATATTATTTTGCGGACACCACTTAGACAGTCAGCCATTGAGTGAACACAATCTACTAACTATCTCCTCACTCCGGCGAACAGAAGGCCTTTATTAACCCGTCAGAGCCTTGTCGAGGACTTTTATCATGGATGGATGAACTTTTATGGACTTCCAAAGACATAAACCCATTCACTGCCATTATAAAGCTTGGAAGAGCCAGGACATTTTTTTATATAACTCTGATTGTATTCGCCTGAAAGAAGAATGTCATATACACCTAGGATGACTTGAGGTTAAGTAAATCATGGGCTAATTTTCATGTTTGGGTGAACTGTCCCTTTAAGCGTTTGTGTCAGTAAGATCTTCTATCGTTTTGCTGGGGACAAAGTAGTTTAATTGAATTGTCAATCTGCATTAATAGACAGTTTTAGGTAATAGTGGCCCACAACTGATTAGCAGAACTATTTTGCCGGTTAGTCAGAGACCTACACAATATAAAACACAAAACTACATATTTCGAACACATGAGAGAAAATGTATACATCAATAATTAATCATACTTTCAGGTTGTGATTCTGTCCAAATAAAGTGTGTACTGACCCGTCTTTAATGGATAAGAATTGAAATTGATTGAAAAATCAGAGGTAAATCAGAGGTTTGTGAAGCAGCTGAAGGTTATTCTGCTGTGGTGATCCTAACCTCTGACTCTTCACATCCTCATCCTTTAGAAGTGTTTACAAAGAGATGAGCTTTATCAGAGCAGAAAACAGCGTCTTCTCGACATGTACACAACTCGAACCAGCTGCAGTGTTTGAGGGGCAAAGTAGCGTTGTCCGTGGGCAGCCAATAGGTGATGAGTATGCAAATTTGTTACATTTTTATGTATAAATGCTGTGGGAATTAGCCTGGTTAAAACCAGACCATTCTCAGTTGTAACTGAGTTATGGTCTGGCAAAGCGTCATAGACGAATCATTTCCAGAGGGGCGTCACCGACGGACGTCGCGGATTGACCTAAACCCAATCAGAGCGATGAAGGAGATGACGTATGCAGAGCGGCGGAGACACATCTCCGAGTGTTGTTCTTTGCTCGGTTTTTAACAAAAAGGAAACGTTCAAATCGCTTAAAACAGACGCGATAGCTGATTGGAACGAGTGATGTTCGACGGCGGCATCCATCTTTGCTCCAAAATCCCAGCGCTGTCGTCATCGTGTAAAGCCGCCCCAACGCTTCTGATTGGTGCCTCGATTTCGGCGGATTGGAAATGGGCTTGAAAGAGCTCTTTGCCAGACTAACTTTCAGAGCAAATCTAAATTTGCCGGAAGTTGTCTGGGTTTTCCCAGGCTATATGGGAATAGAAGTGAGACTGGAATTACAGAGTTCAGAATCGAGTATGTCTTTTGGGAGACAATAACTTTGTTCAATTTATGCAAATATTTTGAGGATTATAGAATATAGCTTTCATTTTTAGTAAACATAGATATAGAGACAAAACGAATTTGAGACACAATTACTGTTTCGTGATGTGAACTAAAGTGAACGTGAAGGATTATAGCGCAAAGCTTTGTAAATAATTATCTGAAATTTAAAAAATAAAAAACCTGACAGGTAGCCAATATAGAGACAAAAGTATTGGGCTGATATGACCATAGAGTATTTCTTATTTAAATAAGCTTATTGTTTATTATATTTTTATTATAGCTTATTTAGCCTGCAGGACATCCATCTAACAACAAATCACAGCAATCTAATGTAATGAATATATGAATCAGTTATTCAGTATCAGAGGCAGTCAGCATCAAGTCACCTTCATTTCTATAATGCTTTATGGCACAGATTTGTTTCAGAGTAGCTTCACAGTAATCATCAGGAAAATAATAATCAATGATGCAAATTCATATTCAGTACAATAGTATAGAGTACAATACAGACAATAGTGTTAATCAATGAATCAGCTCAAGTCAGCGTTGCTTCAGTTCAATCACAGTGTCAATGTTGCAAAATTCGTCAATTGTGACTCAGGACCACAAACCCAGTCAGGACCCCTATCGTCAAACACCATTGACAATTAGCATACAGTATGGTTCAGTTTCAGCACATCTGGGGAAATATAAAGCTGCATTGGGTTGGTTTATATCTAAATATCAAACAAGCGATAAAGAGTTGAGTCAACTTTACCTATTCCCGTGTAAATCACAGCATCTTACATAAGAGACTAATTACAGTCAGGGGTTTTCCTAAGACATTATTTCATGAGCTTACAGGAAATCTCCTTCAAAAAACCTGAACAACACGTAATGATTTCCAGCTAAATTAAATATTGTACTTGTTAATATTAGTAAATCATTACATTTAACTTTATAAATATTGGGTAGACTCAGCCTCATGGAAGCATTTTCAACAAGACAATATTCAACATGTGTATCCAGGTAAGCCAATGTTTTTAATTTCATTTGCTTTATAATTTTAAAAAGAGTCAGAATAAAAATTAAAAAAAACATTATACAAAAGAAAAATATAGACATCTTCAGGTTAACAATATATATGATAAATAGTCTTAATACAATAAATATAAAACTTCACATACAAATCTACTTTTAAAAAGCGTATTTATCAGTTCAAGCAGAAAGAAATGCATAAAAGAGGAAGACAGACAAAATATGAAATGCCATGGATGAATATTTAGTTATGCCTCAGTGTTTGTTTTTGCTGTCTATAGATTGTAACACACATGGCATATGGATCATGATGGATGATGATGTAGAAATCGCTGTTGTTGGCATTGGATGCCACTTTCCAGGAGGTAAGTGTTAACAATTTATAGTGTTTTATTATTTGTTCATGTTATGATTTTGGCCTAAATTGCATTTATATTGTATGTTCTCCACCACTTTAGGCGAGGGACTTGAGAACTTCTGGCGAGTCCTCCTTCATGGAGAGAACTGTGCAGTCCGGATCCCAGACGACAGGTTTAATCTCTCTCAATGGTACGATCCGGATGAGAGTAAAGCTGGAAAGACACACACAGCAAAGGCAGCACTTATAGATGGGTAAGTCTTCAACTCATTTGTCCTCATTAAAAGAACTTATGATGTTCACTTATGTTTGACAAGTTCAAAAATTTCAATAATACATGAGCGTTTATCGATCTGTCTCGGACTCTCTGAAATGCGACATTTGAAAGTGTATAAATCACTTATTTTTCTTAAGTTACACCTTCTAACAGCAACACCAGCAGTTAGAAACAAAATTACAGCGTGCGTGTGTGTGTGCGTGTGTGTGAGAGTGTGCGTGTGTGTGTGCGTGAGAGAGTGTGCGTGTGTGTGTGCGTGAGAGAGTGTGCGTGTGTGTGAGAGTGTGTGTGTGTGTGTGTGCGTGGGGGGGGGGGGGGGGGGGGGGGGGGGGTATGTGGAAGTGACATGCTCCCTGAAATTCATACATTTTATATCATATTATAATGCAACTTATTAGGCCTATATATTTATAGAATAGCAAAGTAGGCTTAATCAATATACAATACTTAACCACACAGATATATAAAGGCTATCATGATCATTTTGCCAAAAATGAACCATGTATTTGTTTAGATTATAATACTTTTTATTTTTAACTTAAACAAATACAACATATAACATTCGAAACTCATCGGCTTAGACTGCCTTTGAAGAAAAATAAACACAACAGTTTTCTGTAGCCTTGTGCGAACTTATTCAATTAGACTTCTAGAATGTTCTTTCCGGTGCATTTTTTTTTTTTTTTTAATGTTAGTAGTTTTTCTTATCATATCCTACAAATGTCTTCGGAAACACATTTTACTCAATTTACTGAAGCCTGTAAAATGCATTTGCAGCTGCACAGCTTGCACATTGAGCGTCTGGCTCGCTCAGGCTGCGCTGCGGCAACTGCACATCCAATGGCGCGGGCGCCTCTGACGTGCGACCAATGAGACAACTCTACGTCATTACACGTCAGAGCCCGTCAAGGTGGCGCCAAGTCCCCGAATTTGCCATTATAGCAGCGGGTTTTCGTTCATTCATCATAGTCTGTCTGACTTATATATTAGAAGCTATGCGTCTGTCATGGATTTGCACTGAATTGATTCTCAAAAATACGGAACAAAGTGTGTTCCGTATCAGTTCAATACGGAACAAGCCTTTTATGTGTCAAATACGGAACGATTCCGTATGATACGGAACGGTTAGCAACCCTAGTGTGTGTGTGCGTGTGTGTGAGAGTGTGTGTGTGTGTGTGCGTGTGTGTGCATGTGTCTGTGTGAGCGTCTGTGTGTGTGTGACGGGCTAAAAAGTGGCACTGGACGTTCTGGCCCATCACACTCGTCTGCAACACACCATAAACCCACCAGATCATTATAACACCGCTTACTAACATAAAAATATAACACAATACAGAAATAGAAATGCCATTTAAATTTCTCAATTAAAATGCCTATTAACATTAATGAATGACTGGTTTACTTCTTTACATTATAATTTGTCTTTCCTGGTGTACATGGCAAATAGTAAATCTTTTTTTTTTAAATGTTTAAATCTTTTTTTTATTGAGCAGAAAGTGAAAGACATAATGGAAACAGTAGACATAGTGAAGACATTTCTTCCACATTGTTTAAATGTTTACAGCAAAGGAAATTACAGGGTTGTTCTGCTCCACAGACGCTGAGCGAAATGAGAATAACACTTTATTCAACAGCTCGTTCCGTGCGTCATACGTCATCACGCTATTTCAACGTCAGTGCACATGCGCAATCTTTTCAGTTTCGGTTTTCAATCCGATCAAGTGTTCGTGTTCTCTCGATGGGATTACAAAAGGAATAAACCACTATCAATCAGATCGATTAAGGTGTTTATAAGGGTCCATGTCAACGCAGCTATTGTCTGTGAAGTGGAGCAGAAAAACATCCTATCAGTCCTTCTTTCATACGTTCATCCACACACACTCTATTTTGGGTGCGGGAAGGGGAGTTTTACTGATAAAGGCTTATTTTAAGCCTTTACCACATAAAGGTTCATGTGCTCGTCGTCCCCTAATCAGGACCTGAAACAGATACATATATTAAGCCTGCTGTTTAAAACACATAAAAGAAGCACTGTAGGAGTATGCACAAACAGCGGGAACTCCAGGGGGTGGAGCTGAGACACGAGGAAAGGAAGCGAGGAAAGGAAACGAGGATGCACAAATAAGAAATGAGAAGCACCCCAGGACTTTGTTTGAACAAGAAGGTCAGCCATAATAATTTCTTCTCCCGCTCACCTGTCTCTTTATCTACACACCCAGGTCTCACTAATACCCCTAGTGGTGAGGAGTGTGATGGCAGTTTAAAAAACCCGAGAAACTTTGCGTTCCCACGCAAAAGCTGTTGGCAGCTCGGACAGACACTTCCTGTTTAATGTCCCGCTGGCAGTGTTTCAGAGTTCCGTACGTTAATGGAGACAAATTTATATTATAAAGCTCGTTTTGAGGAGAATTGGGTTGTAGCTCGTTGTCTAGGTTACTGTGATTTATAAATAGGTGTCGTTTGTGTTTTAACAACATTTAGCTCAAGAATATTGATCCGGGAAGTTCGAATAGCATGTGAATATATTGCCAACTTCATTGAACACCTTGAGTTAAGCACTGACCGTATTTCTTTATATTTGAGTCCAAGTTCAAACACTATGAAACGCTCCATTAACGTACGGAGCTCTGAAGCACTGCCAGCGGGACATTAAACAGGCAGTGTCTGTCCGAGCTGCCAACAGGTTTTGCGTGGGAATGCAAATATCTTTGCGAGGGAACGCAAATAACTTTGCGAGGGAACGCTAATATCTTTGCGAGGTAACGCTAATATCTTTGCGAGGGAACGCTAATATCTTTGCGAGGGAACGCTAATATCTTTGCGAGGGAACGCTAATATCTTTGCGAGGGAACTCTAATATCTTTGCGAGGGAACTCTAATATGTGACCCGTCACGGAAACCAGGGACACAAGTCGGCAGCACAACTTGCGAGCAAAATGAGAAAGAACCGTTTTTTTCCAAAATTGGTGATTTCCGCTTTTTTGCAGAATCTGTTAGTTGAGATCATGAAGAAGCCTCTCCATGTTTGAGATAACAGTATTGGTATATTTAAAAGCGTACATTTTGAGGTTGAAATCGGCTTGTTTTTCGGAGATTCTAGCATGCAGTAGGGGCGTGTCATTGTCTGTGTGTATTTCCATACTGAATAGCCGCCGGCACTTTTGCCCCCGCCCCCCAACAGCGTGGCTACTTATTATGCAGCGCTCTGGCCGGCTCTATCTGATATCAAAATTCAATGAAGATCGATGCCGCAAAGATTGTCGCAGACGAGCTGAACCGTGGCCGTTACACCGAAAATGTTTTCGCCGCACTTTGTGGGCTCGGGAAACTGAACCGGAGGTATGGGCGCGGCGCGCGCGCCCTCGGTGCTTGAATACGGCGGCTCGGCTCGCTGACAGCGGTGGCTAACTGTTTCATATGTGACGTCCCGATTGCTTTGAATGGGGAACGTTTTGTGAACAGGGAACAGACTTAATGGACTGGCAACAATCTCCATAGAACATGAACTGGCACAGAGAATCGAAATAGAGGATGCAGTTAAGACCTTTGCTGCGATGAAGGCCTGCCGTGCGCGTTTCTGAAACGTAAGTTAAGCTTTATTTGCTCCTTAGTCGTTATGTAAGATGCTGAACCTGCTGATGATATAATGTGCTTGCGGACATTTCATTTGTGTGTGTATACGCACATAAGAAAGTGGTGTAAAGAGATTTGCAACAGTAATCTGAGGAGGAAATATGATTATTTGGAAAATTCCTGTCATGACTGCTTAAAAAAAAATGCCAGCAGGCATTTACCTCCTGCATAAACTTTAATATTGTTGACATTTTGGGCACACGCGCGTTGCGCACTATTTGCGTTATATGTAGGCCTATGGCTTATTGGTCTTTGTGTGTTGTTGCTGGTTTTGCGTTATATGTATATGGCATATTGGTGTTTGTGTGTTGTTGCTGGTAAACGTTGCAAATAGAGGGGCAGCACAATTGTTTTTCGCCTAGAGCGGCAGAAGTGCATTCGCCGGTCCTGGGGGTGAGTTTGCATTAAACATTAAAGTTTGTCGTTTTGTTTTAATTCTAAGAACACGCACATGTCATCTCATGTTTAGTCTGTTTAGACCTTCCCATACCTACCTATTGTTATTAGCTAGCTCAGGAAAGAAAAAAAAAGCTGTAAAGCACAGGGAGAGCTTTACAGGGGGTATGGCTTATCTAAATGAGATGTAAATGAGCCCTATTGTCACTCCCAGCCGGAGAGAGAGGTGAGAACTGCACATTTTTCGAGGCGGTTTTCTCCACTTTTAGTTTTTTTGAGTGCCTAACTTCAAATGGCTACAACTTCTCCAAATATTATCAGATTTCCATGTGTTACACATCGTTGGAAAGCTTGGAGACCACACTTTCAGAATCTGTGAATAACTCAAAATGCTCCAGAACGACTTGTGTCCCTAGTTTCCGTAACTGGTCACATATCTTTGCGAGGGAACGCAAAGTTTCTCGGGAGAACGCTAATAACTTTGCGAGGGAACTCTAATATCTTTGCGAGGGAACGCAAAGTTTCTCGGGAGAACGCTAATAACTTTGCGAGGGAACGCAAATAACTTTGCGAGGGAACGCTAATATCTTTGCGAGGGAATGCTAATATCTTTGCGAGGGAACGCTAATATCTTTGCGAGGGAACGCAAAGTTTCTCGGGAGAACGCTAATAACTTTGCGAGGGAACGCAAATAACTTTGCGAGGGAACGCTAATATCTTTGCGAGGGAACGCTAATATCTTTGCGAGGGAACGCTAATATCTTTGCGAGGGAACGCAAAGTTTCTCGGGAGAACGCTAATAACTTTGCGAGGGAACGCAAATAACTTTGCGAGGGAACGCTAATATCTTTGCGAGGGAACGCTAATATCTTTGCGAGGGAACGCTAATATCTTTGCGAGGGAACGCTAATATCTTTGCGAGGGAACGCTAATATCTTTGCGAGGGAACGCTAATATCTTTGCGAGGGAACGCAAAGTTTCTCGGGAGAACGCTAATAACTTTGCGAGGGAACGCTAATATCTTTGCGAGGGAACGCTAATATCTTTGCGAGGGAACGCTAATATCTTTGCGAGGGAACTCTAATATCTTTGCGAGGGAACGCAAAGTTTCTCGGGAGAACGCTAATAACTTTGCGAGGGAATGCAAATAACTTTGCGAGGGAACGCTAATATCTTTGCGAGGGAACGCTAATATCTTTGCGAGGGAACGCTAATATCTTTGCGAGGGAACGCTAATATCTTTGCGAGGGAACGCTAATATCTTTGCGAGGGAACGCTAATATCTTTGCGAGGGAACTCTAATATCTTTGCGAGGGAACGCTAATATCTTTGCGAGGGAACGCTAATATCTTTGCGAGTGAACGCTAATATCTTTGCGAGGGAACGCTAATATCTTTGCGAGGGAACGCTAATATCTTTGCGAGGGAACGCAAAGTTTCTCGGGAGAACGCAAAAGATTTGAAAAAAAAATTCTCCCATCCTAAATTTTTTTCCACCACCACGTCCCTTTAAGGGCTCCGTAGTACATTAACTAAGATTAATAGATAAAATCAAAATTAAAACTCCATTTAAAATGTATTAGTACATGTTGAAATTAACAAACTAACAATGAACAATACTACAACATTTATTAACCTTAGTTAATGCCAAAAAATGTAATCTTATTATAAAAGTGTTACCCTTTCATATTAATATTATGAGATTATTATTATTATCATATTTATCCAAAGTTATGCTTAAAGATCTGCAAAGGCCAGAGCATTAAAATTACATAAATGTATATTACATGTATAGTCTCTCACTTTATTTGCTTCTATATTAGAACACTTGATGACTATTTAATCAAAATAACAATATGTGTTATAGTGATAAAAAATAACTGAAATCTAATGTGTTTCTGATTTGTTTATGTTTCTGTCGGCTGCATGAACATAATGTTTAGAAAGCAATCACGCCACTAGCTTTAAATATGCAACTTTTATAAAATTTATAATACAGAATTTTATCGCTTCGAATTAAGTGACAGAATGGAGAAAAAACCCTCAGGAGAACCCAGGCTCAGTCAGGGGCCAATCCTGCTTTGGCCAACGAACGAACAGTCTATGATTATGATTTAGGCAGCATAATAGGTCAGAAGTCAGATGGGATCAGAACTTTCACGATATTTATCCAGTTCATCTGGTTGGGGTCAGAGTCATCACGCCGGTATGGAGACGAGTTTGTTGAGGTGTCCATGAGGCCTTCACAAGGTTGATGAGGCTGGCACTTCAGGGATGCGTTGTCGTCGTGTCCATGTGATATACAAAGCAACATAAATTAAGAACAGTTGTTTTTCTTTACCTCTCTCACACAGACTCGCTGGATCTCTTTTTAGCAAGTTTCTTTTGTCTCCCTCACTGCACGCGCCAGGTCTCTGTCAATATAAAAATTTTCAGGGTAGAAACACATCATACAGCTAATAAAACTGTATGTCGCTGCCTCAACAATGACAAAAAACAACTATTATTTAGCCTTTGTTGTTTAAAAGAAATTGAATGCCTTATTGAATTCAACTAAAACAACTACAACTTCAACTACAATAAAACGAGTTTGATCTTGAATTAAAGAGCTCTGTATCCGCTGATCACTCGCATTCGTTTAGTTGGCATGAATGCGTTTCGGCAACAGTTCATGTTTAGATAATGCCAGATTGTTGACAATCATACACACTGCTCAAAAACTCTAAACCAGGGGTCTCAAACTCAACTTAACTGGGGGCCGCTTGTAACGGGTGGAATAAGACAGAAGATGCAATAGCGATAAACCAGGTTTATTAGAGAAAACGTTAGGAACAGGTAAACTCAGTCCAGGGCACAATGGTAGCGCAGGGGCAAATGGGCAACCCAAATCCGTGGTGCTGAGAAGTGTGATGATCCGAATCCGTGGTGTAGAGAAGTGTGACGATCCTCCCGAGTGATGGTGAAACAGTCCGAACCCGTGACGTGAAGAGAAGAAACCAGATACTCCGAATGACAGCAGACAGACAGAACTCTAACACGAACTTCAACGGGAACGAACCAGCCCATTTGAACCCAGCAGACAGTCAACTATGTCTTGTTCCGCCAGTAGCCAGTTGGGTGACCAGGAGCGATGGTGGCAGTCGACCATCGAGGACATGAGGAGGGGCAAGATTCCGTTTCCTCCCCAGGGAGAGAGATCCCTGGAGAGATATGCCCAGGGCCTAGAGGAGAAGAGAAATTTTACGCCGGAGGTCCTCCTAAACTCCTATTTCATTGCGGGGCTCAATGTACCACCTCCGCTGGCTGAACGGCAGGGGCTGATCCGACGCCCATTTCGAGAGGTAGTGGACCATGTGCGTCGAAAGGAGCGGCAGGACCCCACAATGACGTTGTCAGCTTCTGCATTACCAGCGATCCCGGAGAGTCGCGTCCTAGCCACGACAACGCTTGGCGCCCACGTTCTCGCTGCTTCGACGTTGGCGGGGGGTCCTTCAGCCTTGGCTGCGGGGATCACGGTACCGATCCTAGATCCGGCTATGGCTTCTGCACCGCGGTCAAAGAGGAGGAGGAAGAGATCGTCGGGTTTGCCGTCTCAATCCTTTCCCGGCTCCGTGCCGATTCTTCAGGTTGCTTGTTAACAGTCGGTTCTGTGAGTATTGTGCTCTGTCTGTGAAAGTTCCAGTTCCTATTTGTGGTCAAGTCTAGTTATTGTCTGAGTTACTGTTTGTTTGCCCCATCGTGGGTCTTTGTTTTCCGTTTGTAATAAACCGTGTTTTGTAAAATTACTGTCTGCGCTTGGGTTCTATTTAGCGTAACGTGACACCGCTGGAGGTAGAGTCTGGGTCAGGCGGGGTAATCAAGTATTACGCAAAAAATAGTATTCAAGTATTCCAAAAAAAGGAGCACAACTGATCCAATCTTCTCAATCTTTATTATTAACGTTTCTTCTGAACTGTTCCTCTGAATTTGAACATACCTTTCTGTACATGATTGGTTCTTCATGAGCTGTCCTTCTGACAGTTGAAGTTCATTTTACAAACTTTCTTTGTCTATAACACATATTTGTGATATTTATATTTGCTTATGTCCTTTTTATTTTCTTTATACAACACATTAATGATATTGAATGTTTTTTTTGGAAGGCACATTTCCTTTTATTATACTTAGAAAAACAATTATTGCTTTTGAAATACAAATATTTGCAGTCATGTCTGCCCGTCTTATTGAATTCTTTCTACACATGTATAGTGTCTCAAATTACTGACTGCACAAATCAAAGCAAACCTTCTTATCAACCTGTTGGACACATATTACAAGCTCAAAATGATTATTCTCACATTGTTTTAGAGCAGGGTCTCTCTCCAACACGTCGCTCGCGAGCTATCAGTAGCTCGTGGCCTGATTGGTGGTAGCTCGCCAAGGGGCCGTTCACATATAGCGCTCACATATTTTGCGCGCTCAAGTTCGTTATTTCAAATGTAGGCGCGCGGCAAGCGCGCTCATAATTGAAGCGATGCGCTCATTTTTTCCAGGCGCAGTATGTTTGTACTTCGCGGTTGTCTATGACAACTATTGACAACAAACCCCACCGTAAGCTGTCACGAGACTATCTATGGTAGCCCATAAGGGATAAAAAAAATTAAAAATTAAAACGCGGCACACGCAATGACGGGCCGCACTAACATTAAAATGTAATGTCAAGTAGGGGGCCACAAAATATCACCTCGCCCGCGGGCCGCGAGTTTGAGACCACTGCTCTAAACTCTACAAAACCAGTTGAAACAACTGGATTGAACACTTCAAATAAAAATTAAAACCTTTAAATGCATTAACCAATTTAATAAGATATAAGGCCTACATTTTGACACCGAGAGATTTATCCAGGAAGGAACTTTGCCTTCTCTTTAAGATAAAATCTGTATCATCAGGCTGGCTATCCGACACTCCATATGAAAGAGAAGCGATTAATACTTTATTGTCCTGCACCCCGACGATAAAGCCACTGAACTGCCCCTCCAAACCCCCACACAGACTCTCTGAGGCCCTGTTTACACGAAAACGATTCCGGGTGAAAACGTAATAATATTTTATCGGATGTGCCTTTCATTTACACGGCGACGGCGTTTTTGGGGCTTAAAAACGCAAAAAAGTGAAACCACCCTCCAAAGTGGAAATCTTAAAAACGCTCCACCGTCGCGTTTCCGTCTAAACGGGTAAAAACGCAAATCTGCTCATGGCGGCTCTCGTCGCGTACGCATTTACGTCACAGGCATGCGCCAGTACAGGAAAATAACAACCAACATGTCGGATTATTTCCATACGTCGGACCTTCAAGTTGCCCTAGCAGCTCTGAAAAACATACAAGAGTCTTTTCAATTTCGCGCTACTAGGGAGAGAAGTAGAAGGAAGGTTGTACGCAGGCGTACGGACTTGTTGTTGTTGTGTGGCAGTGCTTCACATTGCCACCTAGCCGCCTGGAGTGCATACTACATCGCATTTCTAACACTTTTGCGTCTCCACATGCACGCAGATTTCCCCCCCATAACGCTCGTCTAAACGCAGAATAAAAAGTGAAAACGAAACGCCACTTTTGCGTTTTCTCTTCAGATCGTTTCCGTGTAAACATGGCCTGAGAGGAGAGATTTTTGAAAAAGTTTTTTTATATATATTTATTCAAATAGGCCTAAGTCTCGAACCACAGTGGGTAATTTCGTGCTGCTGTTAAACTAAATACCATTTATAGAATAATTATGAACTTCAATGAAAACAATAACATTTTGACAAAGAAATTATTTGATCTGTTTTATACATTTTAATTCAGGGTGATTTATTGTATATTAGTTTATGTATTATGTATATGAGTATATTAAGTTCTTTTAGCTGTTATGAGAAAAATAAATCAAAGTGAATTCGCTGCTGCATTTGTCGAAATCTAATTCAACATGCTAGAATAAAACCCTATTTTAGAACAATGCGTAGCACCACTATATTTATTTTATAAATATAGGCAAAAAATAAATAAAAACTATATGATTTGTTTTCAATAAACAGATATCCATATTCTATTATTTTTAGCGAACAGTGAACTATTATATATCTCTGTTTGTCATATGTATCATTTGTTTAAACATTATCCACATTTTCTTTATTTTTTTAATAATAAAATAACATGCAGTTTCAACTACACCAAATTTTAGGTTGTTTCATTATTGTACAGCAAATGTCAATAGCTCTTTTTATTAATTTACTTTTTATTATATTTGTTGTAGGCTTCCTACAACATTTGTTGTAGACTCCTTACTGTTAATTTACATTAGCTCCACTTACGTTTCAAAATGCGGCAATTGCAACTGTTTTGCAAAATGTACCTTTGCGCCACCTGGCTGTCATTTTGCGAACGACTTTGAAATGCGCCTGGTTTCTTTTTGCCGCGGCAGCTAGCATGGGGGTAATAGGCATTCTGGTTGACCACCTACTGTACCACCATTTATACTCAGTATGAACAGAATGTTCCTTTCTTTACACATAGTGTAAATAGCCGCTAGCTTGTGTTTTTAGGCACAAACCGGGCTTCAGTAATATATTCTGCTACAATTATACACGTGAGAAAATAACTTTCAACTTTAAAAAATTAAGTCACTGAAATAAGGCCATATAACACATACTAAACATTTGATCACAAGACTTTTGAGTACTGGATCTTGATAATGCGGGGGGGTTTTTTCCAATACAGTGTAAATCAATGAGGTTCAATGTTGTTTGAAGCCTACTGACTTTCAAAGTATCATATTTTGTGTTCTGCTGAAGAAAATAAGTCATAAAGGTTTGGAATTACATCATGTGAGGATGAGTGATGATGGAATTGTCCTTTTTGGGTGAACTATCTCTGTAGTATCTCAACTCCAAAAGCAATAACCCCATCATTTACCCTTTATTCTGTGTAGCTTGAATGAGTTCGACCCCAAGTTCTTCGGCATCACTAACGCTGAAACAATCACCATGGACCCTCAGCACAAACTTTTGTTACAGTGCACCTACAGGGCCCTAGAGGATGCTGGGATACCAATGGAAAAGGCCAGTGGAACACGAACAGGAGTATTTTTGGGTAACATATAAGCTAAATATAAAATAAATAAAAAAGTCACTTTTGGTGAATTTTAATCCCAGTGAAAAAGTATATGCACCGACTGCATGGGAAGTACCTTCAGAGCAACCTCTGGTTAAGATGCGTTGCTAAATAGCACATAGATTTTCGCAGTAATTTATGCAACAAACTGATGATATTTACACTACTCCATGACACACTACGCTACTTCCGACGTCACAAGTTGCGTAAGTTGCGCTTTAGACACACGAAGACTGCGTTTGGCCGGAAGCTAGAATTTTGGTTTGTAACGTGTTCACATATGGCTAAACTACGGAAGACCTGGACTGCAACGTAAAAAAAAAATCTGTAAAAAATTCTAAAATTACAAGAATTAATTCTAAATTCTACGTTGTGGTTCAGGGCTTCCATGCGCTCGTGAAGTCAAACTGCCTCAGAGCACAAAGACTCCGACAGAGAAGGTACCACAATCCTGGTCCAAGCTTTATGTGGCACGTTGACTCGTACGTGTCTTCGTGCTCGTCTATAGGCAACGCCATATCGGTCGAGAAGACTTAACAGTAAATGGTCTCCCTCTTCACTGTAAATCCTTTCTGGATACATTTTAAGTGCATCATTCTGTATCCAATCATTTGGCCGGATTTCGTGATTTTCTCAGATATAAAACTGGCTACCTCCATCCAGTCTGAAAAGTGTTTTCGCCAGTAAAGTCTATTCCGGTGCAGTATATTTTGTAACGTCCAACGAAAAATGCTAATGCCATGTTGGTAGATTAGCACCTGTAGAATTTCCTTTTGTTGAAAGCCCAAATAAAAGTAAAAAGCTACTATTATGTTTTGGTCCATGTCAGAGGCAGTTCGTCTTCACAAGCGCATTTCTTAAAAAACAAAAACAAAAAAAAACTTCTATGCAATACTGTATTCTCGTAATTTTTACTTTATTCTCAAAATATTATGACTTTATTCTAAAAATATTTCAACATTATTCTGGAAATATTTCAACTTTATTCTCGTAATTTTAGATGGTATTTTTTACATTGCGGTTCAGGGCATCAAGGCACTTAACCTCAGGTTGCACTGTATAGGTATACAGTAAGTGGCTATGACAAAAATGCATTTTGCCAGCTAACATGTCTAACATGTTTTTTGTTTGCTTTTTTTCAGGCCTAATGAACAGAGACTTTGAGCTGGCAACTGTGAGGATTAATCCAAAACACATAGACCACACCAATGGCACTGGTGTCGCTATGAGCATTGCTGCCAACCGCATCTCATACATATTCAACTTCACGGGCCCCTCACTGTCCATTGACTGTGCCTGCTCCTCATCCCTCGTCGCCCTTCACTTAGCTTGTCAAGCCATAAAACAAGGTAGTCCTCAAAGATATGTATGTAAACCGTGTGGATCAACTTAGTTGCACATTATTGGAAGATTGTCCAAATACCAGTGGTGGAAAGTAACTAATTACAAATACTTTTGTTACAGTACTTGAGTAGATTTTTCGATTTTTTTCTACTTTCTTGAGTATAATCAAATTGTGGTACTTTTACTCTTACTTGAGTAGAATAAAAAGAAAGTATTCAACTTCGCTACATTTATTTTTTACCAAAAGTACAAAGTACTTTGACAAAGGTGCCGACGGAGCACCAGGGAAAGCTGACATTTGACAGACACTTTTCTAACTACTGCGGTGGAGCCCTGCGCTTCAGCCAATAACAGTCAGATCTGGAGCGCTTCAGCCAATAACAGTCAGATCTGGAGCGCTTCAGCCAATAACAGTCAGATCTGGAGCGCTTCAGCCAATAACAGTCAGATCTGGAGCGCTTCAGCCAATAACAGAGAGGTCTGACTCAGGTGCAAAACCAATCAAAACCTCCAGTTCGGCTGGGGGGCGGGGCACTCGTGTTTTGAATCAGTATCGCTTACGTTTCAATTCAGTGAATATGCTCATATTCTGATTTTAAATTTTAATTATGGCAACTCCTGAAATGGTTCATCCCATTGATAATACCAGAGCACTGAGCAGTTGAAGTAAATGAAAAACTCGGCTCATAACATGGACACAGTTATTGCACTGACGGAGCAAGAACAATGTAAGTGTCTAAAATACATGCACACAGTTCAATTAAATGGTAAATCTCGCCCTCTTTAATAACATAGTTAAACGAGTGAAACAGTGAAATAAGATCGCAATATTTATCTGTCAATCAGATGAACGTAAAAGTGTAGTTCGTTACTATAGCAACAATGGGCTCCCAGCACATTTTCGGTAGAACGAAAAAAAATGAGAATTTAATTTAACATGGTAACCCGTACCCCACTTTATTTTTTTATTTTTTTTACTGGCACTTTTTTTATTCATACTGTTGTAAATCTCTCTTTTTTTATGGGACCTCTCACTTATTCTTCTTTGCTTTCAATTATGAAATTTAACTGAAACATTCAAATGATCTTACCTGGACTTACTTTTCAAAATCACAATACATGAAATACAATGAAATTTGTTTCATGTTGCTTCTTAACACAGAGTGAGTATATATTATTTTATTACATTCTATGATACAAGCTATGTTGATTAGCATTGAATTAGTTCACCCAAAAATGTTATTTACCCCATGATTTACTCGCCTCAAGTCCTCTTAGGTGTACATAACATTCTTATTTCAGACGAATACAATCACAGTTATATTCAAAAATGTCCTGGCTCTTCCAAGCTTTATAATGGCAGTGAATGGCTGGAAAAATGTTGAAAAAAACAAAACAAATTACTAATTACAAATTGCACGGCTCCAGTGGGTTACTAAAGGCCTTCGGAAGCGAAGCCCTGGGTTTTTGTAAGAAAAATACCCATATTTATTACTTTATAATCTAAAATAACTTGCTTCCGCCAGACGACCGTACGCATACTACGCAATTCGACTTGCACCACAGGAGTAAAAGTGAAGCGCTTTTATCACGAATGGATGCACTTTTTTGGGCTTCAGATTTTCTCCAGCCATTCACTGCCATTGTAAAGCTTGGAAGAGTCAGGACATTTTTTAATATAACTCTTGATTGCATTCGTCTGAAAGAAGAATGTCATATCTAGGATGGCTTGAGGGTTAGTAAATCATGGGCTAATTTTCCTTTTTGGGTGAACTATACCTTTAAATACATACATCATTCTTATGAAAATACCTGAGATAGCTTGATGAACACATATATTATTGTTATCATTTGTTTGTCTTCATGTTTCAGTCAAAACGTCTCTGTTTGCATGTTATTATAAAAGGCATTTCCTTTATATAGTTTAATACTTCTATGAATCTCACTTGTGGACTTTCTGCGTGAGGGATGAATCAGTACTGGGCTTCCAGTTTGAAAGAAACAGATGAGGTGTGTGTTTAGCGCTCAATATCGCTATCATCTCCCCATTTTGGGTAAAAATACCGGTAGAAAAATAATACTAAAGTACTTTGTACTTTGTAGTACTTGAGTAGTTTTAAAGCAAATACTTATTTACTCTTACTTGAGTCATATTATTTTTCAGTACTTCTACTTGTACTCAAGTAAATTATTACTTAATTAGCAATACTTTTACTTAAGTACAATTTGTTAGTACTCTTTCCACCACTGCCAAATACTGTACTTTGTATGTGTACTAATATACAGTTCTGTGCAAAATACATTAGAAGTTTTGTGTATGTTTTGCTTTTAAATTAATTAAAAAATATCAGCAATTAGGCTGCCCCCTAAGTATTGTGGTTATCTGTATTCCACTCAACAGGAGACTGTGACATGGCCTTGTGTGGCGGTGTGACCTGTATATTGGAGCCGACCCTTTTTGTGGCTCTCTCCAAGGCAAAAATGATCTCCTCAGATGGAACGAGTAAACCTTTCAGCAGCAAAGCAAACGGATATGGCAGAGGTGAAGGATGCGGGGTTGTTCTATTAAAGCCTCTGAAAAAAGTAAATAAAAAGTCTCATATAAACTATGACAGCAATGTACCTAATGATAAACTACTGCAAGAAACACCCTTATATTGTCTGTTTTTTTACAGGCTTTTGAAAACCATGATCATATTTGGGGTATCGTCAGCAAAACTGCAGTAAATCAAGATGGCCACACCGTTAGTCCAATCACCAAACCATCCATGGTACAGCAGGAGGAGCTGCTTAGAAAAATCTACTCAACAGAGACTGACCGGACTAGTGTCCAGTACATTGAGGCTCATGGGACTGGGACTCCAGTTGGAGATCCAATAGAGGCAGGCAGTATCTCAAAAGTCATTGCCAAAGCAAGACCTCAGAAGTCAGGGCCACTCATCATTGGTTCTGTTAAAAGCAATATTGGACACACAGAATCTGCCGCAGGTGCTGCAGGGCTCATCAAGGTTCTTTTGATGATGCACCACGAAACCATTGTGCCATCATTGTTCTACTCCGTGGAAAACTCCAGCATAGACACTGAGTCTCTCAATATTAGAATCCCCTCCACAGCAGAAAAATGGATCAGTGACTGCAGAGCAGGGAGGTCAGCAGGAATCAATAACTTTGGGTTTGGTGGAACAAATGCACATGCAATTGTCAGACAATATGTGCGGTCAAAAAAGCCAAGAGCTCAGCAGATCAGCAAATCCCATCAGTATTTTGTGGTCTCTGCAGCTTCAGAAAAATCCATGAAAAATATAATTGAAGATATGGCAGAACAGATCAGTGCAGGGAAAATATCAGATCTACAGTCTTTACTGTACACATCTGCATGTAGAAGAAGCCATGTCAAACACAAATACAGGAAAGTGTTTCAAACATCATCATTGGTAGATCTGCAAGAGAAACTTACTGCTGCTGTGGACAAAAAGTTTGTACCATCAAAGATAGACTCCAAGCTAGTGTTTGTGTTTTGTGGCAATGGTGTTACATATCAGGGTATGTGCAAGCAGCTCCTAAAACAAGAGCCAGTTTTCAGAGAAGAAATCTTGAAGATTGAAACTCTATTGCAAAGCTATAGAAGTTTGAATCTGAAAGAGATACTGGAAAGTGAATCTGATGGAGGTTTGAATCTGATACAGATGCTGGAATGTGAATCTGAGAAAAGTACAGAGCCGTCTGATCCAAAGATTGTCCAGCCTCTTCTGTTTGCTATTCAGGTTGCTGTTGTCAAACTTCTAAAACACTGGGGCATCAGTCCTGATGCTGTTTTGGGGCACTCTATTGGAGAAGTCGCTGCAGCTCATTGTTCTGGTTTGCTGTCACTTGAAGATGCAGTGAAAGTCATCCACTATCGCAGTTCTTTGCAAAGCACTGTGACAGGAGGGAAGATGCTGGTAGTCAGTAATATGGCTGTTTCTGAAATCTTGAAAATTCTTCCATCTTATTCAGGAAGGGTTTGTCTGGCTGCTTATAACAGCCCTCATTCATGCACCCTCTCAGGAGATGCAGATGACATTGACAGGCTGCAACAGAATTTGAGCAACTCAGCCAGTGGAAAAGATTTGTTCCTTCGCATTTTAGATGTACCTGCCGCATACCACAGTCACAAGATGGATCCTATTTTATCCCAAGTGGAACAGAGTATAGGCTCATTGCAGGCACATAATTTGGAGACAGAATTGTTCTCAACAGTGACAGGTGTCAGTTTGTGTTCTTCAGATTTTATTACTGGTAACTATTGGGCAAGGAATATTAGAGAACCAGTTGAATTTGAACAAGCTGTAAAGTCTGCAGCTAAAAACAAAAGGAGTGTGATATTTGTTGAAATTGGTCCAAGAAGATCTTTGCAGAGATACATCACTGAGACTCTAGGGAATGACTTCACTGTGATTCCCTCAGTGCAGCCTGATAAAGATCATGAGACAATGCTTGCAGCTATTTCCAGACTGTTTGAGCTTGGGGTCAAAGTAGACTGGGAAACGTTATACAAAGGATTTGAGATTGAACCAATTTGCTACCCACGATACCAGTTTGACAATGTGAGATGTGAGAGAGATGTCTTAGCTTCACATTTTCAGTCGATTGTTCCCACTGGCAACCATCCAGTAGTTACACAAATGGCTACAGACAGTTCAGTGTTCAGCTGTGATTTATTCTCTGAATCAGTGGCTTTTCTGCAGCACCACAAGCACAGTGGGGTCGCCATCATTCCTGGTGCATTTTATGCAGAGTTGGGTTTAGCAACTTACATGGCATATGCAAAACCCAAGGTTCCACTAAGTTCTCTGAAGCTCAGCATAACATTCCAGAGTCCATTCATTTTCACCCAGAATGCCCCAGATTTAAAAGTACAGCTGGATCATTCAGAACATTTGGCTGACAACACATGTAACTTCAAAATACAGTCTACTTCTGCAGTCTATGCGTTTGGCACAGTAGAAGCAAAACCAGGTAGAAGTCCTGAAGAACAGTTGATTTCATTAGACTGTATTTACAAAAGATGCACATACCACATGACTAATGAAGAACTCTACAAACTTCTTAGTCAAGCAGGATTTGAGTATGGGTCTGTCCTCAGAAATAATGCAGATGTTTATTGTGGGAAAGAATTTAGAGAGGCTATATCTGTTGTGAAGGTCCCAAAGGAATTACTGCCTCAATTACATGACTATTACCTTCACCCTGTGGTCTTGGATTATGTTATGCAACTTGTTCTTGCAACTATAGGGGGTGTATCAACAAGACCTCAATATCCTGTGCAAATAGGAAGCCTGACTGTATTTGAACCATTGCAAGAGGAGATGGTTGTATATCTGAGAACAGTCCATGTGGGAGAAGATGATTTCGACATTTGTGGCTGCTTAGCCAACAAACAGGGTAGGGTGTTGGTTGAACTGTGGCATGTGAAGATCAGAATGCTAGGAAGTCGTTCCCAAGAAGTCAAGGAGTACTTCTTCCACAACAATTTCAATATAATCTCTGAAGTTGCCACATTTAAAACACAGATTAAGGCACTGGTCTTTTCTGACAAGGTAGGAATTTCTAACGCTTTGCAACAGTACTTGGACCCAACATCTAGATATGTGTCTTCTTCAAACAGTAACAAACTGTTGGAAGATGGAGTTGAAATTCTTTTGTCAAAACTGAAAATTTCAAGTGTAAAGAAAAACTTCCAGGAAATTTTGTTCATGTGGAGTGATGCAGACCTAACCTCTCTTGAATCAGAGAAGGTCTTGGACAGTATGGCGGGGTGTTGTGAGATTTTCCGAAAGCTTGTCAGATATCTCAAGGCACTTAATTTCCCAGGTGATATTAGAGTAATAACCTACAAGTTGTCTGAGAGTATAGTGGACCACATAAACCCTGGGTTTGTTCTGTCAGGCATGATAAGAGCATGTGCAGCTGAGTTGCCAGAACTTTCCTTCCAGCTGATTGACGTGGGCTCTTCTACTTTTGAAGACATCAAAGCTTTGGTCCAGGTCCTCAGATCATACCCCTGCAACAAATATCCAGAGCTAGTAGTGAAGGAGGGCAAAATTCTCAAACCTGAAATCACCCACACACCTTTGCTAACCATGGCAATCTCTTCAAGAAACCTCCACATGTTGGATGAAGAAGTCTTCATCTTGCAGACATCTGACCCATATATAATGACAAATGTGTCAGCTACTCAAATGGATAATTCCATTGAAATGATTAAAGGAAAAAATATTGAGCTTCATCTCAGTAAAATCTGTGTTCATTCATCAGATTACTTTCCAGTCAGCATTTCTGACCTGAACCATGGTAATACATTGTACTGGAACAAGCACACAAATGAAAACCATAAGCTCTTAGCCCTTGACTTCAGTGGCACTGTCACAGCTGTGGGTAAAGATGTCAGCAAATTTAAAGTTGGTGATCACGTTGTGTCTTGTTACCCTGTAGCTGCCACCACTAAAGTAGTTCTCCCAGCAGCTGTTTGCTGCAAAGCAAAAAGGCTTTCATTCCTGAATGACATACCTTGTGTCTCTTATATGGTACTAGTTTGGGAGATCCTGCATGAGGCTTTACCCAAAGCTAAACAGCAATGGAAATTGGGCATTTTCTCCACTGTTCCTGACTCCGCTTTGATGAATGTGTTAATTGCTATTGCAAACAGATCAGGTTGGAATGTCAGAGTGAGCACCCAGGCTGATCAGCTGTCTTGTGATTTTAGTGAGGTTGTGGGAGCTGTTCTTTTACCTCCTTATAATGTAGAGACCGCTGAAATAGTTAGCAGTGTTAGAGGCATCAGAGACATTGTTCTTGTCTATGACAACCGGACAGAATTTCCATTCAAACATACAACATTCCGAGGTACAAATGAGGAAGTCTGCTTCCATACCCTCCTCATGTCCCAGATAATGCAAAAAGGGTCTCTGCAAATGCAAATGCCACAAATCTACCGTTGGCTGAAATCCATGCATTTAGACAGAAAGTCCTTGTCTTCGGACGCGACAGCTGTTCAAAGAGTGAAATCTCAAGGCACTGATCTTTTGTCTGTTAAAGAATCTGAATCATACTTCAGATGCCAGATCCTCCCCATTATAGTCCTGAACAGTGAAGACAAGAACCAGTTGTCTGAAATTCCAGTAATGCACAAACACAGTCTGTTCAAGAAAAATGCTGTCTATATTGTCACAGGTGGTCTAACAGGGTTGGGCTTTGAGACAGTAAAGTTCATTGCTCAAAAAGGAGGAGGAAACATTGTCATTCTGTCTAGAAGTAACCCAAACCCTCAGATGCAACAAGAGTTAAGTCAGTTCAGTAGCGATTGGGGTTCTGTCATCAAATCTCTGCCCTGTGATGTTTCAGTTTCTGATCAAGTGGACCAGACAATTATTAATATTGGAAAACTATTTCCATCCAGTCCCATCAAAGGGGTGTTTCACAGTGCGGTTGTCCTGCATGATGGGCTGATTGAACGTCTTGACAAATCTCTTTATGAGAAAGTAATGAGGCCAAAAGTAAATGGAGTGATTAACCTTCACCGTTCTACCATACAATGCAATCTGGATTACTTTGTGTGTTATTCCTCCATCGCTGCCTTCATTGGCAATGCCTCACAAACTAATTATGCTGCGGCGAATACATTCATGGACACTTTCTGTCAGTACCGCAGAAACATTGGGCTTTCTGGACAGTCCATTAATTGGGGGGCTTTGAATCTTGGTCTTTTGTTGAACAAAGTCCATGTCCAAAGATTTCTGGAGGCAAGGGGAATCATGCTTTTGGAGATTCCAGAAATCCATGAAAGTTTTGAGCAGTGCCTTTTGATCAACAGACCTCAACAGGTTGTTTGCAAATTCAATTTGAAAACCAACTGGAATAACTTTCTTAGTCAGAACAAGTCACTGAATGTACGCTTGTTCAAAATAGCACATGAAGCTATTAGTAAAGCTGGAGAGAATTTATCTACACCTGAACAACCCAAGAAATCATCCTCACCGCGTGATTATCTGAGGTTCATGATTAACGAAACGACTGGTGTTGAGATGGATGAGCTGAATGATGATGTTCATCTTTTCGATTTAGGAATTGATTCAATGTTAGCCATGACTCTGCAAAACCTTATCTTCAATGATAGAGGTGTGAATGTCCCTCTAGTGACTCTGCTGGATCCAAATATTACACTGGCAACACTCACTAAAATCCTGGAGGAGAACTGTGTAGACGGATATCAGAGTGAAGAAGAGAGCAATTCCACATACTTTTGATTTGCATTTTGATTTGTATTTTGTATTTCTCCAAAGTCTTGATCTAGCCTCAAAACAAGGAATCTATTCTTGCAAAATCATGACATTTTGATGTGGAATGGGGTATATTTAGTGATATAGTACTTAATTAAAAATGCAACTAAATCTAGTTCATTATATTGTCAGATATTCTAATATGAATAAATTTCATTAAACTCCCCTCCACTGTAGTGAAATATTGACTAAAGAGGTTAAAAAACTCTAACTAACTACTCTGTTAACACCACATTTCATTAACATAGAAAATTGAGGTTCTGCAGACTGTGGACTTAACATTAATTCACTTCAGTTTGTAAATTGCTTTCTATATCTATTTTAATGTACTTGAAATAAAAGCTGTTTGGGGGGCACATACTGACATTAATTTTTAATTAATGAATCGATCCAAACAATAGTATTAGTACGATTATGAATGCTGATTTAGGATTAAAATACTGTCAACAATTACAATTGTAAAGATATGTTTATGGATTATTTAGTGCTAGTACTTTGTAAAATATCATGATACTAATATTTACTACATGAATTCTCAATGTATGCATAAAGTAAATGTTGAATCAGTAGTGCAAAATGAGATGTCAATATGATATGAGCATTTATCAGTAAAACAACAATGAAAGGAGTAACTGAGTAATAAACAGTAAAGTACTGTTGTGATTAGTATATGATGTGTGGGTATATATGCAGGAACTTTGTTACCCAATGCAAATATCTGAAAATAAAGAAATGCAATGTAGAAAGTCATCTATTTTTATTTTAATTTTCATTATATCCATGATTTTTATTTATTACACAGCTCTCTGTATACCTAAATCTGGGGCCCATTCTTTGTACATGGATAACTCAGTTATCTGAATTTTACTGTTGACAATTTGATCCAGGATTGTTAGGTTCTTTGAAGCTCATCCTGGAGTTGCTGTCATAGCAACAGGTTCTTTGAAGCTCATCCTGGAGTTGCTTGGGAGCAGCTTATTTCATGTAAACAGGATTAGATTGAATCTTTTTAAGTGGAGGTAATACTTAAAAGTCTGGTTTCACAGACAGGGTTTAGACTAAACCGGGATTAGGCCTTATTTAATAAAGACATTTAAGTGGATTTTATAAACGTGCCTTAGAAAAAACATTACTGGTGTGCATCTCGAGACAAAACAATGGCACTCAAATATTTTAAGATTTGTCAGTGCAAGTTGCTTTCAGTTAAAACAGCTCAAACATGCATTGTTTCAGACTAGCTTAAGCCTTGTCTGTGAAACTGGGAGAAAGTCTTCCCAGCCACTGCTACTTTCTTACTAGAGTACCCTATTATACCAGGGACAATAATAATTTTAAATAATAATTTAAAAATGTATTTGAAAATAATATTATAATGTTTGTAGTCTATCATAATATTATAGAATATTGTTTCCACAATATAATAAAACAATTTAAAAGATGTGTGATTTTTTCCTCACCTTTTTTTTATATCACGCAATAAATAAAATATTCATTGTTGATAATCAGGGTAAAGCCTCAGTGCTTCATGAGGCTTCATTTGCCCACCCCTACTACTAAGTGAGGTGATGGGATGATGGAGGGATGCTGGACAGCTGTAAAAACTGCTATATACCTCCTGATGGTAATTGAGCTGACTGGATGAACTCCCCCCTCCCGGCAGGCGCTTCGTAGCGCCGTACATGGTGAAACAAGGGAAGGGGGGCGGGCGTCCTGGAGTCCACCCCCGGAGGGTCACCAGGGACCGATGACTCCAGGACGGTACCGGCAGTGCGAAGCAGGTAGTACTAATGGCCATGACTGAGCAGGTTGTGTTGATGGCCAGGACAGAGACGGACCTTCGGGCAGCCATGGTGGAGACAGTCTGGCCACTATGGCAGAGGAGGTATGGCAGCCCCCCCCAAAAAATGTTCTTGGGCGGAGCTATGGGCACAGGCTCAGGGACATGCTCAGGCGGCGAGGCGGCCATCTTGGCCGGAGGTGAGGGTTCAGTGGAGGCTGACCAGGCGTGAACATTCTCTGGCTGGGCGGGCATGACGTGATGCTCAGGCTCGGCAGGACTGATGTGAAGAAGCTCAGGCTCGGCAGGACTGACGCGAAGAAGCTCAGGCTCGGCAGGACTGATGTGAAGAAGCTCAGGCTCGGCAGGACTGACGCGAAGAAGCTCAGGCTCAGCAGGACTGATGTGAAGCCGCTCAGGTTCGGTAGGGCTGATGTGGAGCTCAGGCTGGTCAGGCGTGACGTGAAGATCAGGCTGGTGAAGATCAGGCTCGGCGGGACGAGACTGTCTGAGGACGGGCGGTCTCGGTTGGATGGGCGGTCTCGGTTGGACGGGCAGTCTTGGTGGGACGAGACTCTGGACGGGCGGTCTCGGCGGGACGAGACTCTGGGATGGGTTTAGTTCTAGACCGGGACCCAACACTCTCCAGACACCGAATCAAGGTTTCCCTCCAATCCAGCCCTGTGGTGTCTGGTTAGTTTAGTTTATACTTTATTTGTCCCATCGCTGGGAAATTTGTCTTGGACAACGTGCAAAGTCCGTACATACAAAACAAAATATATTAAAACAAAATAGAGAATAAGTGAAGGTAAATGCTTGTGAGACACAATGGCAATTCACAGTGTTTTATCTCTATTTAACGCTTTGATTGGAGTCGGAACAAAGGAATTTTTCAGTCGATTAGACCTACACATCAAGACCCTATACCTCCTTCCTGATGGTAATAATTTAAAGTGGGCATTCAGGATATGAGTAACGTCTCCAACAAATTGCTTAGCATGTGAAGTGTTGCGGTGCAAGAGTAAAGAGAATTGAAATATTTTACCACACTCTTAACAGAAATGACAATATATGATCGACTACGCCACCCCGGAAAACCAGGGGAATTGCCCTAAGGACACACGTCTTTTCACCCACTCACTCAAAACGAACCTGAGTCGTATAAATTGACAAACAAAATAAAACTTTTCTATGTTGAATAATAAATAGAGATTCAAAGTTTAAAACTCTTACACTAACATTATAATAATGATGATGAACACCATCAATCAGCATCTATACACACACACAATAACATTCCATTTAAAGAAACACATTAACCAAGGGCGGAGGTGTCTGGAGGTACGGGCCAGCTGCCAAATTGGAAAACAACCCCCCCCCAATAGTCCACTACAAATACCCAACCGCACACGTGAAGGTTAGATGCCAGAAGACACACGACACTAGGTGTGAGCACACCACACAAATGGCAGCTTCGCCTTCACACCCCCAGAAACCCCCCAGCTCCTGCAACAAGAAAAATAAAAAATAAAAAAAAAAACACAAAAACAAACATACACAAGCCAAGATGATCAGATGTCACTTCAAGGATTTAAACCACTCGACCTAGAAGTAGTGCTCTCAATACCACATGTAAACAAATAAAGTAAACTAAGTTCACTACGATTTATAGTGATCCAAAATAAGACACGAAATAAACCAAAAGAATGAAAAAAAACAAATAATCATACATACATGCTTATGGATCAATGGGGTTCATGGCGGGCTTTATACATATTGAATATTTTGAAACAGTGCATACCTTGTTGGGTTTCTTGACATTCTGACTGCATGGAAGGGGACTGAAGATTGTGTGTTTGTGAAGATTGTTGTGTGACATTTATTTTCCTTGTTTCAACAGGGCACTCGACAAGGGATGCTGGATGAGTAATCACAGGAGGGGGACACTGAGACAGAGATGCTGGACGTTGAGGGGGACACTGAGACAGAGTAGTAACAGGAGGGGGAGACTGAGACAGAGATGCTGGACGTTGAGGGGGACACTGAGACAGAGTAGTAACAGGAGGGGGAGACTGAGACAGAGTAGTAACAGGAGGGGGACACTGAGACAGAGTAGTAACAGGAGGGGGACACTGAGACAGAGATGCTGGACGTTGAGGGGGACACTGAGACAGAGTAGTAACAGGAGGGGGACACTGAGACAGAGATGCTGGATGTTGAGGGGGACACTGAGACAGAGATGCTGGACGTTGAGGGGACACTGAGACAGAGTAGTAACAGTAGTGACAGGCATTAAGCTGGTTCAGATCGTACTTATCAGACCGTTACCATTTTGTCTGTTTAAATGGGGAAATATCGAAGATAACGTCAGTAGACTATGGAGTGCCGCAAGGATCGGTGTTAGGCCCTCTGCTATTCTCAATATATATGCTGCCACTTGGTAATATTATAAGAAAACATGGAATTAATTTCCACTGCTATGCAGATGACACTCAATTATATATTTCATCACGACCAGATGAAAACACTATCCTATCTAAATTGACAGAATGTCTTCATAAATCCAGATAAAACGGAGGTATTACTTATTGGTCCAAAAAATTACCCACAAAATCTCTTACAATACAACTTTAATTTAGAAGGATGTCCTGTTACCTTATCCACTACAGTAAAAGACCTGGGTGTTATAATAGACCGAAACTTGTCTTTCGAAAATCATATTTCATATGTTACAAGAACTGCCTTTTTCCACCTTAGAAACATTGCTAAATTACGTAACATGCTATCTGTTTCTGATGCAGAAAAGTTAGTTCATGCATTCATGACCTCGAGACTAGATTACTGTAATGCTTTATTAGCTGGTTGTCCTGCATCTTCAATAAACAAGCTACAGTTAGTGCAAAATGCAGCCGCTAGAGTTCTTACTAGGTCAAGAAAATATGATCATATAACACCGATTTTATCATCTCTGCACTGGTTACCTATTAAGTTCCGTATCAATTACAAAGTACTACTACTGACCTATAAAGCCCTAAATGGTTTAGCTCCTGTGTATTTAATGGACCTTCTATCGCCCTACAATCCATCGCGTTCTTTATGATCCCTAAATTCGAGGCTTCTGGTCATTCCTAGGATATCTAAGTCCACTAAAGGAGGGAGGGCGTTCTCACATTTAGCTCCTAAACTCTGGAATAGCCTTCCTGATACTGTTCGTTGCGCAGACTCACTCTCCCAGTTCAAAACTAGATTAAAGACGCATCTCTTCAGCCAAGCATTCACATAATGCTTACCCTCTATTGTTTAATCAGATCGAATGCATTAATATCATGAACAGCAGCTACGCTAATTATTTCCCATCTGCTTTTCTGCTGTTATCTCGGGACGCTAGTCCCGAGGTAAATAGCTTTCGTCAGTTCCAGTTTGTATCCAGCCTCTCACGGAGACTTCTGATGCCCCAACGCCTGCGATGAGACGACTCGACGCCTGTGAAGAGACGACTCGACGCCTGCGATACGTTATGCCCTAAATTAATACATGATGATTAACTAACTATATTCTTCTATGTACATTTCTGAAATGCATTTTCTCTAAAGCTGCTTTGAAACAATATGTATTGTGAAAAGCGCTATACAAATAAATTTGAATTGAATTGAATTGAATTGAATTGAATTAACAGGAGGGGGACACTGAGACAGAGATGCTGGACGTTGAGGGGGACACTGAGACAGGGTAGTAACAGGAGGGGGAAACTGAGACAGAGATGCTGGACGTTGAGGGGGACACTGAGACAGAGTAGTAACAGGAGGGGGACACTGAGACAGAGATGCTGGACGTTGAGGGGACACTGAGACAGGGTAGTAACAGGAGGGGGAAACTGAGACAGAGATGCTGGACGTTGAGGGGGACACTGAGACAGGGTAGTAACAGGAGGGGGACACTGAGACAGAGATGCTGGACGTTGAGGGGGACACTGAGACAGAGATGCTGGACGTTGAGGGGGACACTGAGACAGAGATTATGGACGTTGAGGGGGACACTGAGACAGGGTAGTAACAGGAGGGGGACACTGAGACAGTGATGCTGGACGTTGAGTGGGACACTGAGACAGAGATGCTGGACGTTGAGGGGGACACTGAGACAGAAATGTTGGACGTTGAGTGGGACACTGAGACAGAGATGCTGGACGTTGAGGGGGACACTGAGACAGAGATGCTGGACGTTGAGGGGGACACTGAGACAGAGATGCTGGACGTTGAAGGGACACTTAGACAGAGATACTGGACGTTGAGGGGGACACTGAGACAGAAATGTTGGACGTTGAGGGGGACACTGAGACAGAAATGTTGGACGTTGAGGGGGAAACTGAGACAGAGATGTTGGACGTTGAAGGGACACTTAGACAGAGATACTGGACGTTGAGGGGGACACTGAGACAGGGTAGTAACAGGAGGGGGACACTGAGACAGATGCTGGACGTTGAGGGGGAAACTGAGACAGAGATTATGGACGTTGAGGGGGACACAGAGACAGGGTAGTAACAGGAGGGGGACACTGAGACAGAGATGCTGGACGTTGAGGGCGACACGGAGACAGAAATGTTGGACGTTGAGGGGGACACTGAGACAGAAATGTTGGACGTTGAGGGGGAAACTGAGACAGAGATGCTGGACGTTGAGGGGGACACTGAGACAGAGATGCTGGACGTTGAGGGGGACACTGAGACAGAGATGCTGGACATTGAGGGGGACACTGAGACAGAGATGCTCGACGTTGAGGGGACACTGAGACAGAAATGTTGGACGTTGAGGGGGACACTGAGACAGAAATGTTGGACGTTGAGGGGGAAACTGAGACAGAGATGCTGGACGTTGAAGGGACACTTAGACAGAGATACTGGACGTTGAGGGGGACACTGAGACAGAGATGCTGGACGTTGAGGGGGACACTGAGACAGAGATGCTGGACGTTGAGGGGGACACTGAGACAGGGTAGTAACAGGAGGGGGACACTGAGACAGAGATGCTGGACGTTGAGGGGGACACTGAGACAGAGATGCTGGACATTGAGGGGGACACTGAGACAGAGATGCTGGACGTTGAGGGGACACTGAGACAGAAATGTTGGACGTTGAGGGGGATACTGAGACAGAAATGTTGGACGTTGAGGGGGAAACTGAGACAGAGATGCTGGACGTTGAAGGGACACTTAGACAGAGATACTGGACGTTGAGGGGGACACTGAGACAGGGTAGTAACAGGAGGGGGACACTAAGACAGATGCTGGACGTTGAGGGGGACACTGAGACAGAGATTATGGACGTTGAGGGGGACACTGAGACAGGGTAGTAATAGGAGGGGGACACTGAGACAGATGCTGAACGTTGAGGGGGACACTAAGACAGAGATGCTGGACGTTGAGGGGGACACTGAGACAGAGATGCTGGACATTGAGGGGGACACTGAGACAGAGATGCTGGACGTTGAGGGGGACACTGAGACAGGGTAGTAACAGGAGGGGGACACTGAGACAGAGATGTTGGACGTTGAGGAGGACACTGAGACAGAGATGCTGGACGTTGAGGGGGACACTGAGACAGAGATGCTGGACGTTGAGGGGGACACTGAGACAGGGTAGTAACAGGAGGGGGACACTGAGACAGAGATGTTGGACGTTGAGGAGGACACTGAGACAGAGATGCTGGACGATGAGGGAGACACTGAGACAGAGATGCTGGACGTTGAGGGGGACACTGAGACAGGGTAGTAACAGGAAGGGGACACTAAGACAGAGATGCTGGACATTGAGGGGGACACTGAGACAGGGTAGTAACAGGAGGGGGAAACTGAGACAGAGATGCTGGACATTGAGGGGGACACTGAGACAGGGTAGTAACAGGAGGGGGACACTGAGACAGAGATGCTGGACGTTGAGGGGGACACTGAGACAGATGCTGGACGTTGAGGGGGACACTGAGAGAGATGCTGGATGTTGAGGGGGACACTGAGACAGAGATGCTGGACATTGAGGGGGACACTGAGACAGGGTAGTAACAGGAGGGGGACACTGAGACAGAGATGCTGGATGTTGAGGGGGAAACTAAGACAGAGATGCTGGACGTTGAGGGGGACACTGAGACAGAGATGCTGGATGTTGAGGGGGACACTGAGACAGAGATGCTGGACGTTGAGACAGGGTAGTAACAGGAGGGGGACACTGAGACAGGGTAGTAACAGGAGGGGGACACTGAGACAGGGATGCTGGATGTTGAGGGGGACACTGAGACAGAGATGCTGGACGTTGAGGGGGACACTGAGACAGGGTAGTAACAGGAGGGGGACACTGAGACAGAGATGCTGGATGTTGAGGGGGAAACTAAGACAGAGATGCTGGACGTTGAGGGGGACACTGAGACAGGGATGCTGGATGTTGAGGGGGACACTGAGACAGAGATGCTGGACGTTGAGGGGGACACTGAGACAGGGATGCTGGATGTTGAGGGGGACACTGAGACAGAGATGCTGGACGTTGAGGGGGACACTGAGACAGGGTAGTAACAGGAGGGGGAAACTGAGACAGAGATGCTGGATGTTGAGGGGGAAACTAAGACAGAGATGCTGGACGTTGAGGGGGACACTGAGACAGGGTAGTAACAGGAGGGGGACACTAAGACAGAGATGCTGGATGTTGAGGGGGACACTGAGACAGAGATGCTGGACGTTGAGGGGGACACTGAGACAGGGTAGTAACAGGAGGGGGACACTGAGACAGAGATGCTGGATGTTGAGGGGGAAACTAAGACAGAGATGCTGGACGTTGAGGGGGACACTGAGACAGGGATGCTGGATGTTGAGGGGGACACTGAGACAGGGATGCTGGACGTTGAGGGGGACACTGAGACAGGGTAGTAACAGGAGGGGGAAACTGAGACAGAGATGCTGGATGTTGAGGGGGAAACTAAGACAGAGATGCTGGACGTTGAGGGGGACACTGAGACAGAGTAGTAACAGGAGGGGGACACTAAGACAGAGATGCTGGACATTGAGGGTGTAAGTCCCTCTAATTCGATCCAATGGCGGCATTCAAATTAGCGGTGAAGGTCTCTCGCGTGTTCCGTCTTTTCTCAAGGCAAAGTATTTTGGGTTAAATGCAATACATTTTATCTTATGTATTAACTCGTTATTTCATCTGACTCCATAAATGAAAAGGTTTTTCAATGATATCTGTGCATCATTACATCTACGTGAATGTTTGACTATTCCTTTTAACTCTATGAAAATAAAGTCAAAGTCTGTTAGAATAATCAAATATAACAATTTATGTCAGGTAAATGTATTTGTCACAGTCACCGTCTGCACCTTCTGTCTTTGTCATCACTACACTTCCCAGGATCCCGCTTGTCTCCTCACCTGAACTCACTTCCTCATTAGCCATCTGTTTCTCGTCATGATCATCTGTGTCACCTGTCTTCACTTTGTTAGTGTTCATTTGTGCTTGTATTTAGTTCCTTCCTGTTCAGTCTGTCCTGGTCGACCGTTACTCATACCCTACCAGACGTTCTTTGTTAGTCTTGCCTGTTAGTCGTTCATAGATGTGTTTAGTGTGTGTGTGTTCCAGCCTGCCTGTCTGTACCTGTGATTTATATATTGGAGTAAACTGTTTAAAGTGGAGCTTTTGCCTGTTCGTCATTCCTCAACCACACCAAACCCTGACAGTATTATTACAATTTCATTATCAATTGAAAGATAATCAATGCAAACCATCAAATGTTCTAGAACAAAGAGGAAAATCTTTTACCCGACATTATGAAATACATGAATGCTGAGTCTCGGCGACTCAGCATTCACGGGCTGATCTGAGATACAGAAAAGGCCCTGATCCTTCCGCTGCATTTCATTATATACCAGACCTCATTTCATATGTAAACATGAGTTCACAGTGGAAATTTACTGTTCACCCCCCCAGACTTACTGGGGGTAGAAGTTGACCATTTGCTAACAGTGGTAATTTGCATTCATGAATTTACACCTTTTGGGGGTAGGACCATATGCCTAGAGACCACATTCCTTTGTGTGCTAGTTATCTCTAAACTCTTAAAAACCTTATTACCTTTTGTTTTACTTATTTGGAAATAGGACACTTGTACCAGTCGCACTTGTAGACATATCAACTAATACTAAACACATGTATAAAACTGTATGATAGTTGTTCAAATTAAAACCATGTAGATTCTTGTGTGAGTTTGGGAGATCTCTGCAAGAGGGGGGGATGCGCGGAAGAAGTGTGTGTGTGTGTGTGTGTGTGTGTGTGAGATGTTCAAATGTTAATTTGCAGCAAGGTCCTTTGTCTCATAGACCAGTGGTGAGGTCTCTTCAAACAGGTTTCCAGTCTTACAAGGGGGACACTGAGACAGAGATGCTGGACAGTGGGTAGTATCTGCCAAAGAGAACACAATAAAAAATAATAAAAAATCCCATTTTAAAAAGATAATTTTAAATGTTTTTATGGTTAAAAAAATGCCTTACCTTGTTTCTGTGCTGCAGATCTTTCTTGTTGCATTATATATGCTGCATATTTTTTATCTGTAAAAAGGAATTTCAATCAATAAAAATAAAATTAATTCCATCATCAAGCAACCAATCTTTTTTTTTTTTTTTACTCACCATTCTTTATTGTCTCAGCAATTTCTTTGCTTACTGTTAATGTTATTGCTCCCTGGGAGTCTGATAGTGTTAATAACACATTCTCCATCTTGCTACAATTGTTAACTTTGTGGATGCCTTTTATAATCAAAGCCATAATGAGAAATGAGCACACAGGTACTGCACTAAATTACATTGTTATCCCTAATTATTGGTTAAACATTTCAGAGTGGGATATGGCCGGCTGATTAACCTAATGATGTGTATCCTAATTAAGGGATAGTTTACCCAAAGAAAAAAATCTTTGGGTGAACTATCCCCTTTTTACATAAACAATTATATTATATTTATATAGAATATTTTTCATCACCTTAATGTAAGTTTAAATTTCATGTTTAATGATTAGGAAAAGTGTGTACAGCAAATTATTATTCAAAAATAATATGAAACAAAAACACATTCTAAAATAAGAAATTAGCAAGCATGTCTGGGTTTTGTTTACTGCACTCCAGGGGCCTGTTTCAATAAGGAGGTTCAACCAACTCTGAGTTAAAACTTGAACTCTGAGTTGACTTACCCTGAGATGGGGAAACTCTTGAGTTTTCGGTTACAGAACAGCTGAAATGAGTAAGTTCAATCAACTCTAAGTTGACTGACTCTGAGTTAAGCGCGTGCACACCAACTATAAAAAGCCATTATCAATGGAGCGCAGATATTATGAGTCTCCATGGCAACAGCGGCAGACAAAAAGAGGTCTGCATATTTCTCACCAGTACGCAAAAAAATAATAAAAAAAATTAAGCAACACGGCAGCAGCGGCGATCGAGAGAGTTAGTTTGGGAG